>JAVJIF010001306.1:0-149235 GCA_038442645.1 Agave tequilana | reverse complement strand
GGCCTAAGAAACGCGAGACTCATGAGCTCTGCCTTTGGTATCCAGATGCGAACTTTGCGCGTCTGATGCAGTTCAGATGAACGTGGGCTTGAGCCTCGCGTCCCGTATCTGCTAGAAAGATGGTTTTTCCACCTTCTTTCATCTGTTGTCGACGTGTGTGACGCCTTGTCGATGTTTAGCATTCTGGTTATGCTTCACAGTTGTTGGGGACTGCCAGTAACTAGAGCTAAGGGATGTTGAGAGGAGGGGCATGGCAAGATTGGCCTCATTGACATTGGCCTTGCGGGTCTTGTGGGAGACGTTGACGCGGGCCACGCAGGTGACGCGGCCAGAAATGGCGCAGTTTGCGTAGGTCATACCTTGGGGAAGTCTTGAAGAGGCTTGAGAGCGGATCTCTGAGAAGACCATACGGTATTGCCGCGTCACTCTGGGGTTCTTGGAACCAGAAGAGAGAAACTCTCGTACTTTGCCTGGTCAACTTTCACGACAAGTAGCTCGACCATCTTTCCCATGAATTGATGTCACCTTACGCCATAACTTGCTCGTCAGTGCAAAAAGTAGTCCCCAGCGGAGTCGCTAACTCTTGTACAAGGAGAAAAATTCAAAGTATATTGCAAAATTTCTTTGAATCAATGAAAAATTACAACAACTCAAATTCCAACTACAAGAGAGAGGAGACACTCAAGCTCAAATTCCTCTTTATTTAAGGTTGGGTTCTTTGCATAGCGATGAAAAGTGAATTTATTTTTCATTGAACGGGTGAACGTCAAGCTTCTTCAGAACTTTCTCCTTAGATCTTGGATGGAGTAGCACAACTCCTTTCCTGAAATCTCAAAGAGATTTAGACAAAAACTTGAACTCAGCAAGTTTATGTAGAAGAGTTAAACTCTTTGTAAAGACAATATTTCTCAGCTGAAAATTTCAATCCCTCTTCAATAACAGCTCTAATAGGGGTTCTAGGGGTAAAAATTGTCCCCTAAAAATCCTCCATAATGGGGGTTAACTCCCCTCATTACGTGGGCAATACTTGATCCAGTATTGCGAATAGTTATAACTGAGACGCAGGGCTCTTCTGCAGTTGAAACGCAGACTTGAGCTCTGCGTTTAGCCATTGAAAAGATGCTAAACACGGGCTTTGAATCTCGCATTTGGGCTCTGTTGTCATGTTGAAACACGAGCCTTAAACTCTGTGTTTCCTCATTGACGTGATGTTAAACGCATGCCTCTAGCTTTGCATCTGAGACGTGGGCTTCAAGCTCTGTGTCTTGGCATTGAAGTGGTGCTGAGACACGGGCTTTAAGTCATGCATCTTGGCATGCAATGGTGCAGAGGCACAGGCTTCGAGCCCTGTGCTTAGCATTGCAATGGTGCTGAGGCGCAGGCTTTGAGCCCTGCATCTTGGCATTACATGAATGGCCTTGATTAGCCTTGCATCTAAAGTACGAACTTTGCATTTGGCGACTTATCTTCAATGACTTTTAGACCGTCCACACCCATTAAAGCATTAAATGCTGCGGTAAAAAAGATATCAAAACTGAGCATAATATGGGGCAATAAATGCATCTGCAGTAGTAAACTAGGGAAGGGATAAGGAGACTTTAGAGAGAGGGAAATAGGTGGAGTTTTCTCTTAAAATATATACTCAACGGGTCTCTCAACACAGCTGTAAAAATTGGACAGGTAGGGGCTATCAAAAACTGTCAAAAGTACATGGACCGAGAGGGAGAAATTGCAATGGACAGATGCAATTATTTAGTTGCAATGCAAGGCATGTACAACCCACTTGTTTTAAAGAAGTTAATGCAAAGAATGAATAATATACGAAGTGAAGTACAACTCATGTGGTACTATAAACTAGCTACCACAGATCAAAAATTATAATATCCAGAGAAGAACCAGAAATGGAACAAAATAGTGATAGAAATATCTTAATTTAATCTGTTTTGGACAAAGCTGGTAGAATGAGGCTGAGTCTAGGATAAGGTGGTAGAATGGAGATTCTACCTAGAAACTAAAATATAAAGATCCTTTTTGTGGCAAATATATGTTTGATAATAAAATTACTCTATGATTACTTACATAGTTTCTATTGATGAAATTTGTAACTCAAAATATTTTGGCTCTTTCTCCTATTTCATAACTTGATGTATCTTATAATAACTTGATTTTGTGGAGCTAGATATGCTTTGCTCCTTATAGCTCTTTGTTAGTTTAAATATAAAATTTGTGAAGCTTCACATAATTCCTTCCATCCTCCATATGTAACATTGATAGCTCAAATCCATCCATCCTCCAAGTATAGTCTTATCCTGAAATAAGACAACACTACTAATCTAACGTGTTAGTAATTTAATTTATAGGTAAATTACATCATCAAAATCATAAGAGGTGCAATCTCCCACTTTTTGATGATGGTAAACTATAATTTGATTGGAAAGATAATAGCACTATAAATAGAAAACAAAGTTTATTACTACCTTTGAAGCTCCTCTATTTACCTGCCTATGTGCTAAGAATGATTGGAGAGTAAAGCTCCCCCTGTTAAATTCAATTCATAACAACAAATATTTCACAACTTGTGAATATGGTTAATTCCTCAAATATAATATGAACTTTTGTAGATGAGTATCTTTCATGATTCTCACACAATATCTGAACTTATCAGTATAAGATAGTATCTGTAATTATCAATTGTACTAACATAACCATGTGACCATATATGTGCACATGTTTCAATCTAAAATATGAGAAAATTTTGTCCTTTGACATGTACACAAAGATATGCAGATATATGTTACCACTGAATTAAAATCTGCATATTATCACACTCAAGCCTTGACATGTATCCAACCAATACTGCATATATCAGTATATCAGTATGCTATCCATTCGTCAAATCATGCAACAGCCAATCAATAGCCAAGAAACCTGTAAAATCTTCTCCTTTATCATTAGCAAAAAATAAAGGGGAAAACATGCATGGATAAGTTACAACAAGCATAGCATAAAATATATGATAGTAATATAAGAACAGGTAAAGAAAAGCAGGAGTATTATTACATGCCAGTAGAAAGAGTATCAGTCAAGTAGACAAAAATAGACAACACTTTAGGTCTTCTTGGAGGACCTAGTCATAGACTCTTCCTATTACCTGAAGTGTCCTCGTGAGCAGAATCATCTCCACTATCAAAGCTAGGAGAGTTACCTCTCTCAGTGTACTAATGACCCAGCTTCTTGAGGAGTGTTTTAAGATCCCATTTGATTCGATTAATCATCTTTGACAGTCCTCCTGAAGTGGTTAAATTTATCCTTCAACCTACTGATTTCCTTCTTCAATTTGATGTATTCTCTTTTATTTGCCTTTCTACTGACTTTCTCTTCAGAATCAGAGCTTATAAGGATAGTGTTTTCTTCCTTAATATCAACTTTCATTCTTTCCTACCTGGTATTTTTCCATGGTGAGTCTTCTTTAACCTAGCTTCTTCCTTTGCCTTGGTTTCACCATTCATGATTTTATTAAAATTATTTCTGAAAAGAAACATTCTATTAATGGAAGTTGACCCAAAGCTTTCTTTACCCAGAGAGGGGTTTCAGTCCCAAACTCAATTCCAAAATGTGTAAACATCTTTGTTAACAAATAAGGAAATCTGAGTGTTCATGGGGCATTATCATATATTTCAAGATAAAATTAGGTAGATTAAAGTTAGTCAGTGTAAGTATAACATATAAAAACAGTAAACAGTCTATTTTTATGATTTCCTCCTTGGAGGTAAAAAATAGAATTGTGCTATCTTTACCAACACGTGAGCTATGGAGGTGAGACAATTGATGGGCAAAAAGTCAGCATTTTTATAGACTTCATCAATTCTAACCCCAAACGGCATAGCTAAAACTTCAGATTTATTCCAACCAAAAGAAGAGAATCACTTACTGAATATATGTTGTCCTGTAGTAGAAATACCCAAAATTTGTCCCAATTCCACTTCACCTAGAGTAATCATGGTTCCCTTGGCCAGTGAGAACTAGGTAAGAGGATCCTTTTTTATTCTCAGATTTGCTTAGAACATAGTCACCAGATTTGAGAAATAAAAAAATTTTTACATGCAAATTCTATGAGAAGAATGAAATCGAAGCACTCATCATGTTGATAGTCTGAAATAGAGTTGAAATCAACATACCCTTCCATAATACAAGGTGCATTGTGGACTTGTAGAACATTTTGGCATCTTCGCAGATCAGGAAAATCCTTTGTTCATTTGAGAGATCTTTGCCAAAATCTCTTTTATTCTTCTTCCTTCCCCATGTTTTTCTCTATGATCTTCCAAAAAACAAGTGTAAGAAGGCAAGCTTTTGGAAACAATTATTGTCTTGTACTTCTTCCTTTTGATGATCGTGATGAAGAGATGAATGTTCTCTTCATTTAGACTAGAGACGATAGGGCGAGGCTCAGACATTTTGGAGAAGAAGAATTAGGAAATTCTGAAGGAGAAGATGAAGAGATAAGGCATTAGTTTTTTCTAAATAAACGTGAGCTAGGGAAATTGTAACACAGCGGTTTTATGGAAGCTTGGATAAAATAATTTAGAGGAGCAATAAAAGGGGTTAGGTCGTCCACAACACTTTATGGTTAAGAAGAGAGATAAAGTTAAATGAGTCAAATTGGACTACTAGAATGGATGCAGGTGGTAGGATCTGTTTGTAAATAAGTTAGTAATAAAAATTATTCTAGTAAGCAAAATACCAAATTTCTAAGAATATTGCAAAATTGTTCAACAGGCAAAAGTTTAATAAAAATATCAGTAAGTTGATTATGGGTATCAATAAATTCTAATAAGATATCTCCACATTCAGCATGATCTTTAAGAAAATGATATCCACATCTATGTGTTTTGTGCGAGCATGTAAAATAAAATTTTTGAATATGTTAATTGTACTAGTATTATCATATAATATACTAGTTGTATCAAATTGGACACCATAGTCTTGCAAAGATTGCCTCATCCATAAAATTTGTGCACAACATATTCCTACGGTAATATACTCTGCCTCTGTTATAGAAAATGCAGCACAATTTTGTTTCATATTAAATCAAGATACAAGGAAATGTCAAAAAAATTAGCACGTTCTACTTGTACTATCTCTATTAGTTTTACTTCCGGCAAAATCCGCATCACTATATCCCAATATATCAAAACTGGCATACTTAGAATAATATAACCCAAAATTCAAAGTGCCTTAATATATCTAATAATTCGTTTTACAGCATGTAAGTGACATTCTTTTGGTGAAGCTTAAGAGCGTGCACAAAGACAAACACTGAACATGATATCTGATAGCAGATAGATAGAGATGACTACCAATCATATCTCTGTAGAGTTTTTCATCTACAATCTTACCACTGGCATCTTTGTCAAGTTTGGTAGAAGTACTCATTGGAGTAAATATCTCATTTGAATTTTCATCTTGAATTCTTCAAAAGCTCACGAGCATACTTCCTTGATTAATAAAGATATCATCTCTTTCTTGTTTGATATGCAAACCAAGAAAGAAATTGATTCTCCCATGAGACTCACTTCAAATTCTTTTTACATTCTTATATGTTGGGATTTGGGTTGAACAAATAGTCCCACATCGGCTAGACGTGGGGATGGTCTTGGGTTTATAAGGATTTGGGCTACTCCACCTAACAGGCTAGTCTTTGGGATGGTGCTCCGAGTCCTTCAAGTGGTATCAGAGCCATGCCCCGAACTTAGTCGTCTGTGTGGGTGATGTTCGACGATGTAGATCCCCCAATGGCGCAAAGGCGCAATGGGCATGCCCACCCCACTGGCGCAAAAAGGCGCATAGGCCCCTGTAAAGCTAATGTTGGGCTCTCGAGAAATTGACAGTGGTCCTCGTAGAGGAGTGACCGACTGCAGTTGGTACTTCACATAAGGCGTGCCGTCCTCCCATGCAGTGAAGAGTTGGATCTCGATGGAGCATTTGATCTTCCGGTGCGAAGATAGTTGAGCTTGCAGGGAGACTCTTTGTTCGAGGGGGATTGTTGGGATTTGGGTCGAACAAATAGTCCCACATCGGCTAGACGTGGGGATGGTCTTGGGTTTATAAGGATTTGGGCGCTACTCCACCTAAAAGGCTACTCTTTTGGGATGGAGCCTTGAAGGACTCGGGGCACCATCCCAAAAGACTAGTCTGTTAGGTGGAGTTGCCCAAATCCTTATATTCCTAAGACCATCCCCATGTCTAGCCGATGTGGGACTATTTGTTCGACCCAAATCCAACAATCCCCCCTCGAACAAAGTGTCTCCCTGCAAGCTCAACACCGGAAGATCAAATGCTCCATCGAGATCCAACTCTTCATTGCGTGGGAGGAGAGCACGCCTTATGTGAAGTACCAACTGCAGTCGGTCACTCCTCTACGAGAGGACCACTGCCAAATTTCTCGAGAGCCAAACATTAGCTTCACAGGGGCCTATTGTGCCTTTTGCGCCAGTGGGGTGGGCAGGCCCATTGCGCCTTTGCGCCATTGGGGATCTATACATCGTCGAACATCACCGACACACACGACTAAGTTTGGGGCATGGCTCTGATACCAATTGAAGGACTCGGGGCTCCATCCCAAAAGACTAGCCTTTTAGGTGGAGTTGCCCAAATCCTTATATTCCCAAGACCATCCCCACGTCTAGCCGATGTGGGACTATTTGTTCGACCCAAATCCCAACATTATAGAGAAATCTTTACACAAAGTTTCATTAGTAGAATTAAAGATAATATCATCAACATAAATCTGAACTAGTAAGAGATCTTGGTCAACATGTTTGATAAATAAAGTTGTATAAATCTTCCCTTTAGAAAAAACATTCTCTATAAGAAATTTTGACAATGTTTCATACAAGCATGAGATGCTTGTTTTAAACTGTATAAAACTTTTCAATTTGAAAACATGATCCGAAAAAATACAACCTTCAAAATCCGAAGGTTACTTCATATAGACTTCTCATTCAAAAATCCATTCAAGAAAGCACTTTTGGTATCCATTTGAAATAATTGAAAGTTTTAAAACTTACATAGGCTAGAAACATTCGAATCACTTCTAATTTAGTGATAGGAGCAAAAGTCTCACCAAAATCTATGCCCTCCTCTTGTTGAATTCTTGGGCTACAAGTTGAGTTTTGTTTCTTGTAACAATGCCACTTTTATCTAGCTTGTTACGAAAACCCATTTGGTACCAATGACAGAACAATCCTTGAGTTTTTGTATAAGATCCCAAATATTATTTATGTCGAAATTATTCAATTCCTCTTGCATGGCAAAAAATCAAAATTCATCATTGAAAACTTCATTAATATTTTTAGGTTCAATATGAGATAGAAAAACCAAATGTGAACATTCATTTAGAGCTTGAGAGCGAGTTTTTAGCCCTCTTGATACATTGCCTATAATCAAGTCAGTTGGATGATCTTTAATTATTTTTCAAGACTTAGGCAATTCTGGATAGGATATATTTGAAGTTTTAATATGATCTAAAGTCTCAGATTTTTGTTCATCAAAAGTTTGTTTACTGCTGTTAGGATCAGAATTACTACTGATAGGATCGATTCTACCAGAATCTCTAGAACTTGAAATGTCTGCTTCTTAAATTATCTTTGAAATATGAGAGTTAGTCTCATTAAAACTGACATGCATGGATTCCTCAATAATTAATGAGCGTTTATTAAACATTCTATAAGCTTTACTAGAAGAGAAATAACCAAAATAAATTCCTTCATCCGATTTTGAACCAAATTTACCCAAATTATCTTTGGTATTATTAATAAAACATTTACATACAAAAATTTTAAAATATGATATATTTTGGATTTTACCAAAGAAAAGTTCACAAGGAGTTTTTTTCAAAATAGGACAAATAATAATACGATTCAAAACATAGCAAGTGGTGTTAACCACTTCCGCCCAAAAATATTTGGTAAACAAATGAGTTCAACATAGTGCGTGCCATTTCTTGCAAAGTTCTAATTTTTCTTCAACAACACCATTTTGTTGTGGTGTTCTTGGTGCCGAGAAAAGTGTGTGTAATGCCATGATCAAGACAAAACTTAATGAAATTTCATTTTCAAATTCACCACAAATAGAAGAGCCAATTTTTTTTCACTCTTTTGCAAAAATGTTTAAATAAATTAAAAACTTCACTTTTATGAATCAAAAATAAAGCCCATGTAAAATGAGAAAAATCATCAGTAATAATAAAAGCATAATATTTTCTATTCAAATTAGAAGTGCTCATGGGACCAAACAAGTCTATATGTAAAAGTTGTAAGGGTTTTGAAGTTGATACCATACTTATTGAATGGAACAAACTTTTAACTTGCTTGTTCTTTTACATTCATCACAAGTTATCTCCTTGGGCTTCTTCAATGTTAGAAGTCCTCATACAAGCCCTTTGTTGGACAATTTTGATATAAGATCAAAATTAGCATGTTCCAGTCTTTTGTGTCATAGCCAAAAATCATCGTCTAATGCGACTAAACACTTAACACTTTGGTTATTAAACCAATTATATCAATGGTATAAACATTTTCATTTGTAAGTGCTTCAAATAAAAGATTTCTTCACAATTAATGATAAAACATTTGTTATATCTAAAAATGACATTCATACCTTTATCACATAATTTGCTAATGCTAGTAAGTTTAGCCTTCAAACCATCTACTAGCAATACATTTTCAAGAATAGAGAAAAGTTTCTTATCAATAGCTTTAATACTAACGATTTAACCTTTACCGTCATCTCCAAAGGTGACCATGCCACCTTTACAACTTGATAGGGTTGGAAAAAAATTTGGATCTCCTGTCATGTGTCTTGAGCAACCACTATCAAGGTATTACTTCATTCTACGTTGAGAAAGGTTGGATGCCTAGAAGAGAATTTTGAGATATATTTTTAGGTACCAACGTCTTTTGAGTCCTTGATTGTTAGTATCTTGTTTAAGAACCCATTTTATATATGAAATAGTATAAAATTTTTCTTTATAAAATATGAAGTACTAACATGACCTCTCTTCATACAATAAGTGCAAATTAGATTTAAAGTATTGTTGTGATATGAATGAGTATGAAAATTATGATTTCTGTATTGGTAGGATGGCATCCTGCTGATTGTTATCATTAGAATGGTGTCTTACAAGGACCTAATCCGGTTCACCAACTTGATTAGAAGTAGAGCAACATCAGTAAATTTTTTTAAAAGGATCTTTAAATCATAATTTTTAGTTTGAAGTTGTACAATTTTCGCAAGCAAGTCATTTTCGCTCTTAAAATTTTTCATAAATAGATAGACAAGATGTATGTTTATTTTTCAAAGTAGTAAATTGTTTTGAAAGTTTTTTGTAATCTACAATTAACTCAATGTAAGCATCTTCTATTTCTTTAGAAGTAATATAGTCATCGAGTGTATCCTATTTGTTGTCCGCCATGAAGTATATATTTATATTTGAGATGCTCAAATTTGCTTCATCTTTTTCTTCATTCTCAGAATCACTTGGTTCTGATTCATCCCATCCAACATACAAAACTTTCTTCTTCTTGAAGAACTTTTTCGCCTTTCCTTTTAAGTTGGGACAGTCTTTCTTAATGTGATCAGGTTTATTGCATTCATAACAATTTATGAAACTGATCTTATCTTTTCTCTCATTGGATTTTTGAAAATTTTCCTTTTATTAAATTTCTTGCTCATCATTTTGTTGGCCTTTTGATGACATAAGCAAGATCATCATCTTCATTTGTACTTTCTTCACTTGAAAACCCATCTTGTGTTCCTTTAAGAGCTATAATTTTCTTTTTCATTTGAGTAGCATTATCTTGCTCTCTTTTCTTTTGATTTTGATCTCCGCATTCTTCAAGATCCCCATTAATTCTCTGAAGGGAGAGTGTTGAATCTTTACATATTTCTTTGGATTAATGATGCTATTGTATTTCATGGGTAGATACCTTAACACCTTGTTGTTCATTTCAAAGCAAGTAGTAACTTTTTCAAGAGATTGGAGATTGTTAGTGATGCTTTAAAACCTATTAAAAAATTCATCAATAGACTCGTTAGGTAACAATCAAATAGATTCAAAATCTTATGTAAGCATATTTATTTTGCTGTTCTTAATTTTATTAGTCCCCTCATGGATAACTTCAAGATAATTCTATATCTCTTTAACATATGTTGTATTCATAACTTTATGAAATTTATTGCAAGATAGTCCATTGATAATACAACTAATAGCTTTGAAATTTAAATTAGCAAGAGAAAACCCCTTCCCATTTAGACCGAGATTTAGGAACCTTCATACCATCAGTTCTATGGTGAGAGAGGTGTAGCCATCTTCAATCATGCCCTAAATCTTTCAAACAATAGACTGAATATGAATTCTGATGCACGCTTTTCAGTATGCATAATCAATACCATTAAATAGTGAAGGTCTATTGTTGGATCTCCCCTCTGGTAGAATAAAGTCAGTAGTGGAAGGCATAGGATCAGTCTCTAGGATATAAAACCTAAAATAGGAGTATCAATGCTATGATACCGATTGTTGGACCCTACAGTGGGTGAATAGAGTCTAAGAATAAATAAAAATTAAATATACTTGTTATATGACTAATTGTAAAAATAGGCACACTAGTAGGATCACTCAGTCTAATTTTAGGATGATACAGTCTAGTGGTAGAAGTAACAAAGAACAAAATAAAGCAATATAACAGTGAATGCACAGTAGATAGATAACATTAATAACAGTAGAAAGAACACAAGGAGTTTTAGGGTAGTTCGGGAAACTCCCTATACCACCACCTAGAGGTCTCCTCTCTAGGATTTGCAAATCCACTAAAAATCTTCTTCTTGAAGTAGGGATTAAAACCACCAAAATTCTTCTTTGAGCTTGGATTTTTAATTTACCAAGAACTATTCAATCTTGGATTTACAAACACTAAGATACTTCCCGATTTTGAATTTATACACCACCTCTATCTTGTGGCACACAACAATGAGTATGACAATAAATTTTATTCTCTAACACAATGGTGAACTAAAATAAGGACAATAATAGAATCAAAATAGATAATACAATAGGAGACTCTATGTAATCAAATAGTTCTAAGTATTATCAATAATAACTTGGCACAATATTTCTAAAGCAATAAGAAGGAGAATCTAGAATAAATGTAGAAGATGAATCAGAGATTCTTCAATAAATGAAAATTTCTCTTATATTGAATGCCTGAGACTTTCTCTAAAAATCAGAACTTAAATGAAGATGATTGGCTCAAGCACTTTTGTTTGGTGAGATCTGAAATTTAAGATTTGAAGGCAGAAGAGCTCAGTTTTTGCTTTTCTGAAATATTCAGCTTGTGTTCTTCTTGTTGTAATGAATGAACAAGATTTTGTATAACAACAAGGCAACATCTGCGATGAATCCAACTGTTAGAGAAAGAAAGAGCAGATTTTATACTCGTTAGAGAATTAAATACTACTGTAAAAAAGATATCAAAATTGACCATAATCTTGGGCAATGAATGCCTTTACTTTAGTAAACCAGGGAAGAGTTAAGGAGACTTTAGAGAGAGGGAAAGAGATAAGTTTTCTACAAAATATATACCCAATGGGTCTCTCTACATAGCTATAAAAACTGGACAAGTAGGGGCTTTCAAAAACTGTCAACAGTACATGGACAGAGAGGACAAATTGACATGGACAAACCCAATTTTTCAGTTGTAATACAGGGTATATACAGCCCACTTGTGTGAAATAAGTTAAAGCAAAAAGTGGGTAATATACCAAGTGAAGTACAACCCATGTGGTACTTTAAACTAGTTACCACAGACCAGAAAATATAATGTCCAGAGAAGAGCTAGAAATGGAACAGAACAGTGACAGAAATATCTCAATTTAACCTGTATTGGATAGAGTTGGTAGAATAAGGCTAGGTGGTAGGATGAGGTGGTAAAATGGAGATTTTCCCTAGAAATTGAAATTGAAAGATCCTACTTTGTGTCAGATATATGTTTGATAATAAAATTACTATGTGATTACTTGCATAGTTTCTATTGATAAATTTGTAACTTAATATATCTTTGGCTCCTTCTTGCTATTCATAACTTGATGTATCTTGTAATAGCTTGATCTTGTGAAGCAAGATATGCTTTGCTCCTAGTAGCTTTTTGTTAGTTTGAATATGAAATTGTGGAGCTTCACATAATTTTTCCATCCTCCATATGTATGTGACATTGATAGCTCAAATTCATCCACCCTTTAAGTATAGCCTTATCCTGAAATAAGACAACACTACTAATCTAAATTGTTAATAGTTTAATTTATAGGTTAATTACATTATCAAAATCATAGGAGTTACACACCTTCCCCAGTGGCCCCTCTCCTCTTCGGCAGCGATCCCCGCCGAACCCACATCTCTCTGGCCACCATCACCCCCACAACCCCCTTCCTTCATCATCTCCTCCCTCCTTCAGTTCCTCCTCCTCTACCAAATCTTCACCATCACCACCTCTACCACTTCATTTCCACCACCACCAACTCCACCCACATCTCCTCCTCACCTCCACCTTTACCACCTCTTACATTCGCCACCACCTTCACTAGAATCCACCACCAAAAAACCACAACCACCATCCATCTCAACCACCACTAATCTTACCACCACCACCAACACCTATACCTATCCTCTCCAGCCCCAGGCTCACTACATCCCGGCCCGCCCATTGCACCGCCAGCCTTCCAACGGCCACCGCCGACTGGCACGTGCCACCCCTGGCCCACGGCCACCAAGGCCAGCCCTCCCCTCTCTTCCCTCCTTCTATCTTTCTCTTTTATTCTTCCTTTCTCTCTCTTTTTCCTCTCACTTGTCTATTCCCCTCTCTCCTCTCTCTAGCTCCTCTCTCTTTCTAATCTAGTCCTGGCTCATTTCTCTCTAAAGCCCTCTCTTTCTCTTTCTAACATATTCTGTCTCCCCTCACTCTTACTTCGCACATGTGCATGTGTTATAGTCGGAGTTCCCTGATTTCGCAGAGTATTTGGTGATCTTTAGGCGAGTACCTCTTATTGTAGATTTGCGACTGTATTTATGTTTGGATGAGTACATATTTTATTTGGGCGACTGCATATTTTCAATGTTGGGGTGTTTGAATATCTTGTAGTGTTGTATATTTGTGGGTGATTGGTTGTAGCTGTGTAGTTGGTTCCTGTATTGGTGTATCGACAGTGTGTTGTATCTTTGAGGCGTGTGTTTGTATCTGTGGTGCTGCTTGTATTTATATGGTGCTTGTAATAGTATAGATCATACTAGTATATATGCTTGTACTTGTACTAACACTTTTGTAGGTACCGAGCTATTTCCTTGGCTCACCGAGTTGCTCAATTGTCCCTGGACTAGTAATAGCTCCGCCGAGAGAATAACTTAACTGCATTGTGGCTTCCTTGCTTATTATATATATGAATGTATTGGTACTAACACTTGTGTAGGTTGCAGGTACCCGGGGCACAGCCCTCGAGCGAATCTACCCAATAGGTCTTGGCCTTGTACCCTCTGAGTTTCGTGGTAGAGTCGCCGCGAGAAACCGCTTTGCGGGCTACCAAATAGGTCTTGGTCTTATTCCCTCTGGATTTTGTGGTAGCTTGCCAGAGTGGTTCGTAGACTCAGCCTCCGGCCTACACCCAACCTCCGGACTTCACTACTCTATGTATAGTCTATTTATTATCTCTTCATATGCATGTGTTTAGTACTAATACTTCTACAGGTACCTATTCAACTTATGGGTTAGCTAAGTTCCCGGGCTATCCAATAGGTGGCCTTACACCCTTTGGGTTTAGTAGTAGCTGCAGGGAGGGAGCTTAACCACTGCGTGATTTTCTCTCAGCCTTCATGCTTAACCCTTCGGGTTTTCATATAGCTTCACCGGGAGGTGTGCGTAGCGCCCAACGCTTTATAGCTAAGTTCATTTTAGCGTAGCTCCATTGTGTATGATAGTATAGCGCCATGCTGCTTGAGTCAATCACATGTTTAGCTACACCGTGAGCACGGCTTCGATACGAGTGTTAGCTTGACATTTCAACATCGCTTCACCATATAAATTAATCATGCCGCGAGAGTGGCTTCTTCTTGTGTGTTAGCATGACGTTTTAATGTCGCTTCCCGCGAGCTCTAACCCGAGTGAGTTTAGAGTCTAGAGTTGCCCACTAACTTAATTCCCTTCTTGCTAGCTCCGCTTGGTTGTAATAGCTATAATTTATTAATAGTATAATTATAGTTGTGAAGAGTAGAAATACTTAATAAATATGTTTTCTTGTATCATGTAGCTCGATCTACTAATTATCTGACACTCGTCATTATATTTCATAATATTGTAATCCTGTGATTTATTATTGCCACCCTGACAGCTAACACCTGATATATTATCACCTACTCCTATTATATATACAATAATGATGATCTTGTACTCCTGAATTATTGTATCTATGGATACTCCTAAACCTCTATATCTCCCGTGTTATACTCTTATTGGTGTGATTGTATATTATTATTATATTAGATAACTTACATCGGGTTAGGGGAAACTGATGGGTCCTAATTTAATTCTATGTTTATGATGACCTTAAAGTATCGTGCAGCCACAATCTTGGATTCTACCAAGAGGCCACTATGAGTTTTCGTGGGGTATACTGACACCCCTACTTTTCCTTCTCTTTTTTTGGGTATGCGACAAGCCCCTAGGCCAATTCCTGTGGGTGTTACATTATCTTGCTCCAATTTGAGCATACAATAAGTCCTGGTACTTATCGGTATGTTCTAGCTCAGTACTGGAAACTCTTTGGTCATTGTATCAGGTAAGTATGGAACCCATACTAAACATGGTTCGACGAACTCCATCAGTTTTAAATAAATTTCTCTCTAACTTGTAAGTGAAAGTATGTGAGATGGGACGCATACTGAAGTATACAACTTAGATGAGCACCAATAATAATAGTAATATAAAATAATCGTTAGTGTTTTATCAGAATCGCATTGTTTTGGATTTCGTATTGTATACCATTGGATTATGGTGACATGGGGTAAAGGTATATATATGAGAGTTTTCTTATTTGGATTATTCTTTCGATATACTAATCTCATGAAGTTGTAAACTGAGTTGTGAAATCACCTAGAGGGGGGGTGAATAGGTGATGGCTATATGAATTATGGCAATAATGCGAAATTTAAAATTTAACACACAAATAGCACAAATATAGACTTGCAATAAATATAACAATAAATGTGCAAGAATTAAAAGGAGTAGAGTGAAGAGAAAATTCGAGCAAACGCAAACGTAAGGATGTGTTTCCGAGGTTCGAGCCACGCTCTACGTCCCCGCCTTCACACTTGAAGGATTTGCACTACTATCGTTGATCCCACCGGATCGCCAATACAAGGACACACTTGTCCCTACACTTGTGATGCCGCAACACCACCCGAAGCTCACTAGCTCCCTTGAGGCCAATGCCTCTACAACTTCACTCAATAAGAAAGGTGATCACACTTGATCAAAATAGCTCACTTGCACAATCCTAGAGCCAATGATATAGATGTAGAACTTGGGATTGTGGTGTGCAAAAACTAGAGAGAAGGTAGAGGAATAGGCTACAAGTTGGGTGTTGGGAATTTAGGTTTTGAGAAATCTTTTGTAAAAGAAAGGAATTGGAATTCTTTGTAAAGCTCTTGTGAAAATCTTTTGCAATTATTTTTCAATAGTTGTCTTATCAATATGAGGTGACCCTCTATTTATAGGGGTCAAAAACAACCTCACAAAAACGTTGGTATCAAATCCCAAAAGAGAATCAGCCAGAAAAAATAGCTGTTGGATCTGTCAGAACTTTTGACAGAGTCCGATCGACCGGGTCGGTCGACTGCCAACGGTCAAAAATCCGACCGTTGGGGCAGGCGGTCGACCGGGTCGGTCGACCGAAAAATCCTGTGAACACGAAATTGCCTCGGTCGACCGGGTCGGTCGACTGATATAGACATGCACAGTTTGTGCACATCGGTCGACCGGGTCGGTCGACGGTTACTGTGAGTTCTGAAATATCAGAACTTCCAGAACCAGAATTTGGGGTTTTGGGTTTTTGGTCTTGGGTAAAATTTTGGAACTTGTAAAAAACATAGAGTATGAGCATATGTCATACTTCTATCATGTTAAAATAGTTTGATAAAAATCCTTTTGATAAAAACTTGTTTTTCCATAAAAATGTTTTTCCAAAACTATTGTTGTTCTAAAAAGCTTATTTCCAAACATGTTCACTTTAAAAACTAAGTTAGAAATGGAAATTGAAAATCTTTTTGAAGCCATGAACCTAACTAAGAGGTGTGTGTGTGATAATCCCATAGCTCTACTTCTAATATCTAGCTTTGACAAAATATCTAAAATAAAAATAAAAATACAAATCTTGTTTTCTTTGTCTTCTTGATCTTCACATCATCATCTTAATCCCGAAGCATCCTAGTTGTGCATAACTTGGGAATCTTCATTTTTGCGGCGTCCAAACTTGTGAGTCTTTTAGCGGAGCCGTCAAAAATCTGTTCTTGAACCTGAAATCCTTTTAAACAAAAATATTAAATACATAACTAAATATGTTTTGTTATCATCAAAATAACTGGGATAATGGCCTTTGGGCCAACAATCTCCCCCTTTTTGATGATGGCAAAACATATGTAGTTATCACAAGATATTTTGGGTAGAGACTTCAAATGAAGCTCCCCCTCAACACATGCATATATAGGAAAACATATGTAAATGATAAACACCATATTTCCATGCCAAATAATACCAAATACTCATGTCATATCATACATGAAGAAAATGAGTTCATACATGACATAGATAAGAGATACATAAAAAACAAAAGATAACCATGTCCATGTCCACAACACATACTAAAAATACATGTCCAAAGCAAAATAAAAATAAATACTACATGTCCAAACACAAAAACTACATGTCCAAATCACAAAATATCCAAACATAAATACTACAAGATAACTCTCCCCAAATAACTCTCCCCCTTTTTGACATCATCAAAAGGGGAGGTCACTCAGCAGCATCATCATCATCTCCAGCATCCTCGTCCTCCACGTCGTCGGCATGCTAAGATGAGCCCTCAGCCATCTTCTTGTCACCACCATCTTCTTCCTCTGAGGAAGAAGCAACCCCCTCTGGATCCATGCCATCTACTCTGGTGCGCGGTGGTGGAACAGACGAATGAGCTCTGGGAGGAAATGGAGGACCGGTGGCTGGGAGTCGACAAGCAATCGGAGTCCGGTCAGGAACGAGCATGTCAAATTTTGTAAAAAGAGCCTGAAACTGAACGTCCACGAATCTCATGGACTCAGCAAAATATGACATGTTGTTCCGGATCTCCGCCCGAAAAGCAGCATCCTGAATGGCACGAGCATCCAACTCCGCACGAATAGCTGCGTCGCGCTTCTCGACCCAGGCCTGATGCGCCTCGATCTGAGAGCGGACCTCCGAAGAGAGAAGGGCCTGAAACTCAGGAGGAAAAACAGGGGCTGAAGAGGAAGAGGATCCAGGTGCAGAAGATGAGCCAGGACCAACAGGAGGAATAGGTGGTTGCACAGGAGCGTGTCTACGCAGCTGAGCTTCCATCATCTTCAGGACAACTCCGTTGATGTTGGTCAAAGGATTGGAGGGACTTTCGGCAGAAAGATCAAAATCAAGAGCCCTAAGAAGATGGGTAATTAGCATGCCGTAGGGCAAGCTTCTACCCGCAGTACGGATCTGATCAGAGGCCATGTGAGAGGCTATGACTCTAGGAAAGTTTACCTTAATGCCTCGAAGAAGGCAATAGATAATCAAAGGTACGCAACCCCTAGCGTGCTATACTCACCATGCTTGGGGATAATGTTGAAGAAAATAATCTTAGCAAGGACCTGAGCAGTGAGAGTGTACCTACTCACAACCTCATTCCTTACTAGACCGGGGTTGTCATCCCGTGGATCAAGGTAGAGGCGGTGAGCGCAGACTCACCATCCAGAAATTCAAAGTCATGCAGATCATGGGTGTACACATCTGCTCCACCAGTGGAGAGATGCAGAATCCTAGCAAATCGACCAATAGAAATGTCGATGTCTCTACCTAAAACCCTAGATGTGATACGATTACCATCAAATTCAAAATTAGCATAAAAGTAAGGAACAAGGGAGGTGTAAACTTGCTCCTTGATGGTCAAAAATTTCACTAAATTGTTAGACTGCAGGATGTGTGGAATATTCAAGTGTTCGAAATCTTGGATGACAACGAATCTCCCCGAGTTAATGTTCCTCGTGGAGAGATGGGAATACCGATCAGCAGCAAGATCGTTAAGGAAGAGCCTAACGGGTCTAGGAACTTGGGAGGAAGGTTGTGCAACTTCCTTTCCCTTCTCAGATCGGGAACGTTTAGGTGGCATGATGAAAATGAAATTTTTAGGTATAAACAAAGTTAGGGCTTGATCTAGATGCTTAGAAACCTAGAATTGATGACAATAGATAGTGATTCCAAGGCAAGATATGAAAACAGAGTCAAAAATCGAATTTTTACCTTAATCTTGAAGAACTGAAACCCTAGATCAGTGAAAACCGAATTTCTCCGAATCCAGCGGATGGATGATCCTGAAATTGAAGATCTGGAAGTAGAAGAAGGAGTTTAAGGAGGGTTTAAAGTTAATTTGAGATCAGTTGAAAGATTGGAGAGAAAAAGAAAATTTTGGAAAGAGGAAGGAGTTGGGTTCGTCGGCTGAGTGAGAGAGAGAGAAAGAAAAAAATGAAGAGAAAAGACAGATGTAGGGCAAAATTCGACGATCGGTCGACCGGTCCGGTCGACCGAAACAACCCGAGAGCTCTGTAAATATAGAGCGGTCGACCGGCACGGTCGACCGATTTATCCCGAGAGCTCTGCAGGTCAGATCGGTCGACCGGGACATATAATCGGTCGACCGATAACAGAAAAGAAATAAAAAATTTCTTCTCAGGCAGAGTCGGTCGACCGGGGCTTTATAGGTCGGTCGACGGCTTTGCCTGAAATCTGTTAACAGCATCTGGCCCAAAAAAAAAAAAAAATTTAAAGAATTTGTAGTCAAAATAGGTATGACATATTAAACATATAGGAATACACCAACAGGTTTTAAATCTTCATTAAGTTGTTACAACATCAAAATTCATGCAATCTCTTTTTAATTTTAATTTTCATATTTAAACAAAGATTTTAAAGATGTTGAAGCCGAATACCCAGTGACGGGTTCTGAACTTCATCCTCTTGATTCCTCTTGAATGAGTTGAGGTGCGCAATTGCCATCTTTAAGGTGTTTGTTTAAATAGGAAATTTTACAAATGTTTATTTTTATTTATGAAAATAATGTGTATATGTATACAAGTATATAAACACAATTATAAACTATACATGTGGACATACATTAAACAAGGCATGAAACAAAAGATATAGAAGTTAACACAAGGCACATATACAACATGATAGAAAAGTAGTTCTATACAAGCATATATCAATAGAGTACAAAAGCAAACTATCAATTCTATACATATGTATACATGACTAAAAAAATCAAAAACTTTTAAATGGAGATGTTACCAATTGAAGGGCAATCTCCAAAATAGGTGCCTCCACGATAGTGATGCATGCACGATTTGCTCTTTAAGCTCCGATGCATCAACCACCCGGGCACCACCTCCTCCTAAGTCTTGGAGGGGGTAGATCCACCTATACCTGTATCATTTAAATTCGGTGGCTCTTTGGTACCCAAATCTTAGTGGGTCCTTTGGGGTTAGATCCGGGGCGAACCCAAACAAATTTATTCTTAACATTGTTCTTAGCATAACAAAACTTTTCTAAATGGCCTTTGCGGCCACAATACGTGCAAATGAAAATTCTACCACTATTGTACATAAAAGCATGGTTATGTGTGTGTGCATGTTTATGTGTAGCATGTTTATGATGAACATGTTTCCCTTGGGCTACTCCCTTAGGAAATTTAGATGCAAGCTTGTTAAAATCAAATGCACATTTCTTTAAAGTGTTATCTAAAGAATCAACACGTTTTTGAATTTCAACAAAAATATTTTTATTACTAGAAATCATGGGGGTTTTTCCTTTATTAGCTACCTTATACTTATCAAAATCATTTTTCAATTTTTCAAAAGAACTAGATAACTCATTTTTCTCTTTTAAACAAATTTCAAGTTTATTCTTCAAAACATCATTTTCCTTTTTCAGTTTTTATTATGAGATTGTGAAATCTCATACCTATGTTGCAATTCTTCAAAAAATTGAGCAAGTTCATCCATTGTGAGATCATCATCATCAATGGAAGTTTCTAGACATACCTTAGATGATTCCTCACCTTGTGCCATAAAACACATGTTGGCGGCGTCGTGCTCCTCTTCGGATTCCGACTCCGAGTCATCCCATGTAGCGGCCAAGGCTTTCTTCTTCTTCCCGTGCTTGGAGGTGGTTGCTTGGAGAGCGGGGCAATCGGCAATTAGGTGACTGATCTTCTTGCAATGGAAGCAAGGACCGGGTTCTTCTCTTTTCTTCTCGTACCTTCCTTGAGGCTTCCCTCTTCGGAAGTTACTTTGCTGTCCCTTCTTGTAGAACATCTTGCCCACCTTCGGATGAGCATGGCGAAGTCCTCATCGCAATCTTCCGATGAGTCGTCTTCTTCGTGTATGGTAGGAGTGGCTTTGAAGGCAATGGTCTTCTTCTTTGGTGCCTCCCTCTCTTCTCTAACTTTCATCTCCATCTCATGCGTCTTGAGATTTCCGATGAAGCCGGAGAAGTCCATCTCCTCTTTGTCGTTGAGCTCCTTGAGTGTGGTCGCCTTGACTTCCCAAGCTTTGGGAAGAGCTCTAATCACTTTCCTTATCTTTTGATCATTATCAATCTTGTCGCCTAAGGAAGAAAGTGCATTAGTTATTTTTGTAAAACGGGTGAGCATATCATCAATGCTCTCATTTTCAAACATGTAAAAGTTCTCTTATTGAGAACGTAGCAAGTCAACTTTGGCTCTCTTGACTTGAGACGTTCCCTCATGAGTCACAATGAGTATGTTCCAAACCTCAAATGCGGATTTACAATTAATTATGCGTGCAAGGTCATCCTCATTTAATGCTTGGGTCAATGCATATTGTGCCCTAGCATTAGCCTCATAGTCTTTGGAAGTATCCTCGGACCATGTGCTCTCATCACTAGTGGGTTCAATAAAATCTTGGTTATAGCCCTAGCTACCCTAACACCTAAGGATTTCAAAATAAGTTCATCTTGACTTTCCAAATGGGAAAGTTCAAGCCATCAAATTTGGGTGGGGATTTAATGCTAGAAAAGTCCATGGATGCCATGAATGCACAAGCAAATGTAAATGCAACACAAATGTATATAGCCAAATATGGATCTCCCTAAGGTGGTTAGACCTAAGTTGTAGGGTTAGGCTCTGATACCAATTGAAATCACCTAGAGGGGGGGTGAATAGGTGATGGCTATATGAATTATGGCAATAATGCGGAATTTAAAATTTAACACACAAATAGCACAAATATAGACTTGCAATAAATATAACAATAAATGTGCAAGAATTAAAAGGAGTAGAGTTGAGAGAAAATTCGAGCAAATGCAAACGCAAGGATGTGTTTCCGAGGTTCGAGCCACGCTCTACGTCCCCGCCTTCACACTTGAAGGATTTGCACTACTATCGTTGATCCCACCGGATCGCCAATACAAGGACACACTTGTCCCTACACTTGTGATGCCGCAACACCACCCGAAGCTCACTAGCTCCCTTGAGGCCAATGCCTCTACAACTTCACTCAATAAGAAAAGTGATCACACTTGATCAAAATAGCTCACTTGCACAATCCTAGAGCCAATGATATAGATGTAGAACTTGGGATTGTGGTGTGCAAAAACTAGAGAGAAGGTAGAGGAATAGGCTACAAGTTGGGTGTTGGGAATTTAGGCTTTGAGAAATCTTTTGTAAAAGAAAGGAATTGGAATTCTTTGTAAAGCTCTTGTGAAAATCTTTTGCAATTATTTTTTAATAGTTGTCTTATCAATATGAGGTGACCCTCTATTTATAGGGGTCAAAAACAGCCTCACAAAAACGTTGGTATCAAATCCCAAAAGAGAATCAGCCAGAAAAAATAGCTGTTGGATCTGTCAGAACTTTTGACAGAGTCCGGTCGACCGGGTCGGTCGACCGCCAACGGTCAAAAATCCGACCGTTGGGGCAGGCGGTCGACCGGGTCGGTCGACCGAAAAATCCTGTGAACACGAAATTGCCTCGGTCGACCGGGTCGGTCGACTGATATAGACATGCACAGTTTGTGCACATCGGTCGACCGGGTCGGTCGACCGGTTACTGTGAGTTCTGAAATATCAGAACTTCCAGAACCAGAATTTGGGGTTTTGGGTTTTGGTCTTGGGTAAAATTTTGGAACTTGTAAAAACATAGAGTATGAGCATATGTCATACTTCTATCATGTTAAAATAGTTTGATAAAAATCCTTTTGATAAAAACTTGTTTTCCATAAAAATGTTTTTCAAAACTATTGTTTTTCTAAAAAGCTTATTTCCAAACATGTTCACTTTAAAAACTAAGTTAGAAATGGAAATTGAAAATCTTTTGAAGCCATGAACCTAACTAAGAGGTGTGTGTGTGATAATCCCATAGCTCTACTTCTAATATCTAGCTTTGACAAAATATCTAAAATAAAAATAAAAATACAAATCTTGTTTTCTTTGTCTTCTTGATCTTCACATCATCATCTTGATCCCGAAGCATCCTAGTTGTGCATAGCTTGGGAATCTTCATTTTTGCGGCGTCCAAACTTGTGAGTCTTTTAGCGGAGCCGTCAAAAATCTGTTCTTGAACCTGAAATCCTTTTAAACAAAAATATTAAATACATAACTAAATATGTTTTGTTATCATCAAAATAACTGGGATAATGGCCTTTGGGCCAACAAGTTGTACAACTAGTTTTGCCCGTATTTGCTTTTGTCAAATTTTAACTTGGATTTTATGTTTTGGATTTTGATTCAGATTTCGATTTTTATTAACTATTACCGTAATCAATAATATTACTATACCTTGCTCACCACTTGTGTAGTACTCTGCTCATCTCTTGCTATTTCATTTTATACACTGCTTGACTCTTGTTGTATATTATGCCTGAACTACTATATTTATCTCTTGACCTGCTTGCTTCCTATTCTAGTCTTGCTTCTATGTCTCAATTTATATCTACTATTCATTGCCTGCCTGCTTGACTTGAGTACACGACACATTTAAATTTCAGTTACACCTGTACTTGCTTGTGCACGACACTTGGCTTCATTTTACGTATTCGTTAGGTTGTTTTTACAATCCTTGGACCTGCATGTCCAAATCCTGGAGGTTGGATCGTGATAGACCCCTGTAGAGATCAGAGTGCCGCAGCGAAAGCGTGATGGATCAGTGGTTGATTGTTCGTACCTTTTTCTTCCAGCCTCCTTTTGATCGGTTCTCGAGATTCCTTAGTTGCTTAAGAGCATCAGTTGTGCAATTTATATTTTGTAAATCTCATTATAAATCATGTATTTCATGTAATGTTGGATCACGCTATATGATAACAGTATACTTGTACCATTTTGTCAGAATGTATAAACCACGGTGTTTCTGTACTCTGATTCTTGCATGTAGCTTAGTGTATATATGTGAGGGTATTTTCACCCTGCGTATATATGTGAGGGTATTTCTGCCCCACGTATATACTGTAATATCCCTAGTTAATAATACGGTATTTTTTATCTAAGTATTTATTTTGTTTTACTGCTTATTTTATTACTATTTGTTAACTTGATTTATAGTTATTATTATTAAATTACAAATTATTTTTAAAATGATAAATGGTACTTTGGCCTTATATATTATTACCATTATTTCTTATCAATATTTTTAGTTACTTATTACTATTTCTATCATTATTTTTATTTTTAACTGATACTATTAGTGGTAGTTATTACTATTATTATTGTTCCATTGTAATTATTATTTATTGTTATTACTATTAGTATTGTTATTATTAATATTGTGTGGTGTTTATTAATTATTATTAGTGTTACTATAATTTTATTTATTTATTTTAATATTAGTATAAGTATTAGGGGTAGTAAAAATTGTTAATTATTATTTCTATTATTATTGCTAATTAATATTAATATTATTATAGATGTTGTTAATTATCATTATTACTATTGCTATAGTTATTCTAATTATTATTAGTATTATTAATTATTGTTATTAGTGTTTATTAATATTACTATTTATTATTATGATTATTTTGTAAAGTTATTGATATTGTTATTATTAATATTATGGCTAACTTATTATCTTATTAATATTAGGATTATTATTATTTGTATTGTTATTCATTGTATTAACCATTACCCTTTTTATCTTATACCAATTATCTAATCCATACCCAAACTCCAATAACCTATACCCTCAAACCCAATAGCTTAATCTATAACCCTATACATAATCCTAACTCTTAACCCTAAACCTAATCCCTAATCTATTTCCCCTTCTCCCCAACACCACAGCCGCCTTCAGATCTCCATGGCATCTCAGCCTTAGGCAACCACACCCTGGCCTCTTCCTTCATTGGCCGCACCACCACAGCACGCCATCTCCCTTGCTGTGCCCGTAGCTAAACTCCACGGTACAGTAGCCAGGATCTTCCACTTCCCCCTGTGCCTGCAGCAGCACAGCTCGGAGCACCCACCTCCATTGATCCCCATGCTCACCACCTTGCCGAACCACCCCTCCTCGGTGAGATCCCCAGCGAGCAGCCTCCTCATGCCTTTCCCATCTATTGCGATAGCCCCAGTTCAAGTCTAGCAGCTTCTATCTTGGCTGCACATCCAGACCACAGCCTAGTCCCCCTCCCATGGCCGCCTACATCCATCTCTCCCTCGTTGGTCTGCATCTCCAAGCAATGCAACCTCAGGCCTGATCCCTACTATGAGAAGGCGAGGCAAGGAGATCCATTTGAGGGAAACAATTATCCCTTAATGCATAAAGGCAGAAGATCTGACAGGAGGTGATGTGCAACAATTGCTTGGCTTGTACAAGCAAGAGTGACTAGCACCATGCCTTCTTGCACGCTCTCCGCGGCGGCCCGATCTCCTCTGTCGGCGAGCGCGAATGCACCGCGTCTTTCTAGCAACATCCTCTAGCCATCGACATCCTCCGAGGCCTCCGCCCCCTCCGCCGGAGCCTCCGTCGGCGTGCCGCAAGTCACCCCAATGTAAGTGCATTAATATGTGTAAGGTAAACTTGTAATAATGTGAAAGTGTGCTTAATTGTGTGTGGGTGCGTGAGTTTATGTATGCATGTATTTATGCATGGATGTGTGCATGGGTATGTGTATATAAATAATATGTATTTATATGTGTATATATATATATATATATGTATATATGTACATACTCATATATACTTGTATATATGTGTATGTATATAGGTGTATGTATGCATGTACGTATATAAGTGTATAATTATGTGTATGTATGCATGATTATAATGTATTATGTTTATGTATACCTGTATAGTGTGTATGTATGTGTTTGTATATCATCGTGTGTGTTTGGTTTCCTGATACAGCGTTTCGGATTCGTTTGGTGAGATCCGGACATATTAAAGGAGATTCGGATTGATGTTTGTTGTGAACCCGATAGACCGGCGATTCAATGACCGATCCATAGGATGATCTGTAAATCAGTACTAGTTCGTGTAGTGAAGACAAGACGGCGATTCAGTTCCAAAACTGCGTCATTTCATGTGAGTCTTTGTTCTTGTGTATTTCTTTATTTGTTGTTGTCGGTATGCGTTTACATGTTACTCTTATCATTTCATGTGACTTTCTATTATATTTTACCAGTTTGATTACTCGTATCACTTCATGAGACATCTTGTTCACCTTAAATGTTTAGTTGATATGAGCTGGTATCAGCGTCATTTCATGTGTCTGTAGTTTGCCGTTGTTGGCTTAGGCCTAGTACTAATACATCTTAGACTGTAACTTGACTCGATCTATTGATTGGCTAGATTAGTTTATGTTTGAGCTTCAAATATATATGAACTGTGTTTGGATATTGAGGTATTAGACTTATATCATTTCATGTGAAACTGTTCAGATTCGGACTAGTTGTAAAAGAACTTGGACTGTAACTGGATTGATCTTGAGTTGGATTGATTCGTGATTATGGATAGATTCATATTTTATGTGGAATACTTATCAGACTTGTTATTCTTTCTTTTGGTAATAACATAGATGAGGATTCAATTGGGTATTAAGGACGGCTTTGTTATAATGTTACTTTATTAAGAGATTGGATTTCTTAATGTTTGAATTGGTATATAGAATTAGTTAGAGTTGGAATTGATATGAGAAGTATGTTCTATTCTTTGGATCTTGAATAGAGTTCAAATGGGAGTAATGACTTTTGGATTATTTGAAACAAGGACTTTTGAATTTACCCTGATCATATTGATTGAGTACTGATGATCTTATCGACGTTGGATATTAGTATAGAGATGATAGATGTCATATGATCGAAGATGTTGCACTCCTTAATCATGATCTTGATTACAGTTTGATAAATCTGATTTTTGAGGACGTTTCGTTCTTTATTTGTGATCTCGATATTTATTATTTTAGTCGATCTCGAGGATATCAATAGACTAGTATTCGTGATGGCTTTTAATTATTGTTGTTATCTAGTTATAGAGATAGAATTATTGTGAGAGTAGTTTCATTTATATGGTGATAATATATATACTCAGAGTTTGATAACAGTTATTATTTCATCCCAGTTATTGGTGCTTAGAGGATTAGAACAGATAGGTAGCGATGAGAGGACTGATTACTGATTCATTACGATGGTGATTACTGTATTGGATACTTGGACTTGGATTCAATGTTTGATGTTCACAGTGATTATTATTGAGACTATGAATTGATGGATCAGTTACTGATACCTCTTTAATACATATGGATGAGATTTTGATTAGTTCTATCTGAGACTGTCTATTGAGCAGTATCAGGACTATTACTAGTATTATTCATATTACTGAAAGTTACTGGGACAGTATTGTTTGACTGTAACACTATGTACAATCCTATTGTTCATCGTATATACGGTTACTGTTACCGTTCACTGTTATTGATATTGTTCACCGTGTATACGATTACTGTTGACTGTTATACTGTACCGTTAGTGTCACTGTCTCGTCCCGGTAATCTAAGTGACATGATCCTGAGTGTTTTGAATGAATTAAATAATAATGAACAACTTACACTGGGATTGAAAAAATTATTGAAGGAGACAGCGTCTGTATTTGGGAGGACCTAGGATACAGGTTGCGCAGCCGACTTACAGTTCCACTACAGGATTTCGGGGGATGACTAAGATCCCGTATTGTTCATATTATTATTGTTATTGATATATTGTTATTGTTATTGACTACCTAGCGGTAGGACCTGGTTCAGCGCCAAGTGATTGGGTCATGGTTCCGGGTATGTACGGAACCCATCTAAAGTATGGACAATGTCTCCAACCAATCAGTTTTCAAAACTTAGGACCCTGACTGACATGTGTAGTATGTGTAATATGGGATGCGTCTATTATAGGTGACAATTGGTGTTCACTGACATAATGAATAATAATGAATTATTTATAGCGTATTGTGACTGACCGTAATCACCTGACTATACATATATATATGTACTATAATGGACTGTACTCACGTGACTAAACTCATATAAGTTATGATAGATTATGATTGTTCACATGACCGGATTGTATACCAGACTAGTAGCTTATGCTAGGTCATAAATCTTGACATTAGTTGTTTCCTTTTATTATGATATCAGTTATATATCGTTCATAGCTTTGTTCATAATATTGATTATTATGTTATCTTTTATTTCAGTTTATCATGTTGTTATTACTTATATTATTATTATGCACGAGCACGTTTCTCTTTACACACACACTCATTAGGTCGCTTCTGACGACCCTGGATTTACACGTCCATATACTGGATTTTTTATGCTCTTATTCAGGTGTTCGATGAGCTCATACGCTTCGCATAGGAGCTAAAGTCTCTCTCTTTTGATTCTGATTTTCTTATCTCCTTGTCTTCCTGTTATTTACTGATTCTCAATATATATCAGATTCAGTCTTTATTCCAATTTTTTTTATATGATATCAAGTGTAGATGCATATATATGATATTACAGTGACCGTTGATTTATTATGGTTTAGATTTATAGCTTGTTCAGGTTACTTTAGGCTTAGCGTGTATATGTGAGGTATTTTCCTCATGTATATACGACACCGGCTCTCGTCGCGACTCCATTTCCACGTATTTTTGGAAGCGGGGCGTGACATATATGTTGCAGTAGCGTCTTCATACCCGCGGATCGGGGCGTTACAAATGCGTGATATATGGAGATCGTGCTGGTTGGCGAGGATAATGGTTCAGATCCATGATTATTACCCCCCACATGCTGAGTTATTTTAACTGTCCTATTAGCCAGGTAGTCGGGTAAATTCGGTTGGATGAGATCAGACGTGGAACCTTCATGATCTTTGAGATTTGCTAAGTGTCACGATCTCATGGAGGTTATAATTTTGACCATTGTAATTAAATATATAAAATTTCTCACTGTCATTAATTCTCTCCCTCTTTTTTCTTGATTGCATGTCTAAAATTTCTCACTTTCATTAATCTTCTCTCTCTAATCTATATGTCAAAAAGAAAGTAAAATTAAAAAATTTACAATACCAAAAAAAAAATCTAATCATAACATTTACATCCATATCTCAATAAAATGTTTTAAAAAAATAAAATAGAAACAATATTTATGAGGGATCTCTATTTTATAAAAGAATTTTGAAACAAAAATTATTTATTAGTGACAAAAAAAATATGATACTCATCTCAAAAAGAAGATGAAAGATTTACTTTTTTTAATTCAAGATTAGAATTCTCTATAAGAGCAAAAGGCCCATTATATGTCAAAGTCACGCATTGTAAGTGGGCATGAGAAATGGACAAGCCCACATGGGTATGACAAGAATAAAGGAAAAGGAACAAAAGGTTTGACCTTTTAAAAGTACTTTGCTCTCTCAGACAACGAGTTAAAGAACATATAAAATATTTGTGAACCTTGAACACTTTTTCAGCAGCAGAATATATGCAGAAGAGGAGATTGGTGCTGAAGAAGATGGAATGATCTTGTGGAAAAACATATTCTTCCATGCAGAATATTTTTAGAAAAACATGGAAAATTCCAGAAAAAATGGGCTGAAGGTTATTTAAAGGATATGGACTAAGATAATCTTATGTGCCATAATAATTTACTTCATCAAAAATACTTTTACATAAAAATCTAGAGAATATAAAAGCTTATTCTTGATTTACTCCTTTTGATCTTGCTCTTGATGATAGCTTAATTTGAACCTTTAATATTGCTTGATCAAGATCTTCGAGTCTTGTATTTCCTCATGTTGATCTTTGCTCTTTATGTAGCTTATTTTGAAATTTAATTAAAATCTTGGATTCTTGTTCCAACCACCTCTATATTGGTTTGCAATTTAGCTTATTTCATCCATCTCCGACACAAGTATTATCTATCTGGCAAGACACAAACATCTAAACACGATGACTTCATAATGAATTGATTAGTTTAATCTATTGAAAATTTAGGTCCAATAAATAGTCCCACATCAGCTAGACATGAGGATGGTCTTGGGTTTATAAGGATTTGGGCTACTCCACCTAATAGACTAGTCTTTTGAGATGGTATCCCGAGTCCTTACAAATGGTATCAGAGCCATGCCCCGAACTTAGTCGTGTGTGTATGATGTTCAATCCCCCAAGATGCATCGGAGGATGCATTGGGCCCTTGTTAAGCTAGATCTATAAAGATTGAGCTCGAGAGAGAGATAACCATGCTCCAGGTGCTTCATGTAAGACGTATTGTCTCTAACGCAGTGAAGAAGAGTGCTCCAACTGCTTCATGTAAGACATGTTGTTGCTCAGTGCAGTGAAGAGGAGTGACCTCGATCGAGCACGTAATCCTCCCGGATGAGGAGTGAGGAAGATCGACTTGCAGGGAGATCTAGACTCTTTGTTTGAGGGGGATAAAATCACAACAATTCCCAGGGCATAAAAATGCACAATAAAGTTCCTGAAGAGCTAGTTGAGCTCTCGAGATTGGCAGCAGGAGTCCTGCTTCACATAAGACATGTCCTGCAAAACACGGTAAAGAAGGGAGGCTGCAAGTTGTGCTTCATGTAAGGCATATGCGATCATCAACGTAATGAAGAGGATCTCAATGGAGCATATGTCTTTTTAGTGTGAAGATGGTCTTCTAGGTGTGTAGATAAGCTTGCAAGGAGACTCTTTATTCGAGGGGGATTGTTAAAAATTTGAGTCGAACAAATAATCCCACATCGATTAGACATGTGGATTGTCTTGGAATTATAAGAATTTAGGCTACTCCACCTAATAGACTAGTCTTTTGGGATGATGCCCCGAGTCCTTACATAATCATCATCAAAATATTGAGTTTCACAAACTTTATTAACTAGGTTATCCATGTGATTGTTTCTTGGTGCGTGACAGTGAGGCTGAAAGTTAAATTGTCTACTGTGAGGTGCTATGGTATGGGCTTGTGTACTGTGTTAGATGAGGTAGGAAAACTTGACTAGTGGCAGCGTAAGTGTCAGTCAGTGTAGGCATCAGCTATTGGGTGAGAAAAGCTGGATGCGCCTATATGTACTGGACCAGATAGAGCTGGTAACAGTCCTGGAGTGGTGGCCTGAATGACATTATAAAATGTGAGTTGATCATTATTTTGCGAGATAGTAGGGGCATGATTCAATATATCTTTTTCTGAGTTTGACATTTTTGTTCAAAATCATAAGTGAGATTATCCAATTTTGTGATAAGGGATTCAAGGGCGGCAGTAATTTGATCAAGTTTAATGTCTATTTTCTTTTGATATTTCTAAGATTTGGTTTGACGGTCTCCAAAGGCAGCAAAAAGTTCTTCAAGTTGTTTATAGTAATGGTAAAAAAGAGAAGACAAAAAAATGTTGAAATAAACTCAAACTATATTAAATAATGAGAAAAATAAACTAAACTAGGATTCACATAGTAAGAGTAAATAATTAAATGAAAAAATTATGTAAAGAAGCAATAAAAAAATAAGGGATGGAAAGAAAATAAATTATGATGGCAAAAATACTTTTTTGTGGATTTTATGGATTTTTTATGGATGAAATATGTAAGAAAACAAACACAAAAATAAACTAAGATCCTTTTATTAAGAGCCAAACAAATAATTCTAAAAGCATAGAAATAAATTTAGAAAAAAATTTTACCGAATTTTAAGCAATAGTGAGTTTGGGCGACGATGGCTGGCCGAAGAAGGACTGAACAACGACGGAGAGAGTAAGTCTCGACGAAAAATAGGTGATAATGGGTCTAGCCTTCTCTTCTAACTGAGTCAGACTAAAGCTTGTTGAAGGATTCAGTTACTAGTGGAGCGGGTCGGGCAACAACTGTTTAGTGGGTCAGGTTGATTAAGGACTTGCTTGCGAGTTTGATCTAAAAAGAGTGCTACCAAGTTAGATTTGACTGTTCTTACAAACCTCATCTTGCAAGTGTCGAAATGCGAGTTGCAGATCAGTTGTAAGGGTTTTAGCGAGGGTTGTCGATGGCGATGAATCAGGAAGTTGTAGGCGAGGGCAGGGAATCGGTGGTTGTCAAAGGAGATGATGATGGGTGTTGTTGGGTTTGTTGCCGAAGAAAGATAAAGAGGAGATTGATGCGTGAGTCAAATATGAGATTTGACGGCAATTGAGCCTGCTTGCAATGAGCCAGAGTTGGAGGAGCTCATTAGAACTGAGTCAGGATCTGGAGGCTTAAGGTGAGGACGAAGGGGTCTTCCAGGTGGCGAGATCTGGATATGATGAGTGTTGAGATTCGATGGAGATCACGGATCCGGCGGCGAGGTGTCTTGGTGGTCGCAGCAAGGTGAAGTGAATGGCTGTTCTGTTTTTTCTTGGGGGATTTAGGTGGCAAATTTTTTTTGATTGTAAGCTGAGGAAAAGAACGAGGCTTTGATACCAATTGATGTAGAACCATATATTGGCCCAAGGTTACAATCACCCAATTTTTGAGTTTTGATGATTACAAAACATATATAGTTATTTGTACTAATCATTTTCTAGTGTTTAAGTGTGTTTCAGGGTTCTAAGGATTCAAGTTGTGTTCTTCCCTAAAGATGACTCAATTCGGGTTCTTTTGACTCAAGATGACTCAATTCGGTTCAAGGATTCAAGCTATGCAACATTCCATGGAGAAGCCCTAATTTGAAGACCTTGTAGTCACCTAGAACCTTTGTAAGAATTAGTTTGTTAAAGAATGAGGTTATGATAATTTGGCTCAAGAAAGCACACACACCTTCATTTTTCAAAATACGTTTTTTGTTTTGGGTAATTGATTTAGGTTCATGTCTTGATAGTTATACATGACTCAAATTATTTTATAATTTTACATCTTGTTTATATCATGTATACCAACCTTTATAGCATGATACTTAATCATATAGCCTTACAAAATTTTTTGAAAATTTTTCAAAGTTCAAAAATTTTCCTAGAAAAATCCTATTTGAGGCCTATCGGTCGACCGAGCGGTCGACCTGATCCATTTCAGGCCTGATCGGTCAACCGGTCCGGTCGACCGAGCCTTGTGGTCATGGCGTGAACGTTTGTGCACGTCTGCCGGTTGACCGGACCGGTCGACCGACTGAAAGCCCTTTGCTCTCGGGTTTTGTCGGTCGGCCGGGCCAGTCGACCGACAGAACAAAGAGATCTTTTTTCTTTAGCTGCCGGTCGACCGACCGGTCGACCAAGTCCAACGGCTAGTTTGCCAATGGACTGCCGGTCGACGGACCGGTCGACCGACAGCCGCCTGCAGCCCCAACGGCTAGTTTTCAGAGTTTTAATCATTGGATTTGATTGAGATGTTTTAGTCAGCTCTCTCTGAATTTTGGGGGCTATTTCCTGACCTATTTAGCTAGTTATAATGATGATTACATCTCCTCTAATCCCTATAAATAGTTGGCATTGGTCACTTGTAAAAATCAAGAAAAATCCCCTTGTTTTCAAGTTTCCAAAAAGAAAGAAAAGTTTTCAAAGCTCTCAATTTTCTAAGTGCATTCTTGGTTACTATTTTTCAGTTGTTTTTAAAGCTATTTATTACTACTTTACAACTGAATTTTTCTCACTACACTTCTTGAGCCAAAAATCTTTCCATTCTATAAGGAGTTGTAAGAGAGAAGTGTGGGTCTTTTTGATCACCTTGTTATTTGTTGTTCTTTGTGTTGAGATCCCTCTTGTGTAGAGGGTTGGATTGGTGGGAGTTCGGTACTCCGGTCTTGGGTAGACCTCTTGTAATTTCCTCAGTGGATATAGTGGAAACCCTTCACGGTGGTGAAGGCGGGGACGTAGAGCAGTGGCTCGAACCTCGAAACAAATCCTTTGTGTTTGCGATTGATTTCCTTATTGCTTTTTATTGCTTTACATTTCTATCTTGTTATATCTCTTGTGTGCACTTCATTATTACATCCATTTCATTACTTGCACTTTCCGGTCTTTACTCATCTCAACAAGAAAGCAATTAAGCACCTCAACTCATAATCTAGAGGAATCAAAGAGGAGAAGTTCTAGAGCCCTTTATGGGGAATTCGGCTTCAATTTCTTATTTTGAGTGACCGATTGCATCATACTTTCACACTTATTTAAAAAGATCATTAGATTAGCATAAACACCTATTCACCCCCCTCTAGGTGTGTTTTCAATTGGTATCAGAGCTTTGGTCTCTAAGCTCTTGGCTTAACAACCTTAGGGAGATCCTATATTGCTAATCATTCTATTCATTTTTCATCCTCGTACACTTAGTAAAAATGGCCGAAGGAATTAAGACCCCACCCAAGTTTGATGGCCTTAACTTTCCCATATGGAAGGTTAAGATGACCATGTTTTTGCAATCCTTAGGAAGCTGGGTTGCAAAGGCAGTAACCAAACCATTTAGTGCACCCCTTGGTGATGAGGACACTTGGTCCGATATTGCCACGAAGGAGTTTGATACTAATGCTAGGGCACACTATGCCTTACTTCAAGCTCTTAATGACGATGATATCTCTAGAGTCATTCATTGCAAATCCGCACATGAGATTTGGACTCACTTACTTGTCACTCATGAGGGGATTTCACAAGTAAAGATGGCAAAAATCGACCTTCTTCGTTCCCAATATGAAAATTTTTCTATGCAAGAGAATGAAACTATAGATGATATGGTTACTAAATTTACAAAGATTACTAATGGACTTTCTTCTTTAGGTGACGGCATTGACAATGACCAAAAAGTGAGGAAGATCATCCGTGCACTCCCTCCATCTTGGGAAGTCAAAGCCATTACTTTGAAGGAGCTCAATGACAAGAAAGAAATGGAGCTTATAGGTCTCCTTGGGAATTTTAAGACCCATGAGATGGAAAAAAAAAGCAAGAGAAGAGATGGCTCCTCCCAAGAAGAAAGCTATTGCTTTCAAGAGTTTTTCCAACTACTCCGACGAGATGATGAAGAAGAGGATGATGAGGATCTTTCTCTTCTTATAAAGAACATTCGGAGAATGTACAACAAGGCAAAGTTTCAAAATAGAAGGAGATGGCAAGGTAAAGAAGAGAAGAAAATCGTTTGCTTCAATTGCCAGAAGCCGGGTCATATTGTTGCGGAATGTCCGGAAAGAGCCAAACCCTCCACCTCCAAGAAGCCGTACAAAAAGAAAGCTTTAAAGGCTACTTGGAATTCGGAGAGTGAATACGATGAGGAAGTCGACACCGCCAACATGTGCTTCATGACAAATGAGAGCACAAGCAAGGTAACTCCCAATACTTCCATTGAGTGTGATCTATCCATGGATGAACTAGGAGAAGCTTTTGAAGAATTATCTCATAACTATGATTTTCTCAAAAAGAAATACTTTAAAATGAAAAAGAAAAATGAATCTCTCAATCACAAAATTTTCACTCTTACAAAAGAAAAGGATGAATTGCTTTCTACTCTTGTTTCTACACAAAAGAACTTTGATAACTATAAAATTTCTTGCAAAGGTAAATTTTCACAAATTGATGAAAATGAAATTTTCATGCTAAAAGAGAAAATTGATTCATTAGGAGTAGTTTTGAAGAAATGTGAATTTAATAAGAATAGACTAAAGGCTATGTTTCCTAAGAAACAAGTCCCAAAGAAACATTCACATGCTATTCATGCTCATGTTCATAAATCACAACCTTTACATCATGCCAAACATGCCCACACTCCACACATACATCATGCATTCATGTATGATAAAGTCTTTTCATGCACATATTGTGGCCGTAAAGGTCATTTGGTTAAATTTTGCTATGATAGGTTTAATGCATCGCATAATCATGTTTGGGTTCGGAATACTAACTTTCAAGAACCCAAGAAAATTTGGGTACCAAAGTCAACAAATTTGTTAAATGATGTAGGTACATTCCAAGGCCTAACGACGTAAAGGATTGTGGTATCTTGATAGTGGTTGCTCAAGGCACATGACTTGGGATATCAACAACTTTGCAACCCTATCAAGATACCATGAAGGTGGCACCGTCACCTTCGGAGATGACGCCAAAGGAAAAATCATTGGTATTGGTAATGTTAAACTTGGTACATCTCCTTTAATAGAAAATGTTGTTTTAGTTGATGGCTTCAAGCATAATCTCTTGAGTGTTAGTCAACTTTCTGACAAAGGTTTTGATGTTATTTTTGATAACCTAGCATGTAGAGTTATTGATAGACAATCCAACACATGTATATTTTCCGGATTTCGTGAAAGCAATATATACTGATTGATATGTCTAATATGCTATGCAATGCTACTTGTTTGAAAGCCCTCGATGATGACTCTTGGTTGTGGCATAGGAGATTAGGCCACATTTCTTTTGACCATCTATCTAGATTAAACAACAAGGAAATGGTGAAAGGTATTCCTTACTTGAACTTTGAAAAGGACCGTATTTGCGATGCGTGCCAACTTGGGAAACAAACCAAGTCCTCTTTCAAGTCAATCAAGGATATCATGACATCACGACCCTTGGAGTTGATCCATCTGGATTTGTTTGGTCCTACTCAAACCAAAAGTCTAAGTGGAAATCGTTTTGCTTTTGTTTTAGTTGATGATTTCTCGCGTTTTACTTGGGTTTTCTTTTTAGAACACAAAAATCAAGCCTTTTCATATTTTCAAGCCTTTAAGAAAAAAGTTGAAAAGAAAAAAGATTCTTCTATTTTAAAAATAAGAAGTGATAGAGGTGGTGATTCAATAACCAACCATTTATCACTTTTTGTGAAGAACATGGAATTAAGCATGAACTATCTTGTCCTAGAACTCCACAACAAAATGGAGTCATTGAGAGGAAAAATCGTACATTACAAGAGATGGTTAGGACAATGATAAATGAATATGCTCTCCCTCATTATCTATGGGCCGAGGCCGTTAACACATCTTGCTACATATCAAATAGAGTTTTCTTATGTAAAAATACTTCAAAAACATCTTTTGAGATCTATTTTTCTAGAAAGCCAAACGTTTCATACTTTAAAGTTTTTGGTTGTAAATGTTTTGTTTTGAATACTAAAGATAATTTAGGTAAATTTGATGCAAAGTCTTATGAAGTAATTTTTGTTGGTTACTCTAATACTAGTAAAACTTATAGAGTTTTCAATAAGTCATCCTTGACTATTGAAGAATCTATACATGTAAAGTTTGAGGAATCTAATGTGTTTGTTAAGAATGTAGTAGAAATAGATTCCCTAAATGAAAACATAGAGAGAACTACTTTGAAGGACTCACCTACTCTTGAAGACATGCCAAAGGGTGATGAAGGTAATGAAGTTCAAAAAAATGAGGATCAAGGAAATGAAATTCAAGAAGTTGAAGTGGAGACTAATCAACCACTTTCAAAAGATTGGAGATACAATCCACATCATCCAAGGATCTTATTATAGGTGAAGTATCAAAAGGGGTAACTACTCGTTCTAAACTTCATGATCTTTGTGGGCACTATGCATTTATTTATCACTTTGAACTAAAGAACATCCTCGAAGCCGAGGGCGACTCATATTGGTTGCTAGCCATGCAAGAGGAACTCAATCAATTCGAGCGCAACCAAGTTTGGCATCTTGTTCCTAGGCCTCACGATAGACCAACAATTGGTACTAAGTGGATCTTTAAGAACAAGTTGGACGAGTCGGGAAATGTTGTTAGGAATAAAACTAGATTAGTGGCCCAAGGTTACACTCAAGTCGAAGGTATCGATTTTGAGGAAACCTTTGCACCCGTAGCACGGCTTGAAGCCATACGGATGACACTTGCATTTGTTTCTTATAAAGATTTTAAACTTTTTCAAATGGATGTAAAAAGTGCTTTCTTAAATGGATTTATTGAAGGGGAGGTGTATGTTGAACAATCCCCCGGTTTGTTTATCCTACACATCCGGATTTTATTTTCAAACTTGACAAATCTCTTTATGGTTTAAAATAAGCCCCTAGGGCTCGGTATGAAAGACTTTCTTCATTTCTAATTTCTAATGGTTTTAATAAAGAAAAAATAGATACTACTTTGTTTACAAAACATGTTGAAAATGATATACTTATAGTTCAAATATATGTTGATGATATCATATTTGGTTCTACTAATGAAAATCTTTGCAAAGCTTTTGAATCATGCATGAAGGAGGAATTTGAGATGTCTATGATGGGTGAGCTTAACTACTTCCTTGGTCTCCAAATCAAGTAAAGGAAGGATGGGGTTTTCATCAATCAAGCCAAGTACACAAAGGAACTTATCAAGAGATTTAGACTTGAAGGGGCTAAGACAAGCAAAACTCCCATGGTAACTACCACAAAGCTTGACAAAGATGAACAAGGTACAAGTGTAGACATTAAGCTTTATTGTAGCATGATTGGTAGCTTGTTGTATTTAACGGCTAGTAGGCCGGACATTATGTTTTGTGTATGTCTTTGTGCTCGATTTCAATCGTGTCCTAAAGAGTCCCATTTGATTGCGGTAAAACGCATTATTAGATACCTTAAGGGCACAATTGAAATGGGTTTGTGGTATCCGAAGACCGGACAATTTTCCATCACGAGTTTTTCGGATGTTGACTATGCGGGTTGTAGAGTGGATAGGAAGAGTACAAGTGAAACATGTCAATTTCTTAGTAATTGTCTTGTTTCATGGTCTTCCAAAAAGCAAAATTCGGTAGCCTTCTCAACCGCTGAGGTGGAGTATGTTGCGGCCGGAGCTTGTTGTGCACAAGTTCTTTGGATGAAACATACTCTCCTTGACAATGATTTGCATTTTCACCATATTAAAATATTTGTGATAATACTAGTACTATTCATATGACTAAAAATGTAAATCAACATAGTAAGACTAAGCACATTGACATTCGATATCACTTTCTTAGAGATCATTATGAGAAAGGTGATATTGACATTGATTATGTTTCTACCGATTTTCAACTTGCCGATATTTTTATAAAACTACTAGACTATGCTAGATTTTCCTTTATTTGTGGTGAATTGAATGTTTGTGTTATGGAATCATGAGGAAAATTTTTAAATTTTTTTTAATGTTTACCCTTTTTGATGTATGACAAAAGGGGGGAGAAAAAGAAAAGTTAGCTTATTTTGAGTTTTGAGTTATGCGTTTTCAGTTTTGAGTTATGCGTTTTAAGTTTTGAGTTTTGAATTATAAAAAGTTAGTTTTGAGTTTTGAGTTTTAAGTTATAACAAGTTAGTTTTGAATTTTGAATTTTGGATTTTGAGGTATAAAAGGTTAGTTTTTGAATTATGAGTTTTGAGCAATATGTTTTTGAATTTCTAAGTCTCTCTTATGCCAAAATTCTTAGTATATAGCCATTCATATATATAGCATGATTTGAGGGGGAGCTTCCAAGCTTCTTTTCCATTTTTTTGTTAAATAACTCATATGTTTTGTCATCATCAAAAAGGGGGAGATTATTGGCCCAAGGTTACAATCACCCGGTTTTTGAGTTTTGATGATTACAAAACATATATACTTATTTGTACTAATCATTTTCTAGTGTTTAAGTGTGTTTCAGGGTTCTAAGGATTCAAGTTGTGTTCTTCCCTAAAGATGACTCAATTCGGGTTCTTTTGACTGAAGATGACTCAACTCGGGTTCAAGGATTCAAGCTATGCAACATTCCATAGAGAAGCCCTAATTTGAAGACCTTGTAGTCACTTAGAACCTTTGTAAGAATTAGTTTGTTAAAGAATGAGGTTATGATAAGTTGGCTCAAGAAAATTCACACACACCTTCATTTTTCAAAATACGGTTTTGTTTTGGGTAATTGATTTAGGTTCATGTCTTGATGGTTATACATGACTCAAATTATTTTATAATTTTACATCTTGTTTATATCATGTATACCAACCTTTATAGCATGATACTTAATCATATAGCCTTACAAAATTATTTTAAAAAAATTTCAAAGTTCAAAAATTTTCCTAGAAAAATCCTGTTTCAGGCCTATTGGTCGACCGGGCGGTCGACCGGATCCATTTCAGGCCTGATCGGTCGACCGAGCCTTGTGGTCATGGCGTGCACGTTTGTGCACGTCTCCCAGTCGACCGGACCGGTCGACCGACTGAAAGCCCTTTGCTCTCAGGTTTTGTCGGTCGACCGGGCCAGTCGACCGACAGAACAAAGAGATCTTTTTTCTTTAGCTGCTGGTCGACCAACCGGTCGACCGAGTCCAACGACTAGTTTGCCAATGGACTGCCGGTCGACCGGGCCGGTCGACCGACAGCCGCCTGCAGCCCCAACGGCTAGTTTTCAGAGTTTTAATCATTGGATTTGATTGAGATGTTTTGGTCAGCTCTCTCTGAATTTTTGGGGGCTATTTCCTGACCTATTTAGCTAGTTATAATGATGATTAGATCTCCTCTAATCCCTATAAATAGTTGGCATTGGTCACTTGTAAAAATCAAGAAAAATCCCCTTGTTTTTAAGTTTCCAAAAAGAAAGAAAAGTTTTGAAAGCTCTCAATTTTCTAAGTGCATTATTGGTTACTATTTTTTAGTTGTCTTTTAAGCTATTTATTACTACTTTACAACTGAATTTTTCTCACTACACTTCTTGAGCCAAAAATCATTCCATTCTATAAGGAGTTGTAAGAGAGAAGTGTGTGGTCTTTTTGATCACCTTGTTACTTGTTGTTCTTTGTGTTGAGATCCCACTTTTGTAGAGGGTTGGATTGGTGGGAGTTCGGTACACCGGTCTTGGGTAGACCTCTTGTAATTTCCTTGGTGGATATAGTGGAAACCCTTCACGGTGGTGAAGGCGGGGACGTAGAGCGGTGGCTCGAACCTCGAAACAAATCCTTTGTGTTTGCGATTGATTTCCTTATTGGTTTTATTGCTTTACATTTCTATCTTGTGATATCTCTTGTGTGCATTTCATTATTGCATCCATTTAATTACTTGTATTTTTCGGTCTTTACTCATCTCAATAAGAAAGCAATTACGCGCCTCAACTCATAATCTAGAGGAATCAAAGAGGAGAAGTTCTAGAGCCCTTCACGGGGAATTCGGCTTCAATTTCTTGTTTTGAGTGACCGATTGCATCATACTTTCATACTTGTTTAAAAAGATCATTAGATTAGCATAAACACCTATTCACCCCCCTCTAGGTGTGTTTTCACCATAGAGAAAGAAAGAGAGAGAGAGAAAATAGAAAGATGGAGAATTTAGAGAGAGATAGAGAAGATTTAGAGAGAGAAAATAAATTTGTATTTTTATAAAACAAGTGTCCTCCGTGTTGGCCCAAAGGCCTTCCACTCTAGTTTTGATGATGATTAACTCATGTAGTTATGTTTACTAATAATCTTGTGTTGTTTAAGTTTCAGATCATTAACCAAGATATTAGTTGATGATTAGCTTCAACAAGGAGTTTAGAAGCTATTCATGTTGATTCCAGGGCCAAAGCTTCAAGATCATACATTGCCTAGCCCTTGGATGGAGTTTTGGAGCAAGTCAACTTGAAGATGAAGATCATCAAGAAGACTTAGGTATCCTAGTTTAGTTTAGTGTGTTTTAGATCCTCATTGTAAAGCTTAGTATAGTTGATATGCTCAAGTGCACAAAACACACACACGTTTTATGTTTGGACATTGGTTTTTCGGTTTTTAGTTTAACCGATATGAGTTTTCATGAATAGTAGATCAAAACAAGTTTACTTTATTCCTATGTATATTAGATATGTTCTAAATATACATACATGCTTTAAGCTTGCTAAACAAACTTATTTTGACTATCCTATTCATGTTTTGGAAAAATCAAGTTTGGAAAAATACAAGTTTTGTTTTTGATAAAATTTGCAAGACTCGAAAATGAATTGAATATGTTGATACATGTCTTGAAATTTTTATCACTTGTTTGAGTTTTGATATAAAATGATAAAAATATTTTTAACCCAGTTTTCAGGTCCAGGACTCAACCAGTCGACTAAGCCAGGTTATTAGTCGACTTGGCTGAGGTCCGGTCGACCGGGCCGGTCGACCGGACGTGCACAGATCTGTGCACGCTTGGAGTCACTGAGACGGTCGACCGGGCCGGTCGACCGCGTCGAGAGCAGAGCTCTCTGTTTGTTTGGGTCGACCGGGCCGGTCGACCGCAGTTGCCCAACGGTCATATTCTGACCGTTGGTGGTCGACCGGGCCGGTCGACCGCAGCCTGTCAGAGCTGCCAGCTCAGCTCTAACGGCTAGTTTCTGTTTGGCCTATATAAAGCCCATTCTCTTGGGTTTTTGGCTAAGATTTTTAGAGCTAAAAATTCCTGACTTTTTCAGTGTTTTAAACAAGTTTTGAAAAGAGTTTTTGGGGCAAAAAGAATTAATCTTATTTGTTTTAGGTTTTTGGAAAAATCAAAGAAAAGAGTATTTTGGGAGATTTGTCTTGGTTTTCATTCTATATCTTTTGCAAGAATTTTTCCCAAGTGTTTTTCTTTGTTGCTTGTTTTTCAAACACCTAGTTTCCACACTTGAGCTATCACCTATCCTAATCTATTAGGATCTTGTATTTTTGTGGAAAAGAAAAAGAAAAGAGAAAAGAAAGAGAGATTGGTTGTGGTTGAAAGAAACCACTTGTTGTACACCCTTATTTCTTTGTGTATCCCTCTTAGGTAGAGGTGATCGGGTGGTTGGTTTGCTCCCTCTAGTGAGAGGTGGAGTTGGTTGTAAACCCTCTTCGGTAGAGGTGGTTGTTGTTGTGGTTGTGTTTGGCTACGGGCCTACCCCTCGGTTGTGAGGTGGTTGTTTGAGAGAGGAGTTCGGTACTCCATTGTTGTAAAAATCTCTTCGGTAGAGGTTCCCTCGGTGGGAGATAGTGGATTGGAAATCCTACACTGTGGTGTAGGCGGGGATGTAGAGCTAGGGGCTCGAATCTCGAAACATATCTTTGTGTTTGCGTTTGATCCAATTTCTCTCAACTCTCTCCCTCATTTAATTGTGCAAAGCATTATTCATCTTTCATATCATACTTGCTTGCAATTGTGTTGTGCCTTGTATTGATTCATATTGATATATCATCTTATTTGCTTGGCTTGCTTGTGTGTGTGCCTAACTTATACTTAACCAACAAGAGCTTCACATAGCACCTCAACCCATTCAAGGGGAATCAAGAGGAGTTAGTCCAGAGCCCTTCACGGGGAATTCGGCTACACTTGTTGTGTTGTATTAAGTTTGTGCAAGATTTGCATTAGCTTCCGCATTTAGCGCACTTAGTTTCATATTTAGTTCTAGATTAGCAATTACACCTATTCACCCCCCCTCTAGGTGTACCTTCAATTGGTATCAGAGCGGGTGCTCCTGATACTTAGGCTTAACATCCTAGGAGTGAGATCCATTTGCTTGCTAATCTTGTTTGCATTTGCGTATTTGCACACATATAGTTTTTACCATGGACTTCATGACCCCACCTATGTATGATGCTTCCAAAATTCTTGTTTGGAAGACTAGGATGTCCGTATACCTCCAAACCCTAGGCTTGCATGTTTATCTTGCCGCTACCAAGAAATGCTATCTTGGTAATAGCATTCATATAGGGCCAATACACAAGCCCTAGAGGCCATTAGAAGCACTTTGTCTAAAGATTATCTTTTACGTGTTTCTAACATTGATTCCGCTTTTGCAGTGTGGAATCTATTGACAACAACCACCACCTCCGAGTTTCAAATGCCTATCCAACATGAAGAGGAATCTAGTGGAGAATCCGACTCGCAATGCTATATGGTCCAAGGGAATGACTCCCTTGAGGTACAATCGGAACTTCAACTAGATAGTGATGATGCTAGTTCTTCATGTGATGATATTATAGATCCCCATGCTTTAAATGAAGAACTTTCTATTGTGTGTGAAAAATTAATAGAAAAATATAAGATTTTGAAAAAGAAAAGTCTAGAAATTGAAAAAGATAACAAGAGTTTGCATTCTAGACTTGATATTGTTTTGCAAGAGAAGGTTGAGGTCTATAATGAAAGGGATTCATTGAGATCTCAATTGGAACTTGCACTTAAAGAAAATGATTTTTTAAAATCTAAAAATGATTGCCATGCTATTTTGAAGAAGAATGAAAATTTGTCTTCAAAAATTGATTTTGTTTTAAAAGAGAATGTTGTTTTGAAAAACAAAATTATTTCTATTTCAAATGAGTTGAATGTTTGTTTAGATAAAAATATTGTTTTACAAAATAAGATGGATGCACATGTTTGTCATGCTAGTGTAGCTTCTTCATCTAATCTACCTAATGCATGTACCTCTTCTTCTAAGATAAATGATGATATTTGTATGTTAAAGAAGAGAGTAGATTGTTTGGGCTCCACTATGAGCTAATGTGCCATGAACCACACACGCTTGGAAACCTTGGTTCGAAAGAAACAAGTTCCAACTTTTATGCATGCACACCCTCCACGGCATACACATGCTTCCCACGGACACACCATCACCATATGTATGCTCATGTGTACTCATGTACACATTGTGGCCGAAAAGGCCATCTTACTAAATTTTGCTATGATAGATTAAATATTTCAAATTTAGCAAAGAATTTTGTTTGGGTTAGAAAGGGACTAACCCCCATGGACCCAATAAGATATGGGCACCAAAGACCACCCCTCCTATTTTTAATGTAGGTGTGGGCTCTCGCATGACGTGAGAGTTGTCGTACCTTGGAGTGGATGCGTTCCGAGCTTCATGGAAATCAATTGGATGCATCACTTTCAAGGGATGTTTGGTGGAGAAGACCACCATGTTTTGGAGACAAGGGAAGTTGCCTTCTAGGTTTTGGTAACGATTCCTAACTCCTTATTTTTATTTACATGCCTTCCATGTTTATCATATATAGCATGTTTTATTGTTTGTAGATTATTATGAAAATGCTATGTTTATTAAATCCTTGACATACATGTTTAGCATTTAGAGACACCCATGTTTATATGGACTATTCTTTTGTGCTCTCACTGTTTGTTTAAGCTATCATGTATATCATAGTTCTAATAACATGTGGATATTCATAATAATCATGTTTATGTTTTTCATGATTTATATCTTGTTTTTATGCTTCGTGATTTGATTACATGTTTAGATGTTAGTTTTCATTAGAACTAGTATATATATATTTGTGCATATAGTGGGCCACAAATAAATCTATATATGTTTGAGCTTGAATGCTTATTCGAACCCATTAGATGTGCTAGTATAGTCTAGTTTTGATGATTCATGCATTTTAAACTTGTATTCCCATTTTTGAATTTATTTTATGTTTATATGTTTTCATTTCATGTATATGTCTATTTTGCCAAACCTTAAGATATACATGTATACCCCTTGAGTCATTTACCTTTCATGCAAATCTATACATATGGACTCAATTGTATTTAGGGATATGTATGTATACTTTTTGTTAACAAATCATACATATACCTTGAAATGAAATTTATTTTTGATGAAGATTTAGTTTTTCTTGATTTTGTGTATTTGTTTAACTTCATGTATATGTCTACTTTATCCAAATTATTAGATATACATGAATATCCTTTTGAGCCACGTGCCTTCATGCATATATATATTTGTGGACTCGTTGTGTTTGGATATGTATGTATGCTTTAATTTGTATAAAACATACATATACCTTGAAGATTAAATAAGCTTTATGATTTTCATGATTTTTGAAGATTAAATAAGTTTTATTGGTTTTCATGTTTTCATGTTTTAAGGAATAATTGAGCTTAATGAAAAATTTTCATGATTATGATATTCACACTTTATTTGTACACTCACACTTATTGCTTTCTCATGTTTTGTTTTCATGAGTCATATTTATGCCTAATTGAATTAGAGTGTTGATTATCATGTGGATTTCATGTTTCATGAAAAATATTTTGTTTTATTCCTTGCTTGAAGGATTTCGTACTAGTTTATAAGATTTTCATTTAACTAGTTACGGTATTCTTCATTTTGGTAGTGTTTTTTTCAAACTAAGCTTATTTTCAAATCTAATTTTTGAAAACCCCTACCATCGATGGGAGGATGGATGGGCGATTATGCCTTGTATGCTTCATTGAAAAATCTTTTACCTTGTGCATATGAAGGGTGGATTAGGTTATGAGTTATACACTTGAACTTATTGTTATGTCAATTGGTATCATTGAACTCTTTCAATTGGTATCATTTTGATCTTTTTGTATACTCATATGTTTATTGTGTATGTATATTTTCAATTGGTATCATCTATTAGTGATTGGTACTCATTCTATTTCATACACATATACTGTTTTATTTGTGCTTATTATATCCCTATATCTTAAAAGCACAAATCTTGTTTTTATGCTAGAGCTTGAGCTTCAACTTTACTTCAATTGATTTAGTTTTCAATTGGTATCTTATTTCAAGCCTAAGCATAGTTTTTGTTTGTATTTCATAAAGGGGGAGAAAATTTGATTTTCATATTTCAATTGGTATTTGTATTCCCACTCCCTTACTTTATGATTGAAAATTTTCAAATTGGTATCATATGTTCAAAATAAAAATTATTTACAATTGGTATCAAGATGTCTTATGTTTTAATTGGTATCTAAAAATTTTGATTAAAGAAAAATTACAAAAGTTTGATTGATTGATTTTTGTTTACCTTCAATTGATATTTGTCTAAAATTTTGTTTACTTTCAATTGGTATCAAGATGCTTCATTAACATTCCTTCAATTGATATCATGTTTTTATAGTCACCCCTTATTGACCTTGTTTTTGTTTTAGAAAAAAAAAAAGGGGGAGAACATTGTTTTATTGTTTTGATTGACAAAAAGGGGAGAAAGATTTTTACCCCTCATTTATTGTTTTGATTGTTTACCCCTTTGTTGATGATTAACAAAAAGGAGGAGAATAATTTATAAGTTTTATATATGCATACTTACGCTTTTGCATATATTATGTTTTATTGATATTTTATTGGTATCTAGAGCATCTAGTGTTATTGTTAATGCTTTATTAATTTAATTGGTAAAACTAGAGCTTCTAGAATATGAGCTTCTAGAATATGTTTTATGCATTTTGATGCATACATGTTTATGTACATTCATTGCATATATTTTATTTTTGTTTATGCATGAGTTAAGGGGGAGCTTCTTTGAAGCTTAACTTAATCCATGCATATATAACTCCATGAGTTTTGTCATCATCAAAAAGGGGGAGATTGTTGGCCCAAAGGCCTTCCACTCTAGTTTTGATGATGATTAACTCATGTAGTTATGTTTACTAATAATCTTTTGTTGTTTAAGTTTTAGATCATTAACCAAGATATTAGTTGATGATTAGCTTCAACAAGGAGTTTAGAAGCTATTCATGTTGATTTCAGGGCCAAAGCTTCAAGATCATACATTGCCTAGCCCTTGGATGGAGTTTTGGAGCAAGTCAACTTTAAGATGAAGATCATCAAGAAGACTTAGGTATCCTAGTTTAGTTTAGTGTGTTTTAGATCCTCATTGTAAAGCTTAGTATAGTTGATATGCTCAAGTGCACAAAACACACACACGTTTTATGTTTGGACATTGGTTTTTCGGTTTTTAGTTTAACCGATATAAGTTTTCATGAATAGTAGATCAAAACAAGTTTACTTTATTCCTATGTATATTAGATATGTTCTAAATATACATACATGCTTTAAGCTTGCTAAACAAACTTATTTTGACTATCCTATTCATGTTTTGGAAAAATCAAGTTTGGAAAAATACAAGTTTTGTTTTTGATAAAATTTGCAAGACTCGAAAATGAATTGAATATGTTGATACATGTCTTGAAATTTTTATCACTTGTTTGAGTTTTGATATAAAATGATAAAAATATTTTTAACCCAGTTTTCAGGTCCAGGACTCAACCAGTCGACTAAGCCAGGTTATTAGTCGACTTGGCTGAGGTCCGGTCGACCGGGCCGGTCGACCGGACGTGCACAGATCTGTGCACGTTTGGAGTCACTGAGACGGTCGACCGGGGCCGGTCGACCGCGTCGAGAGCAGAGCTCTCTGTTTGTTTGGGTCGACCGGGCCGGTCGACCGCAGTTGCCCAACGGTCATATTCTGACCGTTGGCGGTCGACCGGGCCGGTCGACCGCAGCCTGTCAGAGCTGCCAGCTCAGCTCTAACGGCTAGTTTCTGTTTTGGCCTATATAAAGCCCATTCTCTTGGGTTTTTGGCTAAGATTTTTAGAGCTAAAAATTCCTGACTTTTTCAGTGTTTTAAACAAGTTTTGAAAAGAGTTTTGGGGCAAAAAGAATTAATCTTATTTGTTTTCGGTTTTTGGAAAAAATCAAAGAAAAGAGTATTTTGGGAGATTTGTCTTGGTTTTCATTCTATATCTTTTGCAAGAATTTTTCCCAAGTGTTTTTCTTTGTTGCTTGTTTTCCAAACACCTAGTTTCCACACTTGAGCTATCACCTATCCTAATCTATTAGGATCTTGTATTTTTGTGGAAAAGAAAAAGAAAAGAGAAAAGAAAGAGAGATTGGTTGTGGTTGAAAGAAACCACTTGTTGTACACCCTTATTTCTTTGTGTATCCCTCTTAGGTAGAGGTGATCGGGTGGTTGGTTTGCTCCCTCTAGTGAGAGGTGGAGTTGGTTGTAAACCCTCTTCGGTAGAGGTGGTTGTTGTTGTGGTTGTGTTTGGCTACGGGCCTACCCCTCGGTTGTGAGGTGGTTGTTTGAGAGAGGAGTTCGGTACTCCATTGTTGTAAAAATCCTCTTCGGTAGAGGTTCCCTCGGTGGGAGATAGTGGATTGGAAATCCTACACGGTGGTGTAGGCGGGGATGTAGAGCTAGGGGCTCGAACCTCGAAACATATCTTTGTGTTTGCGTTTGATCCAATTTCTCTCAACTCTCTCTCTCATTTAATTGTGCAAAGCATTATTCATCTTTCATATCATACTTGCTTGCAATTGTGTTGTGCCTGCATTGATTCATATTGATATATCATCTTATTTGCTTGGCTTGCTTGTGTGTGTGCCTAACTTATACTTAACCAACAAGAGCTTCACATAGCACCTCAACCCATTCAAGGGGAATCAAGAGGAGTTAGTCCAGAGCCCTTTACGGGGAATTCGGCTACACTTGTTGTGTTGTATTAAGTTTGTGCAAGATTTGCATTAGCTTCCGCATTTAGCGCACTTAGTTTCATATTTAGTTCTAGATTAGCAATTACACCTATTCACCCCCCCTCTAGGTGTACCTTCACTCCGTAATTAAACAAAGAGGCCTATTTATAAATAGGCATTTAGCACAAACCAGGAAACTAAATAAACTTGATAATAAAGAAACTCTAATTACCCAAAATTAAATAATACATAATAAAATAATAATTAATTCCTACTTATGATCTCCATCATAATTTATTCATATACATTTCACTATAATTCTAGATAACTTTAATTAGAATAGAAAAGGAAGAGACTTTTCATTTTTATTTCTAGCATAAGTGTTATGCTTTCTCTATCTAACAAAAGATAAAAGAATATTTCACTACAGCCACCTACTTTAATTCATAATTAGAAAAAAAAACTCAACATCATAATTTAATTCGCTACAACCTCACCCACGTCAGCAAAAACTAATTCCTCCAAACAACTACTTGTTTATATATATTCATTTCATATTTTACTCTTCCTCATTGCACCTGACGTTGCTCACCCCTTAACCTTGACCCTGACACAGAGTAATTTGCGGATGGACCTGCGTGGTCAGGTCACTATGGGGGTTAGAAGAGGGCGGGAGCCCCTTGCTGGGGGCCTGGGCGGAACCCCTTGAATTGTTTTTTGGAATTGACCTTTTTGCCAATCTCGTTTTGTTCATGCTCGCAATGAGGTATGTGAGGACTGACTTAGAAATAGGATATTTTATGAGGACTACAGTCATGGTCGCAGTCCTCATAGAACCTCAAAAATAGGATGATCGCAGTTCTCATAAAGACTCAGATATAAGAAATTTTTATGAATATTGAGATCATGGTCGCAGTCATATAAATACTCAGAAACATTATATTTTTGTGAGGACTACAATAATGATCGCAATTCTCATAAATATTGCATTTCTGAAGACTGCTATCATGATCACAATTCTCAAAAATAGGGCTGTGATCATTTTGTGAGAACTGTGATCATAGTCGCTGTCCTAAAAGCAAGGCATTTTTATATAACTGCGATCATAATTATAATCCTCTATACTATGATCATTTTGTGAGGACTCTGTTCATAGTCGCAGACCCTAGAAATAGGGCCATTTTTGAAACGTCCGCTTTTTTTTGAAGCGATTACTTAGGTGCATTTTCACCTTTCGCCATTGATGAGCACTTCAGTGCCTAACACGTAGGCGACGCACATCCTTTCTTTAAAAAAAGAGTTGCTGATGAACAAATTATGAAGTAGAGCTTTTTTCTAATTACGGTTCGACATAGTAGAGTATAGAAAAATGCCCGAAGATAAATCCAACCAACTAATTGGGCAAAGGGGGGAAGGACATAAGAAAGAGATAAATGCCTACATTCAGTCAATCATCATGATAGAGAAGACAAAATGGCGAACAAGGGTACTCGAGCTTCGAGTCATCTTCAACTTTTCCAGCTATTTTGCAGCCCTAAACATCCTTGACCAAAATGTGCCAATGATAAAAATAGAACTAACACTATTCTTTTTATTTGTACCAATCACAAGGTTTTTGATCAGAGCGTTCTCTCATTGAAAATGTATTTAGTTAATGAAGAGAAAAATTCAATACAAGCAATAACACCCAATAAAAGAAGAAATATTATGAAAGACTCAACTTTACGATTTACGGAGGCACTAGGCTAGCTTGACTAGTGTTTCGTAGAAGGTTATTCACGGTGTATAAAAGCCGCATATAAAAACTGTAGGGAGAGAGGACATAGATGAGGTAGAGGAAGATAGCACAGAGACCGGAAGACAAACGGTGCATTACAGCATGCATAAGAAGACCTCGGTAGTCCGCCCGGTCGACCGGAGGAGGGGCCGGTCGACTGGGCAGCCGACCGATGTACACGCGGGCAACTGACGATGTACACGGCGTGAACAAGTATAGCCCAGTCGACCACCCGGTCGACCGTGGCAAGGAACGGTCGATCGCCCGGTCGACCAACTGAAAGAAGTCTGTTCTCAGTTGGAGACGGTCGACCGGACCGGTCGGCCGTGGCATGGGTCGGTCGACCGACAGACGCGTTTTGACTTTCCTTTATAGATTCAGATTTCTTTTCTGCTTGGGATCGAATTCAATCGGGGCTTCCTAATACCCTGGGACTCTATAGCTATAAATAAGGGCTAGAGCCCTCATGTATTGTATCCCTGAAAGTTCCCTCAAATATCCCCTGTATTAGTTTGTATTGATTGTTGAATCAATAAAATCTCTCTCCCCCCTTGCCCCGAGAAGGTAGGCACGTCATTAAATACTGTGTTGATAGCTTTTCTCTATAGTTTTCTGTTCTTGTTGCATTGGGTGCATCTCCGGCTGTATCAGTCTCTGTTCGGTGGATTCCTCAGAGAGGTTGTTGTGAAGGGCGCAGGCGCACAACAAAAACAACTAGCCGTTTGTGAAAGAGTGCTTGTTGTGATTCATGTGCATGCTAGAGTCTCATTGGAGTTTTTCCTTTACCTTGGCATGAGTTCTTTTCACTATTATATGAATCTATTATATAAATCTATGAGACTTTGAAAAAATAAATTAATAAATAATAATAATAATTTATTACTAGACAAAAAATAATTCATATTATTATAAAAAGAATTTAGGAGTTCTAATTACATTGTGACAACAAAAATCAAAACAATTTCAAGAAGTTCAAAGGGCCGCGAAGCATAACACTGACCACATGCTTGAAGAGGAAACACATAAATATATTGAGTATTTAATGAAGTTAAAGAATATCAGAGTGACTAGGCTGAAGACTAAGATGCCGAAGGCAGTGAGGCTATAACAATGAACACTTTGATTAGAATGAAGAAGGAAGATATCAAGACGGTCCAGATGAGTCCTAGGACTTTATCTAGAGTACGCTCGTCCATAATGAAACCCACATTAAGAATTGAGAAAAGAAAGAGGGGAAAAAAAAGAGAAAGGAAAACACAGGTCTTGAGGGTTGAGAGAGGAAGAATCTATATATGTATGAGTTTGTATATATTAGAGAGAGATTCAAGTACCAACGGTAATGTACTATACATAACTCATAGTATATTTCGTAGACCATAATTCATTAATCCTAGTATCTTACAAATTATTATCTAGTACTACTATGAGTTGTAGTAGAATTACTAATAAAGATAAAAGAATTTTATTGTTTCCATCTAAAAAGAAAAAAGAAGAAATCTCAACCATGGAATTTGAATCAATGGTTGGCATAGAGCATGTCATGTTTTCTTTCGCACGCCAAAAGGGAATATTAATATCAAAATACCTCCAATTATGGGGGAATTTAAAAAAATACCCACAAATAATTTTTATACACGATGATACCGGCTCAAATTTTTTTTGTTTCAACTCGTTAACGGAGATCGTGCAATTACAAAAATATCCTGTCAACTTTTCCAGCTCTCATCTCCTGTGTCCTTACCTCCTCTGCTGGCTCCAGCGACCACCCAACCCTCGCCTTCTTCGTTTGGCCGGCCTCCACCCCTCCACCGCCACTCCTCCGCCTCGTAATCCACCTCCTCCAATTTATTATTTTCAGTCTTTGTCATCCCCATGCGCTACCGGCAAGCTGAATGCCGCGCGAGGGACTGCTTCTGCTTCCGTTGTCCTTGGCCTTCAATGCATCCTTGACATGTCTCTTTCCCTCTCTTGCTTCTCCTCAAAGAGAAGAGAAGGTCATGTATAAACTTGAGAAGTCAAGTTCTAGTAACAATTTCCTAATTATGTTCTATAGCAACTGGATCACACTTTTGAACTGATCATGCATGCTACATATAGGATGGGTTTTAAATTGATCCATTTGGATCACTCAATCATTTATAGCTATTAAATGGGTTGCTCACTTTCATGCCTTAATATTCTTTTCAGTTTGGCGTTTCTTTCTCCTTTCACTTGGGCTTTCTAATTTTTGCAAACCAGAAAGCTATTTTCAAAGACCTCTCTATATTTTCGCTTTTATTTTGGCTAAAAGAGAATTCATCAAGCTTTTTTTTTTCTCTTTTGGTCCTTACCCAACACTTCGCCCTTCACTCAGCTCGCTGTTGGCTTTCTCGTGGTAGTCCAAGGGCCTCTTTCCTATCTCTCTTTCTCACACACAAAGACACAATTTCAAGCATTGAGAAAATTTGACACACACACACACACACACACACAGAGCAAACACACACAAACAGAGAGAGAGAAAGAGGATGGAGATGTCAGGGGCAGAAAGAGGGGGTTTCGCCGCCAATCGTGATGGTGATTGCGGTGGAGGGAGAGTGGTGGGTGTTGGTTTGAAAAGGATAAGAAGTAGAAATAAGAAGAGAGACTAGAGGCAAACGTGGAATATACATCACATGCAACTCATACATAATTGGCCGATCTGTGATTGAAGGATATTAATATGTTTGCACTTAAAAATTTAGAATATCAAGTTGTATTGAAAAATAATTGGTGATATATTTTTGAAAGTACACTCATAGTTGGGGCTATTTTTGTGTAATTTTCCCAAAAGTAAAAAATTAGTCTTTTGTGTTAGAAGTTAAGTAAGCATAGCAGCTGTTTGATAGAATTTGTCTATTAACTTTCATCAATTAGAGACACTAGCAGCGAGTGCCTCGCTGTTAGGGTCACAAAAATATATATTATGATTGTCATAATTCTTTTATATAGTCAAAATAGAGTGATTCATAATGTTATATTTATTCTCTAGGAACAGTCAAATAATTTCCTTGCACCAATTCAAATACTCCACAAACCACTTCCAAGAAACCAACAGATAGTTGCGGTTTTAAAATGCATTATAATTGCACCAATTGCCATCTAATTTAAAAGAGTTGTTCATTCAATTTCTTAATTTTATCACTCGAATCTTACAATCTAAAAGGAAAAAAAAAAAAAAAGAAGACCAAAGAAAATAAAATCTAATAGAACTGAAACAGTACATAAACTCTCCCAAGAAAAAATCACACCATGAAATTGGCCCTGTCAAGTGCCCTGCAAGTTGGGCAATTCTCTTCCTTCACCAGCCACTGGCCGAGGCAACGCAGGTGGAACCGGTGCCCGCACCTCAGCTTCACCCTGCAGAGCTCGCCGTTTCTGAACTCTTCAAAGCAGCTATTACACTTGCCATCATAACTACGGTTCCTCTCTCTACACTCAAACTTCTTCGGGACCTTTTTCAATTTATTTCGAGCCCACTGCAACCCGATGATTACCTTGCCACCGACAAAATCCACGAAAAACCAGCGCAGGAAGCTCAATGGGCCGCGAAGGATGAAACCAATAGTGTCTTTGAAGAAGAAACGCGTAAAGTACACCGTAAATTTGATGAAGTAGAAGAAAACTAAAGCGATGATGCTGAGAGCGAAGATGGCAAAGGCGAGAACAGCCATGAGAATGAAGATTTCATATAGGATGTATAACACGGTGCTCAAAGCTTTATTGGTGACATCGAAGACTTTATCCAAGTCATCTTCGTCGACGATGAAGCCCATAGTTAGAGGCAGGTTCTTGATGATTTGAGAGAGAGTTAGAGTCTGCTTTTTAACTCAAAAAGAAAAAAGAGTGGGGAATTTATATAGGATGAGATCGAGTACTACTATAGCTCAAAATATTAATCCTAGTATGTCACGGATTCCGACTGTAAATTGTAATGTATTAATCCTACACGAAAAAATAAAAATATGGATAGATATTTTGTTTGAGTAATTTTAGATAAGAAGGAGAAACAAATTTAGAATATGCGCGTGTGAAAAAGAGAGGGAATCGTAACTAATCAAAAGAGTATACATGTGTATTTTTAAAAATAATTATCTTGATAAAAATATTATATATTGGAAATGATGTCTCATTAAAAAAATATCCACATTTAACAAAATTGTCTTGGTTTAAAGTTATATCTTCAAAATTTTATTATGTAATAAAAGTAATTCGAAAAGGTCAAGAGTGAAAGATGAAATCTTTTAGGAATATTCAAATTAGTGCTTTTTATAAGAGCATAGATAATTAAAAAGGAAGGATCACTAAAACAAGATGACCAGGAAAAAAAATGTGTGGTGTAGATATGATAATACCTAAAATCCTTGACCCTTTAATTTCACAAAACCATTGTGATATGATCACACAATTTATCTCACTTCAAAAGAATTGCAATATTGTTTAAGTTTCCTACATCTCGTAAAAACTCAATATATTTAAAAATCAAAGTAAAGGTGTGAATATTAATGTAGGTAGAAGAAGTTTATGAATCATATATGCTCGCTAATTTTAGTATCAAGATTGATAAATTTCAAGATATTGGAGCTAACCAAAAAGGAAACAATTAAAATTCTAGTTCATTTTTTATAAGAGTAAAATATTTTAATTATATTCTTAAATTTTTTTTTAAGCAATTTTAAATCAAAAAAATCACAAAGATTTAGACTGCAAATGGTGAAGGAAAAAGAAATTAACTTCTAATAGAATTATGTATTTTTAGCTCTTTCATACTACATTATCCTAATCCAACCTTGACTAGAGGTTTTAATGAATATTGTCAATTTCTCTTAAAGAATTAACTTTTAAGATATTATCTAGACGCATTATTCCTAATTATAATAGGTGTGAGTTAAGCCATTATTTGTGAACAATTTTAATTAATAATAACTATATTTTTAATTACATCAATTAAGAACTAAAAGTTTATAACATAATAAAGAACTTAATACTTTTGTCAGAAAGCTAGAGATTTTCAATGTTCAAGAGCGCAAGCTGTGTAAGTTTTTGGATTTCTGGGTCTCTCCAATTTTGGTTCCATGCTCCCAATAGTTATTAATGAAAAGTTATCCATCTTCTTGTTTATTAATCAAGGCTAAATTACACTAAAATATTTCGAAGTTTCATTAAATTTGTGCTTAAATGCCTTATTATTTTTTTTATCTGTACTTAAATTCCCAATTATTTTTGGTTAAATAATTAAGGTATATAAGTATTATCTGTACTTAGATGCCATATTTGGTTTTCTGGTTGAAGTTGAGATTAAAGTGAAAGTATTTAAACGTATTAAATTTATTTAAATTCTTTGACTTCTGACAATATTAATCTAGATAGAATAATAATAAAGGGTAGCAATGTGCTAGGTCTTGGAAACAAGAAGGAATATTTAAGTGCAAAAAAAACAATGAGATATTTAAGTGCAGGAAAATAATAAGATATTTAAGTGCAAAATATTTTTTTGCAATTTAGCCATTAATCAATACTCTAGGGTTACAAAAGCAACGTATTCCTTTCTGTCGGATATTTTAAAGTATTTAAGTGCAAAGATTTCTCATTACTCCAATTCACAATAACTTGACTCCCATCATTACAGGTGGTTATTTCTTATTCGTATATGTCAAATATTTTAAAGCCTCATTTCCCCTTTTTGTTCTCTTGCTTTTCGATCACAACTCTTTAACTCAGGTTATTTTTTTTTCTTTCTTTTTTTTTTCTGAAGTTTCGTTATCATCGGCTTCTCTCAAACTAGAAACTAATGTTGTCTTCTCTTGAAACATAAGCACATGTTCTTTCACCTCTTCTCTACTCTTAGCCTCCTATCTTTCCTTGAGTTCTCATACGTACATACACATAAATTTTTTAATTTATGTTATTAACTGTAAAATATCGTTTAATATTTAAATCTCTATTCATGACCAATGCTATTTGTTATTTGTGTTATTCTATTTTCTCTTTGTTATTTGTATAACAAAAGTTAAAACCAATTTATAAACATAAAATTGGTCTTGGACTCCTCTCTTTTCAATTAATTTAGAAAAAACCTCAGCTCCAAATTTATTTTCGCCTCGTCCTCAATTCACGTCAGCATAAACTGATTCCTCCCAACCACCACTTCTTTATACATTTTCATTTTCTCTTTTACCACCCCCATTACTCTTAATGTTGCTCTCTCCTTAATCCTAAACCCGACGCAGAGTAATTCGCGATCAGGTCGTCGAGGGGGTTTAAAGGGGCAGAGAGCCCCAGACAATTTTTTTTAAGATCAAGCTTTTGTAGATCTCATTTGATCATGGTCGTGATGAGTTTTGTTTGCGCTTATGATCGATATGGTATTTAGATATGGATTGTTTATCAATTATTACTACTGTAGTCGAAATTCTCACAAACTCCTCATACAAAGGATTACGACCTTGAATCTTTGGTTTGTTTTCTGCTTGATTATAACAATACTGAAATATGAGGCATCTTTTTATATGAAGATTGCGACTCAAGGACTGCGGCTCTTGACCTGATTTTGATTTTAGGGGAGGTAGGGTTTTATAGGGGATTAACATACTGAGAGAAGAGATAGTCGCAGTCCTCATAATAAGGACTACGATTATGATGACAGTCCTTATTATGAGTAGCAATCCTCACAATAAATATCACGATCATACTAGCAATCCTTATTATGAGTAGTAGTCCTCATAATTAAAACTGCGACCATACTAGCAATCCTCATAAAAAGGATTACGATGAGAACCGCAATCATTGTAGCAGTCCTTATTTTGAGTATTATGAGTAGCAGTCCTCATAATAAGGACTGCAATCTTGATAGCAGTCCTTATAAAAAGGAATCCGATGAGGACTGTAACCATGGTTACAGTTCTTATTATGAGTAGTAATCCTCATAATATGGATTACGACCATGAGAACTATAACCAGACAGTTCTTACAAAGTCGCAGTCGCAGTTACGGAGCGTTTCAAAGTCAAAGTAGAAGTCACAGTCACAATTGCAGAGCGCTTTCAGTTGCAATCATGGTGGCGGTTAAAATTTAAAATAGGGGTATTTTAGTTTTTTTTGCATTTCGCTATTAAAGCCCCGCTCGACACTTGTCTACAATCTAACGCCCACTAAAAAAATGAGGCCCACGCAAAAAAAATGTAACTGAGATTTCGCTAATTGAGTTTTAATATTGCAGGTTCAGTCGATATCACCCATTTATGAATTGAGAGTGAACATAATAAAATAGTAAATTTGAAAGAGGGGCAAATGTGAGAAAAGCTGGTGAGGCGAGCGTAAGGAAAATAAATTTAGTAAAACTACAAGGGTACAAACATATTTTTCGTAATAAAATACAGATTCAATACTATGTGAAAATGTGAATATGAAAAATCTAAAAAAGAAAATAGCGAAACAAATAGTCATGGATACGACAATTAATTGTCATGTATTTACATATTTAATATATGAAATTATTATATTTCATAAATTAATAATTACAAATTAAATAAGTTTTAAAAAATTAGGATGTCTAACCAGCTAAGATTTTGATCAAATTAGATTCTTCTAAGAATAATACTGAAAGAAAGAAGAGAGACAACGAGAAAGAGAGATCGGTAAATTAAAATTATTCAATCGTATGAAAGTAAAGGTCATTTAATATGTTCCCCTCAGATTTTTCGTATTTAGAAATTTACCTCAAATTTTCGATATTAGAAATTTACCCTCAAAATCTTCTATAATTTAAAAGGTTTTACCCCTCCAGTAAGATTTTGAATGAACTAAAAAAATTTTACACTTTATATCTCTCTCTTTTTTCTTCGTTGTTTCTAGATGATCTAACCTAAATTTTATCAAATCCAAAGTTTTTGTCCCTACTTCTCTTCTTCATTCTGCTTCTGTCTCTCCCCCCTCTTCTCTGTAAATTTCTTTGAACCTAAAATTCCTCGAAATTCTCCTCAAATCTTAATTTTTGAACTTATCTCAAATTCGCATTGTGAAAATTATTTAATATTAGTTTTTATGATAAATGGATAACATAGAAATGTGCTTGATGAAAGAGAGAAGTGGAAAAGAAGGAGAAATACTTAGAAAAAGTGATGAGTTTTCAAGTTAAAGTTGGGATATAATGTTTCATCATTTAAATAAGGACAAACTAGTCATTTAAAAAAAATAGATAAGTTAAAGGGGAGCGGATATGCCACCCCCAAAAGTGAGAAAGACCCCCAAAAAAAATTACAACTGTGCCATTATTTTTTCCCATTTCACCCATGGTGAAATGTCAAAAACACCTTCTTTCTCCTTCCTTCCCTCCCTCCTTTTGCTTCCCCATCATCTTCTCCAGCGACCCACCCTCATTCCCGACGTCGCTTCTCCCCCGTTGCTCCCCTCAACCGCTCCGGCGTCCCCCCTTTCACGGCCTCCCCCTCCGCGCCCCTCCCCCGCCGGCCTCCCCCTCCGCGCCCCTCCCCCTCCGCGCCCCTCCCCCTCGACCCCCTGGGCCTCTTCGGCCTCCCTCCTCACCCGCCCCCTCCCTCACCCGCACCCCCTCCCTCCTCTCCGCGACCCTCCACTCCTCCCCCATAGCTCCCCTCACAGAGCCCTGTTCGGCCATTCAGGCCGGCCGAACAGAGAGAGCTCTGTTCGGCCAGAGTGGCCGAACAGAGCTCTGCGAGGGGAGCTGTGGGGGAGGAGGGGAGGACACGGAGGGTGGGAATGGGAGGGGTATGGGAGGAGGCCTGTGGAGGGGGTAGGGGACAGGAGGGGGAGTGGGCGCGGAGGGTGGGAAGGGGAGGGGTACGGGGGGAGGCCTGTGGAGGGGGAGGAAGGGGGACGCCAGAGGGGTGGCTGGAGAGGCCCAGGGGAGGCGGGGAAGGCTGGCAGAGGGGGAGAGGGAGGGGAGAGGAGTTTGAGGGAGGGGGAGGGGTGATCGTACACGTGCATTACATGTTTTCATATCATATGTGTCACATTTTTACATTTATGTTTAAATAAAATTTTGCTATTTAATTTATTTTCATGTTTAGTAGTGTATAGTGTAATTAAGAAAGAAAAGGGAGAGACTGACAGATTTATCCAATTGAATCCAGAAATTCAAAAGAGAGGGGATCGATTCAAATCCAAAAATTCTAGAAGATATCTTATCTGAAAACTTAGGTATATCAGATAAGATAATATCATCTAATTTCAAGAAAAAAAGATTGTTTAAAGACCCTATCTGTTTTGTTGAGGATAAAAAGATAAATCATCAAATATGGAGCAGAAATTCAAAATCCAAGAAGATAGAAGATAGAAAAAGAATCAACGGACACATGCACCCAGATCCTAGCCCTACGGCCAGGTGTTGGCCCAGAGGCTTTCCACTCTTGTTTTGATGATGATTAACTCATGTAGTTATGTTTACTAATAATCTTGTGATGTTTAGTTTCAGATCATTAACTAAGATATTAGTTGGTGATTAGCTTCAACAAGATGGTTTGGAAGCTTTCACTTGGTGATTCCAGAGCCCAAGCATCAAGATCATACATAGCACTCGTTGGAGTCAAGCTCGGTGGATCACGTTTTGGATCGAGTCGGCTTGAAGACGGAGTTCATCAAGAAGACTTAGGTATCCTAGTTTAGTTTGTGTTTTAGATCCATTTGTAAAGATTAGATAGTTGATATGCTCAAGTTCACAATACACATACGTTTTATGGTTTTCGGTTTTTGGTTTAACCGATATTGGTTTTCATGAATAGTTAGATCAAAACAAGTTTAAATGATTTAAATGTATATTAGATGTATTCTATATACATACATGCATAACTTCCTAGACAAACTTATTTTGACTTGCCTATTCATGTGTTTTTATGTTTTGGTATTTTAACAAAACATATGTTTGGATTTAAAGACAAAAACTATGATATGTATATGTTTCATGTATTTTGGACTTCTGTCCATATGCAACATGCCTAAATGTGTTTAAGTATCATATTTTTGTATTTGAATGAGTTTTAGGAAAAATTAGATTTCTTATTGAAAAATCCAAGTTTGGTAAAATACAGTTTTTAGTTTTTGATAAAATTTGTAAGACACAAAAATAATCCAAAATGATTGATATTGTGGAAATTTTTATCATATGTTTGTATATCAATGTAAAATGATAAAACTATTTTTGTGAATTTTTAATTATTTTATGGGAATTTTTAGAAATATTTTTAACAAGTTTTTCTGACCCAGAATCCTGCCTGCCAGGCTCTGGCGGTCGACCGACGTGCACAGACTTGTGCACGTTGGCCAGGCATATGGGCCGGTCGACCGGGCGGTCGACCGGACCAGAGAGCTCTGCTCTCTGTTTTTCTACGGTCGACCGGCCGGTCGACCGCAGGTCTCCAACGGTCATAAATATGACCGTTGGCGGTCGACCGCCAGCCGCGCTGGCTGAAAAACTCAGCCAACGGCTAGTTTTTTGTTTGGGCTATTTATACCCCATTCCTTTGAGATTTTCTCCAAGATTTTTACAGCCAAAAATTCCAGATCTCTCTAGTGTTTTTACAAGCTTTCAAAAGAGTTTTAAAGCCTAAAAGATTTCATCTTTGTTTTTGTTTTCAAGGTTTTTGGAAAAATCAAAGAAAATAGGATTTTTGGGATATTGCTTTAGATTTTCATTTCTATCATATTGCAAGTGTTTTCCGAAGGATTTTTCTTTGTTATTTGATTTTCAAAACACCTTGTTTTCCACACTTGAGCTATCTTCTATCCTACTCTATTAGGATCACTTGTTTTGTGGAAAAGAAATTGGTTTGTGGTTGAGATATACCACCTTGTTGTAAACCCTCTTTTATTTGGTGTATCCCTCTTTGGTAAAGGTTGATTTGGGTTGTGGTTTGCTCCCTCTTTGGTAGAGATTGAGGTTGTGGTTTACTCCCTCTTGTGTGAGGTGGAGTTGGATTTGTATCCCTCTTGGTGAGGTGGATTGTGGTTGTTTTACTACGGGCCTATCCCTCTTCGGTAGAGGTAGTTTGTGGTGTTTGATTGCCTCGGTGGAGGTTGTATTGGTTGAGAGAGGAGTTTAGTACTCCCGTTGTATTTGTACAAAATCCTCCTCGGTGGAGGTTCCCTCGGTGGGAGTCCTAGGTGGACAAGTTAGTGGATTAGAAATCCTTCTCGGTGAAGGCGGGGACGTAGAGCTAGGGGCTCGAACCTCGGAACACATCTTGTTGTTTGCGTTTGATCCATTGACTCTCAACTCTCTCTCCTTTTATTTGTGCATTGCATCATTCATAATTGTCATATTTTTATATGCTTGTGTTGTGCCTTGCATTGATTCATATTGCTTATTCTTATATGCTTGGTTGTGTTTGCTTGTGTGCCTCACTTGTGCCTAACCACGAGAGCTTCATATAGCGCCTCAACTCTTATTCAGAGGAATCAAGAGGAGTTAGTTCAGAGCCCTTCACGGGGAATTCGGCTACACTCATTGGTTGCATTAAGTGTAGTTGCAAATTAGTTTTATTTTCCGCATTTAGTTCATTAGATTAGCGGTACACCTATTCACGCCCCCTCTAGGTGTACTTACAATTGGTATCAGAGCCTACGCTCCTGATATTTGGTTTAACCACCTAGGAGTGAGATCTTGGTTTGCTAATCTTCATTTGCATTTGCATTTGCACATATATAGTTTGCATTCATGGATAGCCCTCCTATGTTTGATATCTCTAGACTTGATATTTGGAAGGCCAAGATGAGTTGTCATTTGAAAACCCTAGGACTTAAAGTTTATCAAGCCACCACCAAAGAATCCTACCCCAATGATAGCAAGCATAAAAAGGCCAATGCATTAGCCCTTAAAGCACTTAGAGCATCACTTGATAAAGAACATTTACATGTGTTTGCTCACTATGATTCGGCTTTTGCAGTTTGGAGCATTTTGACTTCTCCCGAGCTACCAAAGATTATCAATAGAATGAGGAGATCTAAAAGAGACAAGTCCGACGAACATTGCTTCATGGTCCAAGGGAATGACTCCCTTGAGGTACAATCGGACACTCTACTAGATGCTAGTTCTAGTTCATATTGCAATAATTGTATGGATGCTTAAGCTATGAATGATGAACTTGCTAAAAATTGTGAAAACTTGATTTCTAAATACAAACTATTGAAAAAGGAGAATCTTGTTTTAAAAGAAGAAAATAATGAATTGTGTTCAAAATTTGATTTGATTTTACAAGAGAAAGTTGAGTTTTCAAATGAGTGTGACTCCTTGAAAACCCAACTTGAACTTGTTTTAAATGAAAACAAGATTTTAAAAAATAAAAATGATTGTAATGATGTTTTGAAGAAAAATGAATCTTTAACTTCAAAACTTGATTTTGTTGTAAAAGAAAATGATTCTTTGAAAATAAAAATTGCATTAATTTCAAAGGATTTAGATAATTGTTTAAAGAAAAATATTTCTTTGCAAAATGATATAGATACACATGTTTGCCATGCTAGTGTAGCTTCACCATCTAGCTCACATAATGCATTCACCTCTTCTATAATTGAAAATGATATTTCTATGCTTAAGAAGAGTGTTAATTGTTTGGGCTCCACTTTGAGCCAATGTGTTTTGAGTCATACACGCTTGGAATCCTTGTTTCGAAAGAAACAAGTTCCATCTTTTCATGCACACCCTCCATGGCATACACATGCTACTCACGGTCACAACCATCACACCTTGTATGCTCATGTGTACACTTGTACACATTGTGGACGTAAGGGCCACCTTGCTAAATTTTGTTATGATAGAATACATGTTTCTAATTTAGCAAATAAATTTGTTTGTGTTAGGAAAGGTACTACCCCCCATGGACCCAAAAGAGTGTGGGTACCAAAGACCACCCCTATTGTATTTGATGTAGGTGTGGGCTCTCGCATGACGTGAGAGTATCAGTACCTTGAGGTGGATGCGTTCCGAGCCTAAAGATTACTATATGGATGCATCACTTTCAAGGGAAGATTGGTGGGAAGACCACCTTGTTTTGGAGAACTAGAGAGGTGCCTTCATCCGTTTTGGTATCGATCTCTAACTCCCGTTTATATTTGCATGCTTTTCATGTTCATTGTTTATAGCATGTTTTGTTGTTTATAGATTATTATGATAATGCCATGATTATTAGATCTTTGACATGCATGTATGGCTTTTGAGACACCCATGTTTAATATGGATCATTATTTTGTGTTCTCGCATTAGTTTTTGCTATCATGTCTATCATAGTTCTAATAACATGTGGATTTACATAATAATCATGTTTTTGTTTATCATGTTGATTTATATCTTGTTTTGATGCTTCATGTTTTGATTACTTGTTTAAATATTAGTTTTCATTAAAACTAGGATATATACTTGTACATATAGTGGGCCACAAATAAATCTTTGTATGTTTGTGCTAGAATGCCTATTTGTACCCATTAGATGTGCTAGTATAGTCTAGTTTTGATGATTCATGCATTTTAAACTTGTATTCCCCATTTTAGACATATTTTATGATCATGTGTTTCAACTTCATGTATATGTCTATCTTGTCCAAACTATTGATTATACATATACATCCTTTGAGCCACGTGCCTTCATGCATATATTCTTGTGGACTCGTTGTGTTTGGATATGTATGTATACTTTAGTTTGTATAAAACATACATATGCCTTGAAGTATAAATTGTTTTTAATGAAAATTTAGAGTTTCATGTTTAAAGGAATTTAAATTGAGCTTAATTGAATATTTTCATGATTATATGTTTCACATAACACTTGTGCACTCACTTCATTTAAATGTTTCTCATGATTGTGTTTTTCATGAGTATGTATGTGCGTTATGGACTTTGAGTGTTTAGTGCCATGTGATTTACATGTGTTTCATGAAAAATATTTTTGTTTCATTCCTTGCTTGAAGGATTTCGTACTAGTTAATAAGTTTTTCCATTTAACTAGTTGCGATATTCTTCGTTATGGTAGAGTTTTTCAAACATACAATACTTTCAAACCTATTTTTGAAAACCCCTACCTTCTAAGGGCGGTTGGATGGGCGACCATGCCTATGTATGCTTTATATTGAAAATCATTTTAAACATGAGCATGAAATGGGTGGTAGGGAATATGAGGTATACACTTGATCTTATTATTGTTTCAATTGGTATCATTGGATCATTTCAATTGGTATCAATATTGACACTTTTTTGGTATACTCATATGTGTTTAAAAAAAAGAAAAGGAAAAATACTTTCAATTGATATCAAGATTGTTTACTTACAATTGGTAGGTTATTTGTTTACTTATCAATTGGTATCAAATTTTTGTTTTTCAATTGGTATCATATTTGATTTGACCCCTTATTGATATCGTTTTTGTTTTAGACAAAAAGGGGGAGAACATCTTATTTTGTTTTTCTTTCACCCTTTCTTGATTCTTTATTTCGAACAAAAAGGGGGAGTAGAATTTGTTTACTTACAATTGGTTTGTCTTTTACCCCTTTATTGATGATTGACAAAAAGGGGAGAAGAATTTGAGTTTATATGCATGATTTATGCATGATTTTTGTTTCATGTTTGATATCAAGAACATGTTTTATTATTGGTATCAAGAACATTATGTAATGTTTAGTATCAAGAGCATTATGTAAGTTTGGTTTATTGGTATCAAGAGTATTATGTGTTTTTGGTATCAAAAGCATTCTTTAAAGAGAACATGCTTATGAAATTAAGGAGAAGAAGAAAAAATTTGTTTTACCTTTCATTTGGTTTCAAGAGCCTGTTTATATGCATTTTATAGTTTTATGCATATCTATTGGTATCAAGACCATGTTTTATTGTTTTATGCATGTCTATGCATTTTCATTCATTGCATATATTTATTGTTTATTCCTATGCATGAGTTAAGGGGGAGCTTCTTTGAAGCTTAACTTTAAACCATGCATATATAACTCCATGAGTTTTGTCATCATCAAAAAGGGGGAGATTGTTGGCCCAGAGGCTTTCCACTCTAGTTTTGATGATGATTAACTCATGTAATTATGTTTACTAATAATCTTGTGATATTTAGTTTCAGATCATTAACCAAGATATTAGTTGGTGATTAGCTTCAACAAGATGGTTTGGAAGCTTTCACTTGGTGATTCCAAAGCCCGAGCATCAAGATCATACATAGCACTCGTTGAGTCAAGCTCGGTGGATCACGTTTTGGATCGAGTCGGCTTGAAGACGGAGTTCATCAAGAAGACTTAGGTATCCTACTTTAGTTTGTGTTTTAGATCCATTTGTAAAGATTAGATAGTTGATATGCTCAAGTTCACAATACACACACGTTTTATGGTTTTCGGTTTTTGGTTTAACCGATATTGGTTTTCATGAATAGTTAGATCAAAACAAGTTTAAATGGTTTAAATGTATATTAGATGTATTCTATATACATACATGCATAACTTCCTAGACAAACTTATTTTGACTTGCCTATTCATGTGTTTTTATGTTTTGGTATTTTAACAAAACATATGTTTGGATTTAAAGACAAAAACTATGATATGTATATGTTTCATGTATTTTGGACTTATGTCCATATGCAACATGCCTAAATGTGTTTAAATATCATGTTTTTGTATTTGAATGAGTTTTAGAAAAAATCAGATTTCCTATTGAAAATTCCAAGTTTGGTAAATACAGTTTTTGGTTTTTGATAAAATTTGTAAGACACAAAAATAGTCCAAAATGATTGATATTTGTGGAAATTTTTATCACATGTTTGTATATCAATGTAAAATGATAAAACTATTTTTGTGGATTTTTAAGTATTTTATGAGAATTTTTAGAAATATTTTTAACAAGTTTTTCTGACCCAGAATCCTGCTTGCCAGGCTCTGGCGGTTGACCGGCCGGTCGACCGGAGCCAGAGTCGGTCGACCGACGTGCACAGACTTGTGCACGTTGGGCAGGCATATGGGCCGGTCGACCGAGCGGTCGACCGGACCAGAGAGCTCTGCTCTCTGTTTTTCTACGGTCGACCGGCCGGTCGACCGCAGGTCTCCAACGGTCATAAATATGACCGTTGGCGGTCGACTGCCAACCGCGCTGGCTGAAAAACTCAGCCAACGGCTAGTTTTTTATTTGGGCTATTTATACCACATTCCTTTGAGATTTTCTCCAAGATTTTTAGAGCCAAAAATTCCAGATCTCTCCAGTGTTTTTACAAGCTTTCAAAAGAGTTTTAAAGCCTAAAAAATTTCATCTTTGTTTTTGTTTTCAAGGTTTTTGGAAAAATCAAAGAAAATAGGATTTTTGGGATATTGCTTTAGATCTTCATTTCTATCATATTGCAAGTGTTTTCCCAAGGATTTTTCTTTGTTATTTGATTTCAAAACACCTTGTTTTTCACACTTGAGCTATCTTCTATCCTACTCTATTAGGATCACTTGTTTTGTGGCAAAGGAATTGGTTTGTGGTTGAGATATACCACCTTGTTGTAAACCCTCTTTTATTTGGTGTATCCCTCTTTGGTAGAGGTTAATTTCGGTTGTGGTTTGCTCCCTCTTTGGTAGAGGTTGAGGTTGTAGTTTACTCCCTCTTGTGTGAGGTGGAGTTGGATTTGTATCCCTCTTGGTGAGGTGGATTGTGGTTGTTTGGCTACGGGCCTATCCCTCTTCGGTAGAGGTGGTTTGTGGTGTTTGATTGCCTCGGTGGAGGTTGTATTGGTTGAGAGAGGAGTTTGGTACTCCCGTTGTATTTGTACAAAATCATCCTCGGTGGAGGTTCCCTCGGTGGGAGTCCTAGGTGGACAAGTTAGTGGATTAGAAACCCTTCTCGGTGAAGGCGGGGACGTAGAGCTAGGGGCTCGAACCTCGGAACACATCTCGTTGTTTGCGTTTGATCCATTGACTCTCAACTCTCTCTCCTTTTATTTGTGCATTGCATCATTCATAATTGTCATATTTTTATATGCTTGTGTTGTGCCTTGCATTGATTCATATTGCTTATTCTTATATGCTTGGTTGTGTTTGCTTGTGTGCCTCACTTGTGCCTAACCACGAGAGCTTCATATAGCGTCTCAACTCTTATTCAGAGGAGTCAAGAGGAGTTAGTCCAGAGCCCTTCCCGGGGAATTCGGCTACACTCGTTGGTTGCATTAATTGTAGTTGAAAATTAGTTTTAATTTTCGCATTTAGTTCATTAGATTAGCGGTACACCTATTCACCCCCCTCTAGATGTACTTACACCAGGATCTTGCCGTGAAAACGCGACAAATTTTCGTAGCCTTGCTTTCAAATCTTGGGGAGCATTTGCTCCTCTTATCTCCGTACTTTTACCCCTATCCTATTTCTCCTATAAATACCTGCGTATTCAGAGGCAGAGGGATGAACTCCAGCAGGGAGTTTTAGTTTAGTTTTTTATTTTTTTCAATGTAATTTTCAATTTTATTTTAGGTAAGAAAGAGTTATATGAGAGAAAAAAAGAGTTGTAATTAAAGTAACACTGATGTAATCTTTCTTCAATTAGAATAGTATTGAAGTGACATCAATAGAGTTTTCTACTTTTCTTCATTTTGCTCAATCTAGCTGAATCATTGCTTTCAAGTTTTCTTTCCATCTGCTTTGCTTTACTTTACTTCAGGTTGAGGTAAGTTTTTAATATGATTAACGGTAGAGATAAGTACTCTTTTGGTATTTCTTTCCATTCATTAGTTTAGAATCATACTTCTCCTTTTTATCTCTTTTTATTTTTCTTTTCTTTAGTAGTTAAAGCAACAACACAAGTCTTCGTCTGCCATCTCCTTCTTAACTTAATATAACATTTTTATTTTCTTTTTGTAAAATTGAGAAGATAACTATTAAACTCGTTTTTGTAAACTTAAAAGAAGAAACTTACTTAATTGCTTTCATCACTGTCCCTCCCTGTGGATCACGACCCATTAGCCCTAGGCTACATGGTAGTATTGAAGACCTAGCACTGTTCCTAAATTCTGTATTTTTTGTGTAGGTTTGGCTCGATCAAGGGAGAGGGGGGCGGGGGGAGGGGGATGGGGAGGCCGGGGGAGGGCGCGGGGGGCAACAACTGTTGTAGTAGGTCTGGTTAATTAAGAACTTGCTTGCGGTTTGGGTCTAAAAAGAGTGCTACCAAGTCGGATCTGACTATTCTTACAAACCTAATCTTGCAAGTGTTGAAGTGTCACGAGTTGCAGATCGGTGGTAAGGGTTTTGCCAAGGGCTGTCGACAGCGGTGAATCAGGAAGTCTTAGCCGAGGGCAGGGAGTCGGTGGTTATCAGAGGAGATGATGATGGGTGTTGTCGAGTTTTTTGTCAAAGAAAGATGAAGAGGAGATCGATGCATGAGTCAGATATGAGATTTAACACCAATCGAGCCAATTAGCAAAGAGTCAGAGTGGAGGAGCTCATTGGAGCTGAGTGGGGATCTGGAGAGGGCGGAGTGGTCTCCCTGGTGGCAAGATCTAGATATGATGAGTGTCGAGATCCGATGGAGATTATGAATCCGGCAGTGAGGTGAGGTATTGTCCACGAGGTCTTGGTAGTCGCGGCAAGGTGAAATGAACGACTGTTCCTTTTTTTCTTGGAGGATTTAGGTGGCGAATTTTTTGATCGAAGGCAGAGGAAATGAATGAGGCTTTGAAACCAATTGATGTAGAACAAGAGAGAAAGAAAAGAGAAAGCAGAAAACAAAAAGATGGAGAATTTAGAGAGAGAGAGATAGAAAAGAATTTAGAGAGATAAAGAAGAGTAATTAGAGAGAGTCTGATAATTTGTATTTTTATAAAACAAGTGTCCTCCGCAATTAAAAAAGGGGCCTATTTATAAATAGGCATTTCACAAAAACTAGGAAACTAAATAAAATTTGATAATAAAGAAACTCTAATTACTTAAAATAAATGATACCTGATATAATAATAATTAATTCCTAATTATGATTCCACCATAATCTTTTCATATACTTTTCACTATAATGCTAGAAAATTTTAATTTGAATGGAAAAGGAAGAGACTTTCATTTTTATTTTTAGCATAAGCGTCATGCTTTCCCTATCTAACAAAAGAAAATGAATATTTAACTACAACCACCACTTGCCTTTATAATTAGAAAACAAATCATCGTTATAATTTGATTCGCTATAGCCTCATCCATGTCAGAAAAAACTGATTCCTCTCAAACAACACTTGTTTATATATTTTCTTTTTTTATTTTACCCTTTCCCATTGCACCTACATTGCTCACCATCAACCTTGATCCCAATGCAGAGTAATTCGCTGGTCGACCTGCACGGTCAGGTCGTCGTGGGGGTTAGAAGGGGGCGGGGAGCCCCCTACTAGAGTCAAGGGAGAAGCCCCCAGAAAGTTTTTCAAATTGACCTTTTGCAAATCTCATTTTGTTCGTGCTCCTGATGAGTTCTGTGAGGACTGACTGAGAAACAAGATATTTTGTGAGGACTGCGATCATGATAGTAGCTCTCATAAAATCTTAAAAATAGGGCATTTTGTGAGAACTGTGAGCATGATCGCAGTCCTAAAAGATTGTAGTCCTCATAAAAACTCAGAGATATGATATTTTTGTAATATTGCAATCATGATCACAATCAAATAGAAAAGATTGTGATCATAATCGTAATCATATAAAGACTCAGAAACATGATATATTTATATGAGGACTATGATCATGATCACAATCCTTATAAATAGTGTATTTTATGAGGATTGTGATTATGATCGCAATCCTCGGAAATAGGGCTGAGATCATTTTGTGAAGACTGTGCGCAGTCTTAAAAAATAAAGTATTTTTGTGTGGATTGTGATCATTTTGTGAGGACTGCGATCACAGTCGAAGTCCTCAGAAATAGGGCATTCTTGAAATGGTCCGCTTTTTTTGAGTGATTACTTAGGGGCATTTTCATCTTTCACTGTTGACGAGCCCTTCAGCGCTTGACACGTGGGAGCATATTCTTTCTTTGAAAAAAGAGGTGGCTAAAGCGAACAAAATTGTAAAGTTGAGTTTTTTTCTTAGAACGGTTCAACATAGGGGGTGTAGCAAAATGCTTAAATGATAATTTTAGCCAACTGATAGGGCAAAGGAGGGAAGAACATAAGAAAGAAATAACAACCTATATTCAATCAATTTATTCATCATGATAGAGAAGAAAAATGGCGCATGGACGTACTCGAGGTTCGGATCAATTTCAACTTTTTCAGCTATTTTATAGCCCTAAACATCGTTGACGTAAATGTACCAATGATGAAAATAAAACTAACACTGTTCTTTTTATTTGTACCAATCAAAATGTTTTTTATCAGCGTGTTCTCTCATTGGAAATGTTTTTAGTTAATGAGGAGAAAAATTCAACACAAGCAATAACACCCAATAAAATGAGACATATTATAAAAGACTCAACTTTGCGGCTTACAGAGACACTAGACTAGCTTGACTAATGTTTTGTAGAAGGTCATTCATATTGTATAAAAGCTGCGACTGAAAACAACTAGCCGTTTGTGAATGAGTGCTTGTTGTGATTCATGTGTGTTCTAGAGTCTCATTGGAGTTTTTCCTTTACCTTGGCGGGAGCTCTTTTCTTCATTATATAGGTCTATTATATAAATATATGAGACTTTGTGCAAAAATAAAATTAATTAATAATAATAATTGTTACTATTAGATAAAAAAATAATTCCTATTATTATAAAAAGAATTTAGGAGTTGTAATTACATTGTGACAACAAAATCAAAACAAAAAAAATAGATAATTACCGAACACTTTTTTTTTAGTAAAAAAAGAAGAGGAACCGGACTTCAAATAGTTTAGTTTTAAGAAGAAATAATAAATATACTAATCTAATATAGATTATTAGTTCAACATCAAAATTGAACTTTTGTCGGGAAAAGAGACAACAATAATATCTAAATTGCAATACAACTAAAAAGAAAATAGAAATCCAATAGCTAGATTGAATTTTTTTTGGAAATAAAATTCCAATAGATTGATACATATCCAAATTAATCAAAATTTCCATTAATGTAGCCCCCCTCTCCATTCAAAATCACGCCATGAAATTAGGCAAATCTCCTTCTTGACCAGCCGCCGGCCGTGGCAACGCCATTGGAACTAGTGGCCGCAATTGTGCTTGATTCGGCAAACCTCGCTGTTCTTGAACTCTTCAAGAACACACATTGCACCTGCACTCAAAACTCTGGCTCTTTTCTGTATACTCTAACTTCGGCCTGAAATTTCTTACGTAAGTTCCCGCCAATAAAATGTACGAAAACCATTGCAAGAAGTTCAAAGGGCCGCGAAGGATAACACCGAGCACATGCTTGAAGAGAAAACTGTTGGATGTGTTTTGAGTTGGAAGGAAAACTTGAGTTTCCCTTTATTTGGCTTTGGTTTTAGTCCCACATTAGATAGGAGATGAGAGGTTGGGTACCCAAAGGCCATTAGCCATAGTTTTAATAATGACAAAACATATGTAATTATGTTTTTAACAATTTTGTTTAATAAATTTTCATGTTAACTATTTGTTGCATTTCGGTTCCATCACAAGACTTACACATTTGAAGCAAAAAAGATGTAGATTTTAGAGTCTAAGCACATAGAAGAGCTCAAGGAGCAAGAAGACTATATCAAGATTTATATTTTTACTTTTTGTATTTTTGATAGAATTTATAGTCGTTTGTTAAAACCAAGATGATTTAGGTTTATAGCTTTTGGGATTGACACACACACACACACACACACATTTCATAATCCTTTGTGTTTTTAACAAGAGTTCATAACTATACTCTTTATCGTTTTCAAAATCGTTTTTCAGAAAAACAAGTTTCGAAAAAATGGGTTTTTGATTTAGAAAAGAATTTTGATAAAATTTGGTTATAACTTTATTTTTGTGTTGATCTATGATCACACACTAATTCTTCAAGTCCCTAGAACTCTATTTTGTGTTTAAAGGTCAAAAGTTATTTTATGGAAAAAGAATGGTTTCAAAATGATTTTCATAACCGACCTTTTGCCCATTGTCGGTCGACCGACCCGATTGATGTAGGCAGAGCAAATTGCTCTGTTGGTTGACCGTTCATGCACCAAAGTGCATTTGTGCACTTCGGTCGACCGGGCGGTTGACCGACTACAAGAGCTTTGCTCTCGGTCAGGTCTGATCGATCGGCCCGGTCGATCGACAGAGAGTTTGGCTCTCTAGTTGGGAACTACGGTCGACCGTCCGGTCGACCGCTATCCCCAATGGTCAAAAATCTGACCGTTGGTGGTCGACCGGCCGATTGACAGACAGAAGGATTTCCTTCTGATTTTTTCCCAACGGCTATATTATGTTTTGTCTTTTTCTGGGTCTTTTTCTAACAGCTCTTTTGGGTTTTCTACTCATGTTTTCATCTCCTATAAATAGTGGGACTGTGGAAAAACTCAATAACAAGATTTCTAAACCTTAGATAAAGTTTTTACAAGTTTTAGCTTTTTCCATAAAAAATTTCTTTTTGAGCCAAAATTTCAAATTCTTATTTTTAGCTTGAGCCCTCCCTCTACATCTCTACAAGCTATTTTCACTACACAATTCTAAGGAGTTTCACCCCTCATCTTGGTTATAGGATTATACTTGTGAGCCATTTGTGATCAAGTGTAGATCATCGTTTTTCTTCTATTGAGAAGTTGTAGAGGTTGCAGCCTCAAGTGAGCTAGTGAGCTCCGTGTTGATGTTGTGGCACCGCGAGAGAGAACTAGTGAGTTCATTGAGTTCTAATGAGAACTTGTAAATGGTTAACAATCTAGTGAGATCGGTCATAGTGCAAATCCTTCATAATGTTGAAGGCGGGAACGTAGAGCAGTGGCTCGAATCTCGAAATAAATTATTGTGTTTGCGATTGCTTACTCTTTCTTTCTTCACTCTACTCTCTCTTTAATTACTTGTACTCATATATTATTTACTTATTTGTAAATATTTATTATGTTGTGATTGATATTTGCTAGGTTGCTAGTAAGTGATTTTTATTTCCGCATTATTTGCCATTTAGTATAGCCATCACCTATTCACTCCCTCTAGGTGATTTTCAATTAGTATCAGAGCCTAGCCCTAGTTTTGGTTTAACCACCCTAGGGAGATCCTTTTATTTGGCTATTATCATTTGTTGCATTTGTTATTTGTTTGTGCACTTATACTTATTTTCATGGCATTACACGACTTCTCTAGCATCAAGTCCCCACCAAAATTTGATGGATTGAACTTTCCCATTTGAAAGGTCAAAACGAACCTATTTCTTACGTCCCTAGGAGTTAGAGTTTCCAAGGCCATTATCAAAGAATTTGTTGAACCTCACGGTTTTGAGGATACATAGTCTGAAGCAACTGCTAAGGCTATGAGGCCAATGCTAAAGCCCAAATGCACTCACACAAGCATTAAATGATGACCTTTCTCGTATAATTAATTGTAAATCTACTTGTGAGCTTTGGAATGATCTCATCATTACTCATGAGGGGATGTCGCAAGTCAAGAGATCTAAAGTTGACTTGCTCCGTTCTCTATATGAGAATTTTTATATACTTGAAAATGAAAGCATAGATGAGATGCTCACTCAGTTCACCAAGATCACTAATGATTTATTTTCTCTAGGTGACACCATTGATAATGACCAAAAGATCCGGAAGGTCATTAGAGCCCTTCTCAAAGCTTGGGAGTCAAGCCAACAACCCTAAAGGTGCTCAATGATAGAGCGAAGTTAGACTTCTCTGGCTTCATTGGAAATCTCAAAACCCATGAGATGAAAAAGAAGGTGAGAGAAGAAAGGAAAACCTCAAAGAAGAAAGCAATAGCTTTCAAGGCTACTCCATCATCCTTTGATGAAGAAGAATCATCGGAAGACGATGATGAGGATTTTTCCATGCTCATTAGAAAAGTGGGAAAAATATTTTACAAGAAAGGAAGACAAAGTAACTTTCGAAGAGAAAGACATTAAGAAAGATTTAAAAGGAAGAAAGAGGAAACAGCTCTTTTCTTTCATTAATTGCGGATTGCCCCTCACTTCAAGCCATTACCTCAAAGAATGTGCATTAGAAAAAGAAGGCGATGGTAACCACTTAGGATGATTCGGAGACGGATTCCGAGGAGGAGATTGACATCGCACACGTTTGCTTCATGGAAAATGGTTAGAAGCTTACAAGGTAAATCTCGAAAAAAAAATTAGAAGAAAATGATTTAACTATGGACGAACTAGCGCAATTTTTTAAAGAATTACAAAATAGATATGAAATGTCTCTTGCACAAAATAAAAAATTGAAAAAGAAAAATGATTTTCTAAAGAATAAGCTAGAAATTGTTCTTAAAGAGAAAAAAGACTTATCCATTTCTTTTGAGAAAATGAAAAAAGATTTTGATAAATACAAACTTATTTGTAAGGGTAAAAGCCCCAACATTACTTTTAACAAAAATGAATTTTTGGATATCCAAAAATATATTGATGCTTTGGATACCACCTTGAAAAAGTGTGCTTTTGATACGAATTATATCTATGTTTCCAAAGAGAAAAATCTAAAGGAAATATACATCTCATTCATCTCACACGCACCACGAAAAACATGCACACACGCATCGACATAAGTACGCTTTCATGTATGACAAAGTGTACACATGTGCACATTACGGCCGCAAAGGCCATTAACTAAATTTTGTTATGCTAAATAAAAATGTTTCGGTTCAAGAACGTACTAATCCTATAGGACCTAAAAAGATTTGGGTATTGAAGAAAAAACTAAACTTGATTGATGCAGGTGTGTCGTCCTCCTCCAAGACATAGGGGGAATGGTACCTTGGTGGTGGATGCATCAAAGCTCAACAGAAAAATCATCATATTGCATTGCTATCAAGAGACACCTATTTTGAAGATTGCCCATGTTTTGATAACTTCTCCACTTGAAAATTTCATTTCTAATTAGATCTATACATGCATAGGATTGGCTTGTTCCTTTTCTTGGAAATATGCTTTAGTTGTGTAGACATGCCTATTCTTATTTTTGTAATTTGCCTATAATTGAGCTAGTTTATTTACTTTGCTTTTATTCTTTACTAGCCCATGATTTGCTTTCCCATCTATAGAGTATTTTTCCTTGCTCACTTGATTGATAGATATCTTTGGATATATGTGTGTGTGTATATATATATATATCTAACTTGTGTTTGGGCATTGTATTTAAACTGTATTTAAGCAATAAATCAAGATAGCAATTGCACGCTTCAACTCTTATCTAGAGGAATGACAAGAAGAAGTTCAGAACTCATAGAGGGTATTTGGCTTCAATATCTTGTTTAAATAGCTTAATATATGAGTTAATTTCTAAAATGTATATTGTTGATAATAAAATAATAATAATAATAACAATTAAATAAATCTTTTTTAAGTGTTTTCATGCCTTTAACATTTCTGATATTATTTTCTTGTTTTATGTGTAAAAATTATTTTTCAAAAGCCTTAAAATCCTATTTTTTTAAAAACAAATTTTGGGCTGTCCCGGTCGGCCGACTAGTCGACCGAGTTGACCAGGCATAAGTCTAGTCAACCAGGCGGTCGACCGAAGTAGCCTGGTATACAAAATTTTTTTTGGCCTGAAGCCTAACCGAGATTGCTCTCAGTTAGACCCCGGTCGACCAGGCGGTCAACCGTGAGTCGGGTCTGGCTGTGGATAACCCATTTTAAAAACCCTAAATACCCAAAGTTCTCTCATTATGTCTTCCTCCACTGTCACTCCTCTTCCTCCCTATTTTCCTTCACCCCCTTTCACTCTAATCCTTCCAAATCACCTCTACTCCAAAATCAAATCCTAAAAATTGGTTGGATCTCTCTTCAGCACTCCAGCTCTGTTGTTTTCAAGGAAACATTTTTGTTTTCAAGGTATAATCTCTTTTCTTTCTAAATCTTCTTGATTTCATAGTTTTTCTAGTAAATCTTTTTCTATTTCGTGCCAAATCTTTTTTTATCATCCACAAAATGTCAAAAAGGGCTAGATGAGAAAGGTAAAACACCTGAATCATACTCCAACCCTTTTATTTCTCAAAATGCCTCTCATAGATTTTCTGTAATTCATAATAAACATGTTATCTCTGATAGAACCGTGGTGCTCACTGATTTTGAACACCTAAATCTAACTACCATCTTGAGCACAAGCTCTCTTGAACATCTTGTTACTATTAAAAAACCTATTTATCCTGTGCTTATACACTACTTTTACTCTATTCTGACATTTCTAAATAATCACGTCAGATTTAGGGTTCTGGGCAAGGACATAAATATTTCTGTAGATCGATTTGCCCATCTGCTACACCTCTCCTGTGGGGTGTAGATATTTATAATATTGATCTTCATGAGTTTGATTATCCTGACGGTGAATCTGCCCTCACCGCATCTTTGTTGCTTCACAATGATGAAAACCTCACTTTAGTTAGGAATGAGGAGGTGAAGTATTATACTCTCACCACTCAAGTCCTAGCCAATATCGTGTTTTATAATCTCCTGTCAAAATCGGGAGAATATAGTCATGCACGGGGTTCTGCTCTCCTCTTGATTTATTACCTTCTGAAAGGCATTAGAGTTAACATTCCAAAACTTATCGTCGATTACATGACCTCCGAGCATCTCCTGATATCAAACCGGCACTTGCCCTTAGGGATGCTCATCACCCGCCTCCTAAAGTAACTAAAATTTGATTTCTCCATTAAATGGTCCATCGAATTGTCAGCTGATATCAACATCACTCTTCTAAAGAGGATGCATGCTAAGGAGCGTGTTCCTGATCCTCATCCCCCTCATATCATTCCTGCTATTGTTCCTGGATCCTCCTCTGTCTCTTATGCATCTTTTGATCCATACTCAGCCCTTTCTGCTCAGCTTCGAGAGCATAACCTGAAGATGGAGCAAAGAGTTGACAATGATCTGTAGTATATATGCGCCTCTATTCGCTATCTCCGGACCAGTGTCGATGATACCTACAGTAGGAACGTTTAGCCTGTTCCATTTTCGAGAGGCCACTCGCAGCCTCTTCCTATATCAGGTCCTCCGTTTGATACATGGGTACCTCCTCCAGCTCCTTCTGAGGCACCGGCTCCTCCAGAAGATCCCAACTTTCAGGAGGATTGACCCCTTTTGTTGATGACAAAAAGGGGGAGAGATTTTATGGAGTTATCTATGGGAGTTATCTTGGGTGTTTATGTGTTTGTCTTTATTTGAGTTTTTATTCATGTACTTTTTATTTGTGGACATGTAGTATTTAGTGGACATGTATTTTTACGTGGTATGTATCTTGCTTTGAGGTTGGCATGAACCTCTGTGTGGACAAATTTATGCTATGATTGTCTTTATATCTCTTTCTTTCTGATAATATATTTGATACATATATTCTGAGTGTGTGGTATGTGGTATATTTGTATTTTTAGTGTTTCCTTTATAAACCAACCATCTGCCACTTGTATTGGAGGTTGAAGGCTATTGGCTAGATGGAGGAAACCATTTTGAGCATACACCATTGTAATTCTGTACTCCTAGTATGCATAGATGTGTTACATAAAAGCCTGATTGACATATCTTATTCATTTGCTTTTATTGATGCTTTTAAATTTTATGTCACATTTTGATATAAGTATGTGTTTAGGGGAGATTCGTTGAAGTCTCGTCAAAAATTATTTGTGATAACTCCATGTGTTTTGTCATCATCAAAAAGGAGGAGATTGTTGGCCCAAAGGCCCTTAGCCCTAGTTTTGATAATGACAAAATATATGTAGTTATTTTTTAACAATTTTGTTTAATAAAGTTTTTGGTTAACTACTTATTGCATTTCGGCTCCATCACAAGACTCACACATTTGGAAGGCAAAAAGATGTAGATCCCAGTGTCTAAGCACATAGAAGAGCTCAAGGATCAAGAAGACTATATCAACATTTGTATTTTCACTTTTTGTATTTTAGATAGAATTTATAGTCATTTATTAAAATCAAGATGATATAAGTTGATAACTTTTGGGAATGAGACACAAACATATATTTCATACTTCTTTGTGTTTTTAGCAAGAATTCATAACTATACTCTTTATCGTTTTCAAAATCGAGTTTCGAAAAAACTGGGTTTTGATTTGGAAAAGAATTTTGACAAAATATGGTTCTAACTTTAGTTTTGTGTTGATCTATGATCACACACTGGTTCTTCATTCCTAGAACTCTATTTTCTGTTTAAAAGTCAAAAGTTATTTTATTGGAAAAATAATGATTTCAAAAAGATTTTCATAACCTGCCTTTTGCCCATTGTCGGTTGTGTTGGCCCAGAGGCCCACCACTCTAGTTTTGATGATGGTTAACTCATGTAGTTATAATTTACTAATAATCTTGTGATATATAATTTCAGATATTTAATCAAGATATTAGTAGGTATTTAGCTTCAAAAAAGGAGTTTTGGAGCTTTCACATGTAGATTCAAGAGGTCGCGCGTCAAGATTGCATCAAGCACTCAGGTGGAGTCAAGCTGTTGGATCGCGTTTGGATTGAGTCGGCTTGAAGACAAGAAGATTTTGGTTTGTTCTGTTTAGTTTGTGTTTAGATCTATTGTGAAGATTAGATAGTATTGATATGCTCAAGTTCACAATACACACACAAGTTTAAATGTTTTGTTTTCGGTTTAACCGGTTTTTGGATTTCATGTCAAAAATATAGATAGATCTCTTTATCTGTATATTGGATTCTATCCATATGCAATATGCTTCAAAATTGTTTCAATATCATGTTTTTGTATCCATATGAGTTTTGGAGAAAACAGTTTTCCATTTCAAAAATCCAAGTTTAGAAAATACCGATTTTGGTTTAAAGGTAAATTTCTATATCACAAAAATGGTTCAAATAGTTTATAATATGTGTTGAATTTTTGTCACACATATTTGTTATTCAAAGATCTTAAAAGAACTTATTTTTGTGGAACTTATGTAATTTTATGGGATTTAATTGGTATTAAATTAACTAAGTTTTCATACCTGTTTTTCTCAGCCAGACTGCTCTGGCGGTCGACCGGACAGTTGACCGGACCAGGAGTTGGGTCGACCATCACGATCGACCGATCTACACGGGACGTGCACAAAGGCCAGCCATTCGGCCAGTCGACCGACTGAAAGCACCCCACCCTCGGGTGGGGGCCAGTCGACTGGACGGTCGACCGTTAGCTTTGGCCCGGTCGACCGGGCGATCGACCGGAGGCACAACGTCATAAAAATGACCGTTGGCCGATCGACCGGGCAGCCGACCAGAAGGGCATTTATGCCCTTTCCTAGCTGCCAATGGCAGATTTTGGAGAGGCTATAAATATGCCTTCTCTTGAGTTATTTTCAACAAGTTTTAAGAAGAGAAAAATTCCTATCTTTCAAGTGTTTTTCAGCAAGAGTTTTTGGGTTAAAAGATTCATTCTTTATTTTTTTTAAAGGGTTGAAAAAATCAAGAAAAAGTGTAGTCTTTGGGAATTATTTTTGTTCTTCATTTCTATTTTATCCTAAAAGTTTTCCCAAGTATTTTCTTTGTGATTTTGATTTTCAAACTCTTTATTTTCACACACTTGAGCTATCACATCTATCCTATCTATAGGATCTTATTTTGTGAGAAAATTGGTTTGTGGTTTAGTGAGACCATCAAGAGTTATAAATCTTCTTTTATTTGAGCTCTCTCTTGTGTAGAGGTGATTGTGGAGGTTGTGTTGGTATCCCTCTAAGTGTAGAGGTGATTGAGGTTGTTGTTTGGCTTTGAGCCTTATCCCTCTAGTGTGAGGTGATTGTTCTTTGGCTAAGTGCCCATCCCTCTAAGTGTAGAGGTGATTGCTGTTGTGCCTTGCTTCTTGTGAAGAGGTTGTGTTTATTGAGAGAGGAGTTGTTTACTCCTAATTTGTATTACCCGAATCCTCAGTGGAGGTTCCCTGTGTGGGAAGTCTTGTGTGGACGATATAGTGAAAATCCTTCTGTGTGAAGGTGGGGACGTAGAGTAGTGGCTCCAATCTCGAAACATATCTTTGTGTTTGCGATTGATCCACTATCTCTTAACTCTCTCTCTTATTTACCTTGTATTATTTTATATTGTTCATTCATATCTTATATTCTTAGTATTGTTTGTGTGACTCACTTGTGTTGAACCAATAGAGCTTCATATAGCACCTCAACTCTTATTTAGAGGAATTTAGAGGAGATAGTCCAGAGCCCTTCACCGGAAATACATCTACACTCTTTGATTAAACTAAGTGTGTTGCAATTACTTTTTAATTCCGCCTAATTTTTCATTAGATTTGCCATACACCCATTCACCCCCCTCTAGGTGTACTTTCAATTGATTTCAGAGCCTATGCTCCTGATATTAGGTTTAACCACCTAGGAGTGAGATCTTGGTTAGCTAATCTAGTTTTTGTATTTGCACACATATTTATTTACACACACTCATGGATTTCATGACCTCTCCTATGCTTGATGCTTCTAACATGATGTATAGAAGCTTAAGATGAGTATGTACCTCAAGACTTTAGCAATGCATGTCTACCTTGGCGCTACCAAGAATCTTATCTTGGAAGCAAACATATAGAGGCCAATGCATAAGCCCTAGAGGCACTTAGATGCACTCTAAGCGAAGAATATTTATGTATAGTTTCTCATTGTGATTTCGCTTTTGAAGTGTGGAACACTTTGACCTCTCCCGCGTTTCAAACGACAAAATATGTGGAGAAGGAATCTAGTGGAGATGAGTCCGATCAATATTGCTACATGATCCAAGGGAATGACTCCGTTGAGGTAAACTCAGATACTCAACTAGATGATAGTGCGAGTTCTTCTAGCGATGATTATGTTGATGCCGATGCTTTGAATGAAGAACTATCTGTAAGTTCACCTAGAGGGGGGGTGAATAGGTGATGGCTAATCTAATGGTCACTTATGAACAAATAATGCGGAATTAAAACTAAGATGACCAAATTAAACTTCTTTTAATTAAACACTTATGTATAACACAAGAGTGTTGCCGAATTCCCCTTGCGAGGCTCTGGACAAACTCCTCTAGATTCCCCTTGAATGGGTTGAGGTGCCGCGTTGGCTCTCTTGGTTGAATACAAGTGTTAGCAACAATCCCACGCAAGTATATATCAAATATGCACAAGGGTATATCAAGCATGTAAAGTAAATACAATGTAAGTAATGCAAGATATAATAGAGACAAAAAGAGTAAGAGAGCAAGAGTGAGCAATCGCAAACACAAAGGGTTTGTTTCGAGGTTCGAGCACACTTGCTCTACATCCCCGCCTTCGACACACGAAGGATTTCCACTATGCAAGATCCCAATGGATCTCTCCTCGGTGCCGCAACACCTACAAGCCCTCGGACTCCCAAGTCCCTTACACACGCAAGTCCACGGACTCGCCGAGGCCGCACCTCGCACCACAAGAGTTCACACCCGAACTCCACACCACAACGAGCACTCTTGCCCGTCTCCTCAAAGAACAAAGAATAAGTCTTTGGTGATCACAACACTTTGATCACCTTACAAAAACTCTCACTACAACACCTATAGAATGGATAGCTCAATGGATGCTCAAGTGTTTGTGTGAGAAAGCAAGGAAAGAATCTTTGGTGAAAATCTCAAGAAATCACTTTTACACTCTTGTAAAATCTTCCCTTTTGATTGGAAGTATTAGCTCACTATTTTTGTGGAGAAAAACCTCTGGAATGAATATGAGAAAACAGGCTCTAAGGTCTCCAAAAATCTTGGCTCAAAACAATGACAAAACTCCCTTTTATAGAGGCCAGAAAAATCTGACAGTTGGGCTCTGTCAGAGCTTCCGGTCGACCGGTCCGGTCGACCGGCAACGGTCAAAAATCCGACCGTTGCAGCCTCCGGTCGACCGGCCCGGTCGACCGCGCAACTGGAGAAGAGAGAAAACTCTCTGTCGGTCGACCGGCCCGGTCGACCGATAATTCCCGAGAGCAAAGCTCTCTTAAGCGGTCGACCGGTCCGGTCGACCGTCCTCTAGTGCACACAGGCGTGCACGCTGTGCACGTCCGGTCGACCGACCCGGTCGACCGGCCACTGTCAGTTCTGAAAAATCAGAACTGCCAGAACCTGAAAATTTGGGATTAAGGATAGGTCTTTTTGGCTTAATAAAAATCCCATAAATACTTAGAAATTCTACAAAAATAGTTTTATGATATAGAAACATGCTTGCACAAAATCAAGGCATGTTATTGAAGATTTGACTATTTTTGTAACTTGAAAATATTGGCTCATAATAAAAACTGTTTTTCTAAAACAACATGTTTTTCCAAATTTCCATCAAATACAAAAACAAGATACACTTTAAAGCATAGTGTGTGTGGATATGATCCACTACACAATCAAGATGACATATCTAGTTTTTGACATAAAGCACTAAACTTGGTTTTGAAATATCAACATGTTTTTCAAACTTTCATCAAATACAAAAACAAGATATACTCTAAAAGCATAGTGTGTATGGATATGATCCACTACACAATCAAGATAAAATATCTAGTTTTTGACAATAGGCTCTAAGCAAGGTTTTGGATATAAGATATGTAAACTATGAAATACCAAAATCCAAGATAAATATTTTGTCACAAAGAAAAATCTTTTCTAAAAAGAAATCTTAAATGAAAACTTCAATCAAGAGTGTGTGTGTGTGATTCATACTTGAGCAATCCACCAATCTATTCTATCCTTTACATTTTTATCTAAAACAAATAAAAATCTTATACCTAGACACAAGTCTTCATCCTCTTGAAGTCTTCACTTGAAGGCTTCTCATTTTCTTGACTTGGTCTAAATGCAATCCACCGAGCTCATCTCTAGATGTGTTCTTGATGTATAGGCTCGTGAATCAACCGGTGCTAACTTCCAACTTGACATTTTATCCTTTGTTGAAGCTCCACACCTACTAAGATCTTGATAAGGAATCTGTCACTAATTAAACACAAGATCATTAGTAAACATAACTTCATGAGTTGATCATCATCAAAACTAGGGTGATAGGCCTTTGGGCCAACAATCTCCCCTTTTTGATGATGACAAAACTCATGACGTTATATATGCATGGATTAAAGTAAAGCTTCAAAGAAGCTCCCCCTTAACTCATGCATACAAAATAAATAATAAATATGATCATGAAGCACATGAATATGGATGCAAATATGGAGATGCAACAAGCATAAATCAAAATCTTTTTACTCCTATTTGCATAAATCAAAACACATATGCATAAATACAAATCTTAATTCCCCTTAAGTAAGAAGGACAAATACTTCTCCCCCTTAAGCAAGGAAATGATCATGAAGCACATGAATATGGATGCAAATATGGAGATGCAACAAGCATAAATCAAAATCTTTTTACTCCTATTTGCATAAATCAAAACACATATGCATAAATACAAATCTTAATTCCCTTAAGTAAGAAGGACAAATACTTCTCCCCCTTAAGCAAGGAAATCATGCATATATATCAAAACAAAAACACAAATACTTCTCCCCTTTTTGTCAATCATCAACAAAGGGTTCAAAGTAAAATCAAATCAGCAAATTTTCTCCCCCTTTATGTCAAAAATAAAGAAGTCAAGGAGGGGCAATACAAATCAAAACAAAATCATTAATTCTATTTTATCAGAACAAATTTTGAATTTTCTCTTTGATATCAAATAAAAAATATTGATACCATTTTAAAATCTAATGCATAAGCTTGAAAAATAAGATTTGAATTAAGCTTAGCATTAACAACCCATGAAGAATTCGAACTAGTTAAATGAGAGTGTTTAACAACTAGTACGAAATCCTTCTATCAAGGAATAAATCTAAGGATTTTCATGAAATAGCAATGAAATACAAAACACTCAAACACTCTAATCTATAAAGTCCAAATAGTTTCAAAAGAAGTGAGTGTACTAATGTTATGTGAAACATGGCATCATGAAAATGGCAATAAGGTACAATATTCCTTAGAAAATCATAAACATCAAAATCATCTCACACATTTTTTTTTTTATTAAATCATTAAAAAACAAAATCTATATGTCAAGATATATGTATGTTTTGACAATACATGAAATATACATACATATCTCTTAAACTCAAGTGAGTCTATATGAATGGATTTGCATTGAAGGCAAAAGACTCAAGAGTTATACATGTAAATTTTAAGGTTTGGCAAAATACACATATACATGAAATAAAAGGCACATGATCATAAATCAAATCCAAAAGGTGAACATAAGTTTAAATATGTATGAATCATCAAAACTAAGCAATACAAGTACATTTCAAGGGTTCAAATAAGCATTTAAGCACACTTACTAGTAGATCTTTTTGAGGCCCATGATATGTTCAAGTATAAATCCTAGTGTTGACAAAAACTAACATATAAACTAATATTCAAATCATGAAGCATTAAATTTTAAGAAAAATTGAATCATGTGACAATCTCAAAAACTATTTGAAGAATACATAACTAGTATAAATTGTATTTGAAAACTAGTTAAAGATCCTTCAAATATGTCAAATCATATGTTTTTCATGAATGAGACTAAGTACATAAAAATCCAAGCACTCATAGTCCATAAAGCTCATAAATATATTTTTGAATAAAAGATGAGTGTTCAAAGGTTATGTAAATAGTATTTTCATGAAAGTTGTCATTGAAGCTCAAATCACATAGAAATCATTGTTATCAAAACAAAATCATTTTTATTAAAAACTACAATCTTCATGGTATATGTATGAATTATACAAATCTAACAATACACATACATATCCCAAAATTGTAAAAGAGTCTATCAAATATTTGCATGAAAGCTAGAGACTCACGGGTATACATGTATATTTATTAGATTTGAATTAAACACACATATACATGAAGTAAAATCAAAGATAGGCATAACAAGTATAAATGACCGAATCATCAAAACTAGCCTATACACATGCATATAGTGGACACAAATGAGCATGAAGTTCAAATATATATGAGTCAATTGTAGTTCACTATTTGTACATGTATAAACAAGTTTTGATAGAAACTACACTTAAACTAGTATATACCACATGAAGCACCAAAAATATCTTAAAATATGAATATGCTATGACTATTATGAATGAACAAGCATGTACATAAATGAAATAGGAGTTTAGAAATTGTTACCAACTCCAAAGCTCCTAGCATGGTGGTTGATCCACCAAGGCTCCTTGATAGCGATGCAACCCAAAAGTATGTCCATCATGTCCAAGTGCATCCACTACCAAGGTACCATCCCTCTCACGTTTTGTGAGAGCCCTCACCTACATCACAAGCAAAAGGTGGGGGTTTTGGTACCCATATTTTCTTGGGTCCTATGGGGTTAGCTTTGTAAGGAACCCAAGCATTTTTATTTTTATCAAAAATAAGAACATTTAACCTTTCATAACAAAATTTTCTTAGATGGCCTTTGCGGCCACAATGTGTACATGTGTACACCTTAGCATACTTATGAGTGGGAGTGTGAGCATGATGTGCATCATAAGCATTGTCATGATGATGATGTGCATGAGTATGAGGAACTTGTTTCTTTTGAAACAAGGATTCCAATCTAGTATGATTGAATGCACATGAGCTCAAATTAGAGCTCAAATTATCAATTTTATTTTTCAAATTTTCAATCTCATTAGTGGTGGTATGTAAAGCATGATGAGATGAAGAGACAATTTTCTTTTTCTTTTGTGAAACAAAATCTTTTTCTTTTTCACAAATTTTTCTTTTCAAAGATTTATTTTCTTGAAAAACAACTTCCTTTTGTTTTTCCACCAAATCAATCTTATTTTTCAAAATCATATTTCCTTCACATAAAATATTCAATTTAGACATTAAGGAAATATTCTCATTTTTCAAATCCTCATTTTCTTTTTCTAAACATGCAAGTTTATTTCTAAAAGAATCATTTTCTACATGCATGCAATCAATGTTCTTTTTCAAATTCTTGTTATCTTTTTCCAAACATGCAATGTTATTTCTAAAAGAGTCATGTTCTACATACATGCAAGCAATATCCTTTTTCAAATTTTTATTTTTCCTTTTAATTATGTCATATCTCTCAAGCAATAATTGGCAAAATGAATTTAGCTCATCATATGACATAGTAGCATCCTCATCCTCGGATTCGGAAGTTACCTCAAGGGGGTTATCCCCTTGGACCATGTAGCACTTGTTGGAGATGTCGCTTCCAACATCCGAATCGCTCCCGGCATAATATAGATCCTTTTCGCCAAGGGAGGTGATGAGGTTCCAAGCTACAAAAGCCGATTCAATGTTAGAAACCCTAGATAAATAATCATCATTTAGGGTACATTTAAGAGCATGAAGGGCTTTTGCATTAGCCTCAATGTACTTGCTATTTGAACAATAATCATTATTAGTAGTAGCAAGATAAGCATGAATTCCTAAGGCCTTGAGGTACAATGACATCTTAACCTTCCAAGTTTGGATGTTAAGAATATCAAAGGTGGGTGGTGACATGAAGTCCATGGTGAGGTGTGTGTGTACAAAAATATTGTGATTAGCCTAAAAATGAGGATCTTTAACTCTAGGTTGTTAGACCTAATATCAAGAGCACTTGGCTCTGATACCAATTGTAAGTTCACCTAGAGGGGGGGTGAATAGGTGATGGCTAATCTAATGGTCACTTATGAACAAATAATGTGGAATTAAAACTAAGATGACCAAATTAAACTTCTTTTAATTAAACACTTATGTATAACACAAGAGTGTTGCCGAATTCCCCTTGCGAGGCTCTGGACAAACTCCTCTAGATTCCCCTTGAATGGGTTGAGGTGCCGCGTTGGCTCTCTTGGTTGAATACAAGTGTTAGCAACAATCCCACGCAAGTATATATCAAATATGCACAAGGGTATATCAAGCATGTAAAGTAAATACAATGTAAGTAATGCAAGATATAATAGAGACAAAAAGAGTAAGAGAGCAAGAGTGAGCAATCGCAAACACAAAGGGTTTGTTTCGAGGTTCGAGCACACTTGCTCTACATCCCCGCCTTCGACACACGAAGGATTTCCACTATGCAAGATCCCAATGGATCTCTCCTCGGTGCCGCAACACCTACAAGCCCTCGGACTCCCAAGTCCCTTACACACGCAAGTCCACGGACTCGCCGAGGCCGCACCTCGCACCACAAGAGTTCACACCCGAACTCCACACCACAACGAGCACTCTTGCCCGTCTCCTCAAAGAACAAAGAACAAGTCTTTGGTGATCACAACACTTTGATCACCTTACAAAAACTCTCACTACAACACCTATAGAATGGATAGCTCAATGGATGCTCAAGTGTTTGTGTGAGAAAGCAAGGAAAGAATCTTTGGTGAAAATCTCAAGAAATCACTTTTACACTCTTGTAAAATCTTCCCTTTTGATTGGAAGTATTAGCTCACTATTTTTGTGGAGAAAAACCTCTGGAATGAATATGAGAAAACAGGCTCTAAGGTCTCCAAAAATCTTGGCTCAAAACAATGACAAAACTCCCTTTTATAGAGGCCAGAAAAATCTGACCGTTGGGCTCTGTCAGAGCTTCCGGTCGACCGGTCCGGTCGACCGGCAACGGTCAAAAATCCGACCGTTGCAGCCTCCGGTCGACCGGCCCGGTCGACCGCGCAACTGGAGAAGAGAGAAAACTCTCTGTCGGTCGACCGGCCCGGTCGACCGATAATTCCCGAGAGCAAAGCTCTCTTAAGCGGTCGACCGGTCCGGTCGACCGTCCTCCAGTGCACACAGGCGTGCACGCTGTGCACGTCCGGTCGACCGACCCGGTCGACCGGCCACTGTCAGTTCTGAAAAATCAGAACTGCCAGAACCTGAAAATTTGGGATTAAGGATAGGTCTTTTGGCTTAATAAAAATCCCATAAATACTTAGAAATTCTACAAAAATAGTTTTATGATATAGAAACATGCTTGCACAAAATCAAGGCATGTTATTGAAGATTTGACTATTTTTGTAACTTAGAAATATTGGCTCATAATAAAAACTGTTTTTCTAAAACAACATGTTTTTCCAAATTTCCATCAAATACAAAAACAAGATACACTTTAAAGCATAGTGTGTGTGGATATGATCCACTACACAATCAAGATGACATATCTAGTTTTTGACATAAAGCACTAAACTTGGTTTTGAAATATCAACATGTTTTTCAAACTTTCATCAAATACAAAAACAAGATATACTCTAAAAGCATAGTGTGTATGGATATGATCCACTACACAATCAAGATGAAATATCTAGTTTTTGACAATAGGCTCTAAGCAAGGTTTTGGATATAAGATATGTAAACTATGAAATACCAAAATCCAAGATAAATATTTTGTCACAAAGAAAAATCTTTTCTAAAAAGAAATCTTAAATGAAAACTTCAATCAAGAGTGTGTGTGTGATTCATACTTGAGCAATCCACCAATCTATTCTATCCTTTACATTTTATCTAAAACAAATAAAAATCTTATACCTAGACACAAGTCTTCATCCTCTTGAAGTCTTCACTTGAAGGCTTCTCATTTTCTTGACTTGGTCTAAATGCAATCCACCGAGCTCATCTCTAGATGTGTTCTTGATGCATAGGCTCGTGAATCAACCGGTGCTAACTTCCAACTTGACATTTTATCCTTTGTTGAAGCTCCACACCTACTAAGATCTTGATAAGGAATCTGTCACTAATTAAACACAAGATCATTAGTAAACATAACTTCATGAGTTGATCATCATCAAAACTAGGGTGATAGGCCTTTGGGCCAACACTATCTATTGTTTGTGAAAACCTATTAGAAAATACCAACTTTTGAAAAAGAAAACTTTTAAGATAAAAGAAGAAAATAAGAATTTGTCTTCCAAACTTGATATTATTTTGCAAGAAAGGGTTGAGATTTCAAGTGAAAGGGATTCCTTGAAAACCCAACTTGACCTTATTTTAAAGGAAAATGAAATTTTAAAAAATAAAAATAATTATAATGATGTGTTGAAGAAAAATGAAACTTTGTCATCAAAACTTGAAATCGTTTTAAAATAAAATGATTCTTTGAAAAACAAAATTATTTCTATTTCAAAAGAACTAGATTTGGTTTCAAAGGAAAATATCTCTTTGAAAAATGATTTGTCTTCACATGTTTGCCATGCTTCGCCATCTAGTATATCTATTGCATGGTCTACTTTTTCTTCTATTATTGAAATTGATATAAATATGTTAAAGAATAATGTTGATTGTTTGGGCTCCACTTTGAGCCAATGTGCCATAAACCACACACAGTTGGAATCCTTGTTTCGCAAGAAACATGCTCCTCACATGCATGCTCACAAACCACGACATACACATGCTTCTCACGTTCATACACATAACACCCTGTATGCTCATGTGTACACTTGTACACATTGTGGACATAAGGGCCTGAAATTATACCTAGAGGGGGGGTGAATAGGTGTAGTGCTAATCAATACACAAATAATGCACAAATTAAAAATGAGATGATGCAATGATCACTCAAAGCAAGATTAGAAGCCGTATACCCCATGACGGGCTTTGAACTTCTTCCTCGTGATTCCTCTAAATAAGAGTTTGAGGTGCGCAATGCAATCTTATTGCAAGAGTATAGATCGACAATATGAGAATGAATGAATAGAAAGAGAAAGACACAAGTAAACCAATCATAAACATAAAGATTTGTTTCGAGGTTTATGCACCCAGCTCTACATCCCCGCCTTCACCCAAAAGGATTTCCGGTCCACTATAATTTTCATAAAGGATTACAATCACTAGGGAGTACCTAATTCCTCAATCATACTCCTCTAGTCCAGAGGTAGTGTAGCCACAAGTACAATAATCAGTTGGTATTCAAAAGACCACAAACTCTCTTTTACAAACTCTTATAGAGTGGAATATGATTTTTGGCTCAAAAAGTAAAGTGAGAGAAAATTTCAGTAGTAAAGACTAAGGAGACTAGAAAACCAGCTGAAAACTTTTTCAATTGAAAGAACTTTGAAAACAAAAAACAATGAAACACTTCTTCTCTTGAAAACACTTGAAACTTGAGAATTTTTCTTATACAAAACCAAAGACCTATGACCTCTATTTATAGGGAATGGATAAATACCATTCATAATTGATACTAGGTCATTAGGGGTGAGTTTACCCACTAGGAAACAAGAAATAGCCATTAGAAATACTAGAAAATAAAGCAGATTCAAAATATAGCCGTTGGGGCAATTTGGTCAACTGTCGGTCGACTAGCAAGCCACTTGGCAAAGAACCGTTTGCTCCGGTCAACCGCCAGGTCGACCGCTGGCTATTTTTAAAACAGAATATTGAACTGTCGGTCGACCGGCCTGGTCGACCGGCAAAACCCGAGAGTTAAGATCATGCAGTCGGTCGATCGCAGGGTCTGTCGGTTGACCGCCCGGTCGACTGACAGACATGCACGCCCAAGGCCATAAGGCCCGGTCGACTGGACGATCGACCGATCTGGCCTGAAATAGTACCGGTCGACCGGTCGGTCGACCGTAAAGCCCTGAAACAGATTTGAAAGTGGTTTTTGAATTTTGAAATATTTTTAAAAGGTTTGAGGTTTAAGTATCATGCTATAGGAGACGAAATACATGTTTTAAACTAGATATAAAAATTTAAAATATTTTGAAATATGTATATTAATCAAACATGCACCAAAACCAACATAACCAAAAACTTGTATTTTGAAAAGTGTATCTTGTGTGTGCGTGTTTTCTTGAGCACAATCATCATATCCTTACTCTTTAACATACTAATTCTTACAATGGTTCTAGGTGACTACAAGATCTTCAATTTGGGCTTTTCCATATGCACTACAAGATCATAAATTTGGGCTTTTCCAACTTGAATTCGTGATCCCGTATTGAGTCAACTTGAGTCAACACCACCTTCCTTTAGGGAAGAAAACTTCTTGAATCCTTAGAACCCTGAAACACTCTTAAACACTTAAACATGATTAGTACAAATAACTATATATGTTTTGTAATCATCAAAACTCTAAAAATCGGGTGATTGTAACCATGGGCCAATAATCTGCCCCTTTTGATGATGACAAAAAATATAAGTTATTTCGAAACAAAAGGGAAAGGAGCTTGAAAAAAAAACTCCCCCTCAGATCATGCTATCCATCAAGTATATTTAAAGGATGTAACAAACAAGTATATTTAAAGAATGCAAAGAAATAACTCAAAACCTTTTCTCCCCCTTTTTGTCATGCATCAAAAAGGGTTATGTCAATAAACATGTTTGAAGAGTACTTACAAAAAAAACTCATGAATCCATAACACAAACATTTAATTCACCACAAATAAAGGAAAATCTGTTATAATCTAGTGGTTTAGTAAAAATATCGGTAAGTTAAAAATTAGTAGAAACATAATCAATATCAATATCACCTTTCTTAAAATGATCCCTAAGAAAGTGATATCTAATTTCTATGTGTTTAGTCTTACTATGTTGATTTGCATTCTTAGTCATATGAATTGTACTAGTATTATCATAAAATATTTTAATATAGTCATAATGCAAATCATAATCAAGTAGAGTATGTTTCATCCAAAGAACTTGAGCACAACATGCCCCCGCCACAACATACTCCGCCTTGGTGATTGAGAGGGCTACCGAATTTTGTTTCTTGAAAGACCATGAAACAAGACAATTACCAAGAAATTGACATGTTCCACTTGTGCTCTTCCTATCCACTCTATAACCCGCATAGTCGGCATCCAAAAAACTCGACATTGAGAATTGTCCGGTCTTCGGATGCCATAGACCCATTTCAATAGTTCCCTTAAGGTATCAAATAATGCGTTTTACCACAATCAAGTGGGATTCTTTAAGGCAAGATTGGAATCTAGCACAAAGACACACCCAAAACATAATATCCGGCCTACTAGCCGTTAACTACAGCAAACTACCAATCATGCTTCTATATAATTTTATGTCTATACTCTTACCTTGGTCATCCTTGTCAAGCTTGGTAGTGGTAGCCATGAGAGTGTTGCAAGTTTTTGAGCCTTCAAGTCTAAATTTCTTGATGAGTTCCTTAGTGTACTTGACTTGACTTATGAAGATCTCATCACTCCTTTGCTTGATTTGGAGTCCAAGAAAATAGTTCAATTCACCCATCATAGACATTTCAAATTCATGCTGCATACATGGAACCAAAGATGATATCATCAACATAGATTTGTACAATAAGAATGTCACTACCAATATGTTTAGTAAATAAAGTGGTGTCTACTTTGCCCTTAACAAAATAATTTGATAAAAAAATAAGAAGAAAGCCTTTCATACCAAGCTCTTGGAGCTTGTTTTAAACCATACAATGCCTTATCTAGTTTGAAAATAAAATTTGGATGAATATGATTAACAAAACTGGGGGGTTGTTCAACATATACTTCCTCTTCAACAACACCATTTAAAAATGCACTTTTTGCATCCATTTGAAAAAGTTTAAAATTTTTATAGGATGCATAAGCTAGTGTGATTCGTATGGTTTCTAGCCGTGCTATAGGTGCAAAGGTCTCCTCAAAGTCGATACCTTCAACTTGGGTGCAACCTTGGGCCACTAACCTAGCTTTATTCCTAAAAATATTTCCTGACTCATCCAACTTGTTCTTAAAAATCTACTTAGTACCAATAATTGGTCTATCATGGGGTCTAGGAACAAGATTTCAAACTTGAATGCGCACAAATTGATTGAGCTCTTCTTGCATAGCAAGCAACCAATATGAGTCACCCTCGGCTTCGAGGATGTTTTTGGGTTCAAAATGAGATATAAATGCATAATACCTACACAAATTATGGAGTTTGGAGCGAGTGGTTACCCCCTTTGATACATCACCTATGATGAGTCCTTTGGGGTGATTTGTATCTTATCTCCAATCTTTAGGTAGTGATTGCGATGGTTCCACTTCATCCTTTTGAACTTCCTCTTCATCCTTTTGAAAATCACCATTTTGTTCTTGCTTGTCTTCTTGGATGGGTGAGTCCATCAAGGATATTTTCTCCATGTCTTCACCTAAAGAATCAATCTCTACAACATTCTTAACAAATGCATTAGACTCTTCAAACTTAACATGCGTAGATTCTTCAATTGTAAGAGAAGATTTATTGAACAATCTATATGCTTTGCCAGTGCTAGAATAGCCTACAAAAATTGCTTCAAAAGTCTTAGTATCAAATTTTCCCAAATTATCTTTGGTGTTCAAAACAAAATATTTGCATCAAAAAACTTTAAAATACGGAACATTTGATTTTCTCAAATGATACATTTCAAAGGAAGTTTTGGAAGTATTTTTATAAAGGTAAATTTGGTTCGATATATAGCATGCGTTGTTTACGGCCTCAGCCTATAAATATTGAGGGAGCCTGTATTCACTTATCATGATCCTAGCCATTTCTTGAAGGGTTCTATTCCTCCGTTCAATGACTCCATTTTGTTGTGGAGTTCTAGGAGATGCCATTTCATGCTTAATTCCATTTTCATCGTAATAAGTCATAAAGAGTTGGTTGACAAATTCACCACCTCTATCACTTCTTATGCGTAAAATCGAAAGACCTTTTTCTTTTTCAACCCTTTTTCGAAAAATCTTAAAATGCGAAAAGTTTGATGCTCCAAAAAGAAAATCCATGTGAAACGAGAGAAATCATCGACTAAAACAAATACATATCTTTTACCATTAAACTTTTAGTTTTAGTTGGTCCAAATAGATCAATGTGAATCAATTTTAATGGCCTAGATGTCATGATATCCTTGATTGGTTTGAAAGAGGACTTGGTTTGTTTCCCAAGTTGGCACGCAACACAAATGTGGTCCTTCTCAAACTTCAAATGAGGAATACCCTTCACCGATTCCTTAGAATTGATTCTAGAGAGATGATCAAAAGAAGCATGGCCTAATCTTCTGTGCCATAACCATGAAATCTCATCAAAAGCATTTAAACATTTGTAGTGCAATTCAAATTAAGCATATCAATATGTAGAGATTATTTTCACGAAATCCAGTGAGAATACATTCATTGGTTTTACAACCATAAATATTACAAGAAGAATCATCAAAAATAACTTTGGAACCACGATCACATAGTTGACGAATACTAAGTAAATTATGTTTAAGCCCATCAACAAGAACTACATTTTCAATTAAAGGAGATGTTTCAATCTTGATGTTACCTATACCAATGATGGTGCCCTTGGAGTCATCTCCGAAGGTGACGGCGCCACCTTCAACATACCTTGATAGGGCTGCGAAATTATTGATGTCACAAGTCATATGCCATGAGCAACCACTATCAAGGTACCACCGCTCTCTACATCTTTGAGTCATGGTATGTGCCTATATCAAATGATTGAATGGTTAATTTTGGTATCCATATCTTTTTGGTCCTAAAATGTTAGTGTTTTGAACCCAAATATGATTATTCATACTATTTATATGATCATAACAAAATTTGGCTAAATGACCATTTCAGCCACAATAAATACATTTATAAATTTTCTCATATTTAAAAGCATAATGACCATGTGGTTTATGAACATGTGATTTGTGAACATGAGGTGTTTTAACATGATTGACATGTGATGTGTTGGCATGATGAACATGTGGAGTTTTATCATGTGATGGTTTATTATGTTGAACGTGTGAAGTGAGCATGTGTTTCTTTGAAAACATTTCTTCTAATTTAGTATTGTTAAAAGTACATTCTTTTAAAACATTTTCTAAATCACTTATTTTAATTTTTAACATAGAAATCTCATTTTCATCAATTTTAGGATATTTAGCTTTGCATGAAACTGTATATACATCAAAATCTCTTTGTGTTGAAATAATAGTGGAAGATAATTCATCTTTTTCTCTTATAATAATAGAAATATAATTGTTAAGCATTTCATTTTCCATTTTCAATTTCAAACATTCTTTCTTCTTAGAATCATAATTTTTTGAAAGTTCAATGAAAGCTTGTAATAGCTCTTCTTTGCTTATTTCAGTATCATCATAAGATGGTTCGGGAGTTACCTTAGGTGTGTTTGCCATGAAACACATGTTAGTCGTGTCAACTTCATCTTCGGATTCACTTTACGAATCCTAAGTGCCTTTGAGCGCCTTCTTTACAAACGACTTCTTTTGCTTCATGGAGGAAGATACCTTGTTCATGAAATCTAGACATTCGGCCATGATGTGTCCAGGTTTCCAAGAGTTGTAGCATATGATTTTCTTTTCCTACTTCCCTTCTTATCGCCTTCTATGGTTGAGCCTTTTCTTGTGATACATTCTTTTTACATTTCTCACAAGAAGAGATAGCTCTTCATCGTTCTCTTCATCTTCTTCATCATCGGAGATGTTGGAGGTAGACTTGAAAGCAATAAACTTTTTCTTTTGAGGCACCGTTTCTTCTCTAGCCTTTTTCTCCATCTCATGAATCTTAAGATTACCAATAAGACTTATAAGCTCCATCTCGTCTTTATCGTTCAATTCTTTCAAAGTAGTAGCTTTGATTTTCCATGATGGAGGGAGTGCACGAGTTACCTTACGCACCTTTTGGTCATTGTTAATTTCATTACCTAGTGAAGCAAGAGCATTTGTGATTTTAGTAAACTTAGTAATCATATCATCAATAGATTTATTTTCTTACATTTTAAAACTTTCATATTGAGAACGTAAGAGATCAATTTTAGCTCCCTTGACTTGTGATGTTCCCTCATAGTGACCAATAAGTGTTGTCAAATCTCATAGGCGTATTTGCAATGGATAACTCGTGTTAAGTCATCCTCATTTAATGCTAAAAGTAAGGCATTTTGAGCCTTTGCATTTGCATCAACTTCTATGGAGGTAAGATCAGACCAAGTGTCCTCCTCACCTTCGGGTGCACTATAGGGCTTGGTCAAAGACTTAGCAACTTGGCTACCTAGAGATTGCAAAAATATATTCATCCCAACTTTCCATATGGGAAAGTTGAGTCCATTAAATTTGAGAGGGGACTTAATGTTATCGGTCATCTTTACTAGTGCATGAATGAAGATATGAAAATAGTGATTAGCAAATTATAGGATCTCTCTAAGGATGTAAAGCCAAAAATTAGAGTCCTAACTCTAATACTAATTGAATTTACACCTAGAGGGGGGTGAATAGGTGTAGCGCTAATCAATATACAAATAATGCACAAATTAAAAATAAGATGATGCAACGATCACTCAAAGTAAGATTAGAAGCTGTATACCCCGTGACGGGCTTTGAACTTCTTCCTCGTGATTCCTTTAAATAATAGTTTGAGGTGCGCAATGCAATCTTGTTGTAAGAGTATAGATCGACAATATGTGAATAAATGAATAGAAAGAGAAAGACACAAGTAAACTAATCGCAAACACAGAGATTTGTTTCGAGATTCGAGCACCCAGCTCTACGTCCCTGGCTTCACCCAGAAGGATTTCCGATCCACTATAATTTTCATAAAGGATTATAATCACTAGGGAGTACCCAGCTCCTCAATCGCACTCCTCTAATCCAGAGGTAGTGTAGCCACAAGTACAATAATCACTTGGTGATCAAAAGACCACAAACTCTCTTTTACAACCTCTGATAGAGTGGAATATGATTTTTGACTCAAGAAGTAAAGTGAGAGAAAATTTCAGTAGTAAAGACTAAGGAGACTTGAAAACCAACTAAAAACTTTTGCAATTGAAAGAACTTTGAAAATAAAAAGCAAAGAAACACTTCTTCTCTTGAAAACACTTGAAACTTGAGAATTTTTCTTATACAAAACCAAAGACCAATGACCTCTATTTATAGGGAATGGATAAATACCATTCATAATTGATACTAAGTCATTAAGGGTGAGTTTAGCCACTAGGAAACAAGAAATAGCCGTTGAAAATACTAGAAAATAAAACTGATCTAAAATATAGCCGTTGGGGCAATCTGGACAACTGTCGGTCGACCGGCAAGCCACTTGGCAAAGAGCTGTTGGCTCTGGTCGACCGCCGGCTATTTTTAAATCAGAATATTGAGCTGTCAGTCGACCGACAAAACTCGAGAGTTAGGATCATGCAGTCAGTCGACCGGTCGATTGACCGAAGGGTCTGTCGATCGACCGTCCGGTCGATCGGCAAACGTGCACAGACGTGCACGCCCAAGGCCATTAGGCCCGGTCGACCGATCTGGCCTGAAACAGTACCGGTCGACCGTAAAGGCCTGAAACAGATTTGAAAGAGGTTTTTGAATTTTGAAAATTTTTTGAAATATTTTTAAATGGTTTGAAGTTTAAGTATCATGCTATAGGAGATTAAATACATATTTTAAACTAGATATAAAAATTTGAAATATTTTAAAACATGTATATTAATCAAACATGCACCAAAACCAACATAACCAAAAACTTGTATTTTGAAAAGTGTATTTTGTGTGTGTTTGTGTTTTCTTGAGCACAATTATCATATCCTTACTCTTTAACATACTAATTCTTATAATGGTTCTAGGTGACTACAAGATCTTCAATTTGGGCTTTTCCATATGCATCGTTGAATAACTTGAATTCTTGATCCCGTATTGAGTCAACTTGAGTCAACACTACCTTCCTTTAGGGAAGAAAACATCTTGAATTCATAGAACCCTGAAACACTCTTAAACACTTAAAAATGATTAGTACAAATAACTATATATATTTTGTAATCATCAAAACTCTAAAAATCGGGTGATTGTAACCTTGGGCCTACAGGGCCACCTTGCAAAATTTTGTTATGATAGACTAAATGTTGGCCCAAAGGTTACACTCTCCAGTTTATGCGTTTTGATGATAACAAAACATATAAAAGCTATTTGGTACTAATAGAAGTTCAAGAATGAATTTCAGATTGGGACAGGTATTAATGGCTCAAGAGTTCTCAAGCATGTTACAAGGTTGATGGCTCAAGATGACTCACCCATAGGATAAGAGTACGGTTCAGAGACGCCTACCTGTGGATCATTGTGTTACCTGTGGATCATTGTGTTTTTACATTGTTAAAGAATAGTATATAGTATTGAAGCTCCAATACCCTACACACAAAATTGCACGTGTTTTCAAAAGATAATTTTTGTCTCTTGATAAAATACTTTAAGTCCTATTTCAGTATATGCGTACTTAGCTTATTGTATTTTACAAAGCCTTTACAAAAATCCCTTTAAAAATAACATATCTTCAAATTAAATTTCTAACCTATTTTCTGATTATGACCTGTTGAGTTGACCGGGCGGTCGACCGGGCGGTCGACCGGCTTTGTTACAGGTCAGAACGGTCGACCGCACGGTCGACTACACTCCTGACCCATGAGGTGTGCATGTATTCACATTCCTCGATCGACCGAGCACCCCATTACGGTCGACCAAGCGGTCGACCGACTGACAGACCCAAACTCTCAGTTTGGCACGGTTGACCGGGCGGTCGATCGGAGTCAGCCAACGGTCATAAATTTTTGAAAACCGATCGACCGGCCGGTCGACCGTGCTCTGCATTTCTGGCCAAACGGCTAGTTTTTAAATCTATTTTAAAACATGATTTTTATCTTAAAACGTGAATTAGGGTAGATTTTGGTTAAAATATACCTGCTTAGTCCAAATAGATGTTTACCCTTTAATCCCTACCTAAATCCTATATATAGGGATGGTTGGGATTGAGGTGAATAATAACAACTACTGCAAAGATTTTAAAGTTTGAGTATTCTTGAAAGAAGTGTTTTACTCTCAGTTCTTGTGCTCTAATCTCTATTTTTTTCCTAAAATTTTTGAATCAAATCTCTCTTCTACTTTATTTTATTTTCACTTACAAACCTTGAGCTTCAATCCTACATATTATTCTCTAGGGTTTTGTAAAGAAAATTTTTTCAAAAGAGAGTTTGTGGTCTTTTGATCACCAAGTGATTATTGTACTTGTGACTGCACTACCTTTGAACTAGAGGAGTGTGATTGAGGAGTTGGGTACTCCCTAGTGATTGTAATCCTTTTTGGAAATTCTAGCGGATCAGAAATCCTTCTGGGTGAAGGCGGGGACGTATAGCTGGATGTTCGAAGCTCGAAACAAATCTCTATGTTTGCTATTAGTTTACTTGTGTCTTTTACTTTCTATTCATTAATTCTTATATTATTGATCTATACTCTCACAACAAGATTGCATTGCGCACCTCAAACTCTTATTTAGAGGAATCACGAGGAAGAAGTTAAGAGCCCTTCACGGGGTATATGGCTTCTAATCTTTCTTTGAGTGATCGTTGCATCATCTTATTTTTTTAATTTGTGCATTGATTAGCATTACACCTATTCACCCCCTCTAGGTGTGATTTCACTAAATATTCTAAATTTTGCAAATAGATTTGTTGTTTGGGATAGGAAAGGTGCTAACCGCCATGGACTCAATAGAGTATGGGTACCAAAATCCACTCCTATTTTATTTGATGTAGGTGTGGGCTCTCACTTGACATGAAAGTTTTGGTGCCTTGATGGTGGATGCGTTCCAAGCTAAAAGGAGACAATTTTGGATGCATCACTTTCAAGAAAGTTTGGTGGGAGGACTACCATAGTTTGGAGATCTAGAGATTAGCCCTAATTGGTTTGGTAACTATCTCTAACTCCTATTTAGTTTACATGCTTTCATTATTGATTTTTAGCATGTTTTAATTTTTCATGATTATTATGATAAATGCCATGTTATGTAGACTTATGGCATACATGTATAGTAATTGAGATACATCTATGTTCATATGGATCCATATTTTGTATTCTCAATTTAGTTTAACAATTGTGTATATCATAGCTCTAAGACATGTGCATTTACATAATGATCATATTGATTTTTGTTTATGATTTTTGTGCTCCATGTTTTGGTTACATGTTTAAGATGTAGTTTTCATTAAAACTTGTGCAGATACTTGTACAACTAATGAGGCACATTTGATTTTTTACAGGTTTGTGCTTAATTGCTCATTTGTACCCATTAGATGTACTAGTATAGCCTAGTTTTGATGATTAGTACATTTTGACATGTATTCCCTATTTTAGACATTTTTTTTGTGTTTAGCTTAATGTATATGTTAATTTTGTTAAAACTTTAGATATACATGTATACCCTTTAGTCACTTAATTTTCATGCAAATTTTATCATGGACTCATTTGTGTTTGAGATATGTATGTATACCTTTAGTTTTAACTAAACATACATATACCTTGAAGCCTATTTACCTTGATGATTTTTCATAAAGGAATTTCATATTGAGCTTAAATACCTTATTTTATGATTTTGTTGATTACATGATTCTTACTGATTGAACTAGAAAATTAGTAAAGAAAGAGTTTAGAAAATCTTAATCTCGTTTCAAGGTAACCGCATAGCAAAGGCTAGACAGGTCGATCCACAGGGAAGGATGCGATGTAAGCTTTTTGTAACGATCTTCACTGTAATTCGCTTGGAAAAGAAAAAGAGATATTGATTAGATTTAACTAAGCAAAAGTATTATAGTTTAGCAATCATGTACCACAAGCCAAAATATTAATCTCAAAGAGTGAACATCATATTGAATAAAGAATTAGTTACCCAAGGGTTTTGATTGAGAATCAAGCAAGAGGAATAAAGATATTGTAAACCCTAATTAGTTTGCACTAATAAAAATTAAACAATAGTTCATCTTAATTTCAAAGAATAGCATAAGAAAAAATCCACTTAAAATTATGCTATCAAAGTATTTAAATATGAACCATGAATGACCAATTAAAAAGTGCAACCTGAATTAGTTAAACCTAATTATCGATTCATCTTCAAGAACACCAATTTAATCCTAGGGTTTCTAACAAGAATAGATGTCAATCAGTTCATCTTTTAAACTAAACTAGGATTGATCGAGAGATTAACAAGCTATAGGTTTAATTAGTTATTCATTTTTTTATTTTTATTTTTAATTTTTATTTCAAATAAGAAAGGTTGCATGGAAATTAAAAGAAGAAGAATTAAATAATCTAAACAAAAAAACTAAATTGAATATAAAAGGAAAGAAGAAAATTTTTATTGGATGTCACTGGCTAATTACAAAGCTCCTCTGCTTCTTCCACAACCTTCTTCTCCAAATAACAAAAATGAAAAATACAAGAAAATTCAGAAAGTAGAAAAGATCTAAACAAAACCCTAAGCTTCAGCTCTCTGATCCTCTCTCTCTATTGCTCTGCAGGGGGTAATTGATTGGTAGTGAAAAGTGCATTTTTATCATTATATTTACCATCACATTTTTATATTTATTCCTATAATTCTGCACATTTACTAATATTTTATGATTTATTGTGTGCAGGCCTCAAAATATTAAAATAAAGAAATAAAGCCTAAAAAGAAGCCCAAAAGCCCATATTCAAGCCCAATGTAAAAGTTGCAAATATCAATTGCCAAAATTGCAAATACACAAGGGCCAAAGTTGCAAATACAAAGAAGAGGGAAGGATAGACTTCTATTCAACCCTAAACACTTGCAGGATGAGGATAAAAGCCAAAGAAGGAGAATTTAAGATCACAAATTCGTGGATAAAAGATTTGGGATCTAGGTAACTTGCTTCCCAAGTTATCTCTAAATCCAAAGATTAAGAGTCGAGATGCAGCTTCCAGAAGCAAACGCCCAGATGGACGGACCAGAGAGGCCACGCGCGAAAGCGCGTGGCAACCGACGCCACGTGGCCGCGGAAACGCGGCCCAAGCCGCGTTTTCGCGGCATTTCAGCCTTATCCTGGGACCAGTTTTCGCGGACGACTCCGATCTGGACTCTACCTCCTTCTGCACCTATAAATACCCCTGCAGTGCAACCGAGAACAGCGTCCAGAAAAATACAAGGCCAAAAGTTAGGGTTTTTAGGCTTTCTTCTAGTTTGTAGTTAGGTTTCTATTTCTTTTTTTGTAATTTCTATTTTTTTAAGAGAGAGAGGCCTATGTTGAGCGTGACACCGATGTACCCTCCTCTTTTCTGCCATTGATTAAAGCAATAAAGGTAATATTTTTCTTATGTGCATTGTTTTACTTTTCTTTTTATTTTATTTTCTTTTTCTCTTTTGTCTCTGTTGGTTGTTGATGAGCATGCAAGTGATTTCCGAAGCACAAGTATAACGAGTCTTAGCGAGTGCCAACGATACTTCATGGAGATGTTCTCCTCTTCAAGGTCCGTATCACTTCATACTTGCCCAGCTTGATGATATAATGCGAATAGGGGACTGAGCTCGATCCTATGGTTTATGCGTTGAACGCCACCTAAGCAAGGTAGAACATGTAAGGTTTTCACGTTTTTTCCTCAACCAAACTAAGGTTAGTGTTTCTTTCTTTTCTTTTCTTTTCTTTTATTTTTGTAGATTAAATCACCATCTACCAACTCTTTCTTTCCCGACTCATTGTAAATACCGCTTTCTTTCTAAACTAACTTTAACTCATAATTTCTTATTTTCCTTTTAATAACTAAAAAAGATAAATTTTTAGAGATAACTTGCTTAAACGCTTCCATCGCAGTTCCCTCCCTGAGGATCACGACCCGCATAGCCACTGCTACCGCGGATTAGAATTGAGCACCTTGCACATCGTTATTTCTAAATCTGATATTATTTATTTTGTGTGCAGGTAAAATCTCAATCAAAATTTTGGCGCCGTTGCCGGGAGGGACGGTAAGTTATTCTCTAATAATAAAAAAATTATTAACTAATTCTTTTATTCTTTTCTGTTTCCAGGTTTGGAGAACAGAAAAACAACAGCAGAAGTGGACATATAGCAACTCTGTGCCTCTGCCCTAGAAGGCAGAGCAGCAGAGCCTACTCATCTGCCGCGCAAACGCGGCAATAGCCGCTGATCCGCGGCAGGAGTAGTGAACTACTTACAGTGTTTTCTGCAGGTTGCTACAAATTGCAAGATTTGTTTTCTGCTCTGTTAAAATTTGTTCTGTGATAAACCTGTATACTACTAATTAATTCAACAGTAAAATATTTGTTGTAAAAGATAAAAAATTGATTAGATGTTTGCATATTAGGCACGTGTCTTTTCAATTCCTTTATTTTACTGTTGAAGAGTGCTGGAGCAAGGTACGTTCGCATTACATGTAGAATAGGACTCATCTCTTGGTTGATGCTTTGAGTGAATCTTATTTACATATTTTGTACACCTACACTAATTTATTCTAAGGGCATAACCCATTAACAAGATAAGGTGGGGATTTCATCACCCTTCCTTGGCCCAAAAATCATATCCCAAGCACTCACTAACCCAAGCCTAATTAAAATTAAGTAGACGTTGGCCCTAGGGACATCTCGGACTCAATTAGGAGATTATCCTAAGGGGGGACAGTGCTGGAAGTTGACTCCTGCCAAATCAGTGTCTAGGAAGGAGATTAAGGGCCGAAAGCCCAAAGATTGGTGGTTATTTAATTAAGGAACGTCTTTGACGGAAAACCTCCCACCAATCTTGCCCTGACCTGGCTGATTAACTTGTGGTCAAAGTCTGCACCCTACCTCCCGTGGACAGTCTAACCAGTTAGGAGTCGTCTAGGTCATAGGTCTACCCTAACTTAGGTTAGAATTTTTCTTTTTTGTTTGTTTATTTGTTTGTTTTCTTTTTCTTTTGTTTGTTTGTGTGATATGGCCTATAACAACAATTTTTTCAATTTTAATGAGGATCCATATTACACACCAACCTCTTTTTCGGATATTACCAACCCGACATATCATAACTCTAACCAACCTAGTGTGCCAGATTGGTCTTATCCGAATCATTACATGCCCCAGCCCCAATACTATGAACAAGATTGGAATAATCATCACTACTCTTCACAGAGTCAATGGGGATTCAACACCCCTGAGCCATATGGTCAACCACCTGTTCAACCATTATCTTCGTACACGTCTTTTCCCACATCACCAATGTTTCAATCCTCCAATGATCCATTCAATGGGTTAGAAGAAAAAGTGGGTCGGTTGCAAGAGATAATGAATGATCAAATTTCTAGACTTTCAAACATTCTTGAACTTACCAACCAAGTTGATAGGAACCAAGAATCATTCTATCTAGAAGACCTTGATCAAAATTCAATTTCATCACATCAATATGAACTGGACCAATCCCAATCCTTGGACAAATTGGCTAGTTTTAATTTCAATGAGATTGAATTAGATTGTGAATGTGAACCCGATCCCCAACTTTGCGATTCAGTTTCCATCTTCGAAACTATGTTGACTCCAGTATCCTTATCCAATTTGGACCAACTTTCTGAGCCAACATTTATTCCTGTACCCATAGATCATGAAATTGAATCACCCATTTTTGAAGATCATCATATTGAACTTGACCAATTTCATACTTTTGAAAGTCCCCTTGACAAATTGGCAAGTTCTCATTTTTATGAGATTGAAACTAATGAGATATGTGACCTAGATTCTCAAATCTATGATCAAGTTCAAATTCCTGAATCATTATTGACTTTTGTTTTGTTACCCGACTTAGGTAATATTTTAGAGTCAGTTTTGATTCCCACACCTATCATTCCTGAACTTGAATCACCAATATTGAGTCACATTCCATTGTGGGAAATGATTGTGGACTTGAGTTTCAATTTCTTGACTTGGACCCACTTCATGAACCTAGCCCGACTCCTGAACCCTTACTTGATTTGAGTTTCTTTCCTGAGTCGGTTTTAGTTCCTGAACCTATCATTCTTGAGTCCAAGTCAACCATTCTATCAAGTCACATTCTTTTGTTGGACATAGGTATAAACCATGACTCTGTGATGATTTTCCAGGACTGGTCATGTAAAGGAAGTAAGTTTCACGAGAGGATCTTCCATGATCTTATTCATACTGGGGACTGTAAATATGTAAATAGAAAAGAGGTAAATAAAGGTAGGTCCCGTGAACTACCACGTTATCTTGATTGGGTACAACGCTTGGCCCAATTAGACCACCACCGGAACCACCACCTTGAGGTAACTTCTGCCTTCCCTTCTTCTGTTTCATGCATATATGCATACATTCATACATTGAGGACAATGCATGAGATAAGTGTGGGGGTGGGCTTTACTAACATACTAACATAGGTAGAAACTAACAAAATTTGCTAATAAAAAATTTTAAAAAAAATAATAATTTGTTATAAAAAGGAAATATTTTGACTTATCTTTTGAAAGAAATCTAAGTTAGTCTTAAGAATTAGGAGAATCATGATTAGGATTTCTAAAAACTTGGTCAAAATAAATAAATCGTTGAATTTTTAGGTATAGGAGGAGAAATTGAATAAGTAGTTAGTCTTAATTTTTACCTTAATGAAATGTGCATACCTAATGCATATCTAGGATTCTAAGACAAAGACCCTTGTGCCTCATACATATATATAAAAAAATAAAATAAAATTCACCAATTAAGCTGGATACATGTGCCTCAAGAAGCATAAGTATTCAAGCCTAAAGGTGAGTTCTAAATAAAATAAAGTCCTTAGTTTTGTGGCCTAGTTCACTCGAATTTGAGTCCGCGGGGTGTTTTCTCACCTGGTGCCCTAAAGCCGACCGGTTTGGGAGCCACCGACTTTAAGTTCGCTACATGGGTGGATTAGAAAGCCTAAACTAAGAAAAATTACTTTTATATGTACTAACACATCTAATAGTCAATTAGTTAGGTATGAGGGCCTCAAGAAGCCTTGATACTTACACGAAAGAAAATTAGATGAGTTATACATATTAAAAAATAAATAAATAAATAAAAATAAAATAAAAAAATATATATATATATATATTCATAATAATAAAGAGGCATGAGAGTCCAAGTTAAGGAATTCCTAATAAAAATTCATAAGGATGCATATGATTTTTTGTAACGAAAAAGACTATTCACAACTTCAATTTTGATCCTTACCTAAAATGGAAAACAATTTACTGTATAAAGACTAAGTTTAAAAATGAATAAAAATGATAATCCTAAAGCTTACAGACTACTTAGTATTTTCAAAAGTATTTCAAATATTTTCCTTTTTATGGATTTTGTGGGTGCAATCCACTGAAAACCCTCACGAGACAACACTCGTCCTCTAGGGTAACCTAGAGGTTTAACGGCTTGTTGCACATGCTAAGTGCAATCGTGATTCCTACGAAAGTGAGTTAGGATAGATTAAATTTTCTTTTCTTTTTCTTTTTCTTTGATTTTTACTCGAGGACGAGCAAAAAGATAAGTGTGGGGGTGTGATTGGTAGTGAAAAGTGCATTTTTATCATTATATTTACCATCACATTTTCATATTTATTCCTATAATTCTGCACATTTACTAATATTTTATGATTTATTGTGTGCAGGCCTCGAAATATTAAAATAAAGAAATAAAGCCTAAAAGAAGCCCAAAAGCCCATATTCAAGCCTAATGTAAAAGTTGCAAATATCAATTGCCAAAATTGCAAATACACAAGGGCCAAAGTTGCAAATACAAAGAAGAGGGAAGGATAGACTTCTATTCAACCTTAAACACTTGCAGGATGAGGATAAAAGCCAAAGAAAGAGAATTTAAGATCACAAATTCGTGGATAAAAGATTTGGAATCTAGGTAACTTGCTTCCTAAGTTATCTCCAAATCCAAAGATTAAGAGTCGAGATGCAGCTTCCAAAAGCAAACGCCCAGATGGACGGACCAGAGGAGGCCACGCGCGAAAGCGCGTGGCCAACCGACGCCACGTGGCCGCGAAAACGCGGCCCAAGCTGCGTTTCCGCGGCATTTCAGCCTTATCCTGGGACCAGTTTTTGTGGACGACTCCGATCTGGACTCTGCCTCCTTCTGCACCTATAAATACCCCTACAGTGCAACCGAGAACAGCGTCCAGAAAAATACAGGGCCAAAAGTTAGGGTTTTTAGGCTTTCTTCTAGTTTGTAGTTAGGTTTCTATTTCTTCTTTTGTAATTTCTATTTTTTTAAGATAGAGAGAGGCCTATGTTGAGCGTGACACCGATGTACCCTCCTCTTTTCTGCCATTGATTAAAGCAATAAAGGTAATATTTTTCTTATGTGCATTGTTTTACTTTTCTTTTTATTTTCTTTTCTTTTTCTCTTTTATCTCTGTTGGTTGTTGATGAGCATGCAAGTGATTTCTGAAGCACAAGTATAACGAGTCTTAGCGAGTGCCAACGATACTTCATAGAGATGTTCTCCTCCTCAAGGTCCGTATCACTTCATACTTGCCCAGCTTGATGATATAATGCGAATAGGGACTAAGCTCGATCCTATGGTTTATGCGTTGAACGCCTCCTAAGCAAGGTAGAACATGTAAGGTTTTCACGTTTTTTTCCTCAACCAAACTAAGGTTAGTGTTTCTTTCTTTTCTTTTCTTTTCTTTTATTTTTTTAGATTAAATCACCATCTACCAACTCTTTCTTTCCCGACTCATTGTCAATACCGCTTTCTTTCTAAACTAACTTTAACTAATATTTTCTTATTTTCCTTTTAATAACTAAAAAAGATAAATTTTTAGAGATAACTTGCTTAAACGCTTCCATCGCAGTTCCCTCCCTGAGGATCACGACCCGCATAGCCACTGCTACCGAGGATTAGAATTGAGCACCTTGCACATCGCTATTTCTAAATCTGATATTATTTATTTTGTGTGCAGGTAAAATCTCAATCAAAATTTTGTCTAAACCCGGGCTCAGACACCATAGGCTTTACTAACATAGTAACATAGGTAGAAACTAACAAAATTTGCTAATAAAAAATTTTAAAAAAAAAAATAATTTGTTATAAAAAGGAAATATTTTGACTTATCTTTTGAAAGAAATCTAAGTTAGTCTTAAGAATTAGGAGAATCATGATTAGGATTTCTAAAAACTTGGTCAAAATAAATAAATTGTTGAATTTTTAGGTATAGGAGGAGAAATTGAATAAGTAGTTAGTCTTAATTTTTACCTTAATGAAATGTGCATACCTAATGCATATCTAGGATTCTAAGACAAAGACCCTTGTGCCTCATACATATATATATAAAAAAAATTAAATTCACCAATTAAGCTGGATACATGTGCCTCAAGAAGCATAAGTATTCACGCCTAAAGGTGAGTTCTAAATAAAATAAAGTCCTTAGTTTTGTGGCCTAGTTCACTCGAATTTGAGTCCGCGGGGTGTTTTCTCACCTGGTGCCCTAAAGCCGACCGGTTTGGGAGCCACCGACTTTAAGTTCGCTACATGGGTGGATTAGAAAGCCTAAACTAAGAAAAATTACTTTTATATGTACTAACACATCTAATAGTCAATTAGTTAGGTATGAGGGCCTCAAGAAGCCTTGATACTTACACGAAAGAAAATTAGATGAGTTATACATATTAAAAAAATAATAAATAAAAAAAATAAAAAATATATATATATATTCATAATAATAAAGAGGCATGAGAGTACAAGTTAAGGAATTCCTAGTAAAAATTCATAAGGATGCATATGATTTTTGGTAACGAAAAAGACTATTCACAACTTCAATTTTGATCCTCACCTAAAATGGAAACAATTTACTGTATAAAGACTAAGTTTAAGAATGAATAAAAATGATAATCCTAAAGCTTATAGACTACTTAGTCTTTTCAAAAGTATTTCAAATATTTTCCTTTTTATGGATTTTGTAGGTGCAATCCGCTGAAAACCCTCACGAGACAACACTCGTCCTCTAGGGTAACCTAGAGGTTTAACGGCTTGTTGCACATGCTAAGTGCAACCGTGATTCCTACGAAAGTGAGTTAGGATAGATTAAATTTTCTTTTCTTTTTCTTTTTCTTTGATTTTTACTCGAGGACGAGCAAAAAGATAAGTGTGGGGGTGTGATTGGTAGTGAAAAGTGCATTTTTATCATTATATTTACCATCACATTTTCATATTTATTCCTATAATTCTGCACATTTAATAATATTTTATGATTTATTGTGTGCAAGCCTCGAAATATTAAAATAAAGAAATAAAGCCTAAAAAGAAGCCAAAAGCCATATTCAAGCCCAATGTAAAAGTTGCAAATATCAATTGCCAAAATTGCAAATACACAAGGGCCAAAGTTGCAAATACAAAGAAGAGGGAAGGATAGACTTCTATTCAACCCTAAATACTTGCAGGATGAGGATAAAAGCCAAAGAAGGAGAATTTAAGATCACAAATTCGTGGATAAAAGATTTGAAACATAGGTAACTTGCTTCCCAAGTTATCTCCAAATCCAAAGATTAAGAGTCGAGATGCAGCTTCCAGAAGCAAACGCCCAGATGGACGGACCAGAGGAGGCCACGCGCGAAAGCGCGTGGCCAACCGACGCCACGTGGCCGCGGAAACGCGGCCCAAGCCGCGTTTCCGCGGCATTTCAGCCTTATCCTGGGACCAGTTTTCGTGGACGACTCCGATCTGGACTCTACCTCCTTCTGCACCTATAAATACCCCTGCAGTGCAACCGAGAACAGCGTCCAAAAAAATACAGGGCCAAAAGTTAGGGTTTTTAGGCTTTCTTCTAGTTTGTAGTTAGGTTTCTATTTCTTCTTTTGTAATTTCTATTTTTTTAAGAGAGAGAGAGGCCTATGTTGAGCGTGACACCGATGTACCCTCCTCTTTTCTGCCATTGATTAAAGCAATAAAGGTAATATTTTTCTTATGTGCATTGTTTTACTTTTCTTTTTATTTTCTTTTCTTTTTCTCTTTTATCTCTGTTGGTTGTTGATGAGCATGCAAGTGATTTCCGAAGCACAAGTATAACGAGTCTTAGCGAGTGCCAACGATACTTCATGGAGATGTTCTCCTCAAGGTCCGTATCACTTCATACTTGCCCAGCTTGATGATATAATGCGAATAGGGATTGAGCTCGATCCTATGGTTTATGCGTTGAACGCCTCCTAAGCAAGGTAGAACATGTAAGGTTTTCACGTTTTTCCTCAACCAAACTAAGGTTAGTGTTTCTTTCTTTTCTTTTCTTTTCTTTTATTTTTGTAGATTAAATCACCATCTACCAACTCTTTCTTTCTCGACTCATTATAAATACCGCTTTCTTTCTAAACTAACTTTAACTAATATTTTCTTATTTTCCTTTTAATAACTAAAAAAGATAAATTTTTAGAGATAACTTGCTTAAACGCTTCCATCGCAGTTCCCTCCCTGAGGATCACGACCCGCATAGCCACTGCTACCGCGGATTAGAATTGAGCACCTTGCACATCGCTATTTCTAAATCTGATATTATTTATTTTGTGTGCAGGTAAAATCTCAATCAGTATTTATAAGTGATATAAGACGTAGAGTCCTAGTACAACTCTTCCACGAAATCGCGTTGCCAGATTCATCTTAACGGCTGCGGGAACGCGGCTATAGCCGCGTGTCCGCGGCAATAGCGTGGCCAATAGCCACGCGCTTTCCTGCGTAGCCTCCTTTTGTCCGTCCATTTAGGCGCCTCCTTCTAGATTCTGCATTCAGACGTTCTATCTTGAGAACTCGGGATAACTTGGGAAGTAAGTTATCAAAAATCCGAATTTGATAAGGATTTGTTCTCTTTATCTTTATCTTTGTATTGCAAGCAATCAGGTTTAAGTAGAAGTCCATCTCTGTTTTAGGATAAGGATCTATTTTATCCTTTTCCTTCTCCTCTTTAGCAATTAGGAATTCTATTTTATCCTTCCTCTTCCTCCCCTAAATTTTAAATTAATAATTTAAAATTCAAGTTTAGATTAGGTTAGATAAGATAGAAGCTTCTAAATTACTAAAATTAATTATGCATGTGGGCTTGTGGATTCTTGGGCTTTTGGGCTTCACTTGTACTTTATTTCTTTATTTTTTTTAATTACTCAAGGTCTGCACAACATTAAACAATAAAATATTAGTAGCAATGCTCAATAAAAGAATAAATAGGGAAATATAATGGTAAATATGATGACAAATATGTACTTTTGACTACCTATCACACCCCCCACACTTATCTTTTTACTCGTCCTCGAGTAAAAAAAAAATAAAGAAAAGGAAAAGAAAAGAAAAACTAACCTATCCTAACTCACTTTCATAGGCATCAAGATGGCAATTAGCACATGCAACAAGCCATTAAACCTCTAGGTTACTCCTAGAGGACGAGCGTTATCTCGTGAAGGTTTTCAACGGATTACACCCATAAAATCCATAATAGAAAAAAGAAAAATGTTAGTGATTTAATTAATTAATTTATTTATATTTTTTTATTTTGAAAAAGGAAAGAAATATTTGAAATATATTTGAACAAACTAAGTAATCTATAAGTTTTAGGATTATCATTTTTATTCATTCTTGAACTTAGTCTTTATATAATAATTTGTTATCAATTTTAGGTAAGAATTAAAATTGAATTTTTATATAGTCTCTTTGTTACCCTAAGTCATATGCATCCTTGTGAATGTGAATCTTTACTAGGGATTCTTTAACTTGGACTCTTATGCCTTTTTATTATTATTATTATTTTATTTTATTTTAAATATGTATAACTCATCTAATTTTCTTTTGTATAAGTATCAAGGCTTCTTGAGGCCCTAATACCTAACTAATTGACTCTTAGATGCGTTAGTACATATATAGATAACATTTCTTAGTTTTCTTAGGCTTTCTAATTCACCCATGTAGCAAGCCTAAGGTCGGTGGTCTCCCAAACCAGTCAGTTTTAGGGCACCGGGTGAGAAAACACCCCCACGGACTTAAGGACTCGAGTGAATTAGGCCACAAAACCACGGGCTTTATTTATAAAATCACCTTTAGGCTTGAATACTTGTGCTTCTTGAGGCACATGTATCCAGCTTAATTAGTGAACTCTATATATATATTTTTTATATATATCAAAAAATTTTATAAAGCACAAGAGTCTTTGTCTTAGAATCCTAGATATTAAAGTGTATTAGGTATGCATATTTCATTAAGGTAAAAATCAAGACTAATTAATTATTCAAAATTTTCCTCCTATACTTAAAAAAACTTCAACAATTTATTTTATTTTGATCAAGTTTTAGAAATCCTAATCATGATTTTTCAAATTCTTAAGATTATCTTGGATTTCTTTCAAAAGATTAGTCAAAATATTGTCTTCTTTTTCAACTATATATATATGTATATTTTTATTATTATTTTTTTATTTTTGTTAAGTTTAATTTCCTAAGGTTAGTGAGTTATGTTAATAGCCACCTACAGTTAGTCAATAATCTATGTTAAAATAAATATCTTTTTTTTATTATTATTAAGGTTAGTACCCTCCCCACACTTATCTCATGCATTGTCCCCAATATATGCATGTATTTATAAATGCATGAAATGAACTGGCAGAGAGGTAGAGTTACAGATACATTGGGTCAAAAAGACCCATGGCTGTGTCTGCTTTCGGTACTGATTCCAAAAATGATTTCAGACATTGACCATTTACCTTGAATTCATTTCCATTCTTAGGGTCGTATATCTCTATGGCTCCATGTGGAAACACAGTCTTAACAACGAAAGGCCCTGTCCATCTTGATTTCAACTTTCTAGGAAAGAGGTGAAGTCTAGAGTTATAGAGTAAGACTTTTTTGTGCTTGTATAAAAGATTTTCTCATGATAAACTTATCATGAAAAACCTTAACACTATCTTTCATAATCTTCGCATTTTCATACGCCTCGTTCCTTCATTTCTCAAGTTCAAAAATTTACAATTTCCAAAGTGCACCGGCCTTATCTGGATCAAAATTCAGCTGCTTAATAGCCCATAAGGCTCGGTGCTCTAACTCAACAGGAAGGTGGCAAGCCTTTCCAAAAACTAACCTATAAGGAGACATTCCTAGAATCGTTTTAAAGGCAGTCCTATATGCCCATAAGACATCCACCAATTTGGTGACCAGTCCTTCCTGTTTTGATCACAGTTTTCTCTAAGATAAGCTTAACTTGCCTATTTGAGACTTCTACTTGCCCACTAGTTTGAAGATGGTAAGGTGTAGATAACTTGTGTGTTATGGCATATCTCGCATAAGAGCTTCAAAAGTTCTATTACTAAAATGTGAACCATTATCACTAATTATGGCACGAGTGGTTCCAAAGCCTGAAAAGATTTTTTCTTTCAAGAACTTAACGATAACCTTGTTATCATTTGTCTTGCAAGGGATAGCTTCAACCCATTTGAAAACGTAATTTACAGCCAACAAGATGTATTGGTGCCCAAATGAATTAGGGAAGGGACCCATAAAATCAATGCCCCAAACATTAAAGATTTCTGCTTCTAGAATTGGGTTTAGGGGCAGAATAATACGTTTAGAAATCCTTCCTATAATTTGACATCTGGTGCAAGTTTTGCAAAAGTCAAATGCGTCTTTAAACAAAGTGGGCCAATAGAAGCCACTCTGTAGTACCTTTTCAGCTGTTTTGCGGGGACCAAAGTGTCCACCGCAAGCAAATTCATGACAAAAGGCTAGAACGCTTCTAGTTTCCTCTTCGGGAACACATCTCCTAATTATTTGCTCGCTACAATATTTAAAGAGGTAAGGGTCCTCCCACATGAAATACCGGACTTGAGACAAGAACCGGTACCTATCCTGTTTTGACTAACTAGATGGTGTTTGGTTTGTGACTAAGTAATTAACTATGTCAGCAAACCATGGTTCCATATAGATGGCTAAAAGTTATTCGTCAGGGAAATTATCGTTGACGGGCAGTTCGTCAGAAGGTGTGTTTGGCACACGAGAGAGATGGTCTGCGACTACATTTTTGACACCCTTTTTATCTCGAATTTCGAGATCAAATTTTGGAGGAGGATCCATTAATGAGTTAGAACTTCGCATCCTTTTTGAGCATTAGGTAGTGCAGAATGGTCGGTGAATATCGTGGTTTTGGTCCCAAGTAAGTATGGGTAGAATTTCTCCAAAGCGAACACTACGGCCAAGAATTCTTTCTCGGTTGTAGTATAGTTCACTTGGGCATCATTGAGTGTCCTACTTGAATACTAGATCACGTGTTGCTTGTTATCTTTGCGTTGTTCTAAGACAGCACCAATAGCAAAATCGGAGGCATCACACATGATCTCAAAGGGTTTGGACCAGTCCGGAGGTGAGATAATAGGTGCAGAGATAAGTTCCAATTTTAGCTTCTCCCATGCGCTACTACACTTGCCATCACAGACGAAGGGCACTTCTTTGGCTAAAAGGTTTGTAAGGGATCTAGCAATTTTACTAAAATCCCTAATGAACCTACGGTAAAACCCGACGTGTCCTAAAAAAGAACGAATGTCTTTCACGCATCGTGGAATTGGGAGTTTGGCTATGATTTTCACCTTAGCCTTATCCACTTTGATCTCTTTCCTAGATATCTCATGACTAGGACAATCCCATGTTGTACCATAAAGTGGCACTTTTTCGAATTTAGGGTCAAGTTCTTTTCGGTGCACCTTTTTAGCACTAGCTCTAAGTGATGTAGACATTAGTCTAGCGAATTTTCATAGACGGAGAAGTCGTCCATGAAGATCTCCAAGAAGCACTCGACTATGTCAAAGAAAAGGCTTAACATGCAACGTTGGAATGTTGCGGTGCATTGCATAGGCTGAAAGGCATTCGGCGATAGGCAAACGTCCCAAATGGACATGTGAACGTTGTCTTTTCTTGGTCCTCTGGGGCTATTGGGATTTGGTTATACCCTGAGTAACCATCCAAGAAATAGTAATACTCATGCCCGCTAATCGTTCCAGCATTTGGTCGATAAATGGGAGGGAGAAATGGTCTTTTCTAATATCGGTGTTCAACTTGCGATAGTCTATGCATACTAGAACCTTAGTAGGTAGTCGTGTTTACACTAACTCTTGCTTGTCATTTTCCACCACAGTAAAATTGGACATTTTAGGGACCACGTGCACGGGGCTGACTCATTAGCTATCGAAAATGGGATAAATGATCCCATTATCTGACAGTTTCATTATTTCGCCTTGTACAGCCTCTTGCATGAGCAGGTTTAGCCTACGCTGTGGGTCCCTCTTCGGTTTAACCCCTTCATTTAGATGGATTCTATGCTTGACTATTTTAGAGCTTAGTCCCTTGATATCGGCCATTATCCAACTAATGGTTTCCCCATGTCTCCTAAGGGTTGCCAATAGATTTTCCTCTTGTCTATTAGTCAAATTGGATGCAATTATGACTGGTAGCATCTCTTGTGCACCAAGGTAAGCGTACTTAAGATGTTTAGGCAAGATCTTTAACTCCAAGGAAGGAGGTGGCTCGATGGGTGGAGGTTTAAGCTTAAATTCTCCATCTCTATAGAACTTGGACTTGCTTCCCACTCAATCTCATCAAGGTTGAGATCACTAGATTCTAACTCTTCATCATCCTTTGATTCTAGTGTGATCTCCTCTTTGTGCTCACTAGTCATATTTTCAATGAAGTTGACCTCAAAGGGTTGGTCATTTATGTCGTAGGGGTGTTTACCTAAGTTGAAAACATTGACTTCCTTGGTCATGTCTCCAAAAATCAATCTCATGGATCCGTTTTTACAATTTATGATTGCGTTAGTAGTTGCTAGGAACGGACGTCCTAAGATGACGGGAGTTTGGGACCTAGGATTAGACACAGATTGTGTCTCTAAAACAATAAAATCTACTAGGTAAATGAATTCTCTTTTACGTATATGGACATCGTTGATCTCTCCCTTTGGAACTTTAATTGATCGATCAGCTAATTGGATCGTAACTTGAGTTGGGTTGAGCTCGCCTAAGCCAAGTTGTTGATATACAGAGAAGGGAAGCAAATTATATTTGCTCCTAAATTGAGGAGTGCTCTACTAATTTTAGCTTGATCTACAGTGCAATAAATGGTGGGACAACCAGGATCTTTATACTTGACTGGGATCTGGTTGGACAATAACTCACTAATGTTAGTGGCTAGAAAAACCTTCTTAGGCACATTTGTCTTTCTTTTCTTGGTGCACATGTCCTTAAGGAATTTGGCATAACTAGGGACCTATTGGATTGTATCATGAAGTGGTATATTAAGCCTAACTTGATTAAATATCTCAAGCAGTTTCTCCATATGTGCATTATTATTACTCCTAAGCCTATTTGGAAATGGGGCTATAGGTTGGTGCACTTGTTTTGTAGATTTATCAACTTCAGTTTCTTTGGAATTTTGTGGAGATGGAGTGGAACTAGATGGCATAGACAATTGAGCTGGGTCCGGTGGCATGGATACTTAATTATCAACTTGTTTCCCGGACCTCAACACATGAATCAAGTTACAGTGGTTTGGATCTTGAGCCTCATTGGCTTGCTTAGGATTCCTAGGGTTTGGCAATGGTTGACTTTGTAGAGTTTCCTTTTGTCTTTCTTGTTGACTCAGTTGCATCTCTATCCTAGTCAAGACTTGAGCTAGTGTGTCTTTGTCTTTCTTGTTGATTCAGTTGGCAGTATGCAGGGTGATCACAGAGAAATTATATTAAAGCAATAAATAGGATTTTACAATTTGCAGCAACCTGCAAAAACTCAGTCAGTAGTTCACTACTACTGCCGCGAAAATGCGGCTTTTGCGCGGCTAGATAGTATACTCTGCTGCTCTGCCTTCTAGGGAAGAGGCACAGAGTTGTTATATATCCTTAACTGTAGTTATAATTCCTATTCTTAGATCCTGCAAACAGAAAGAAAAAAAAGAAAAGAATTAGTTTTTTTTTTTTGGGAATATCGTACCGTTCCCTCCCCAGCAACGGCGCTAAAATTTTGATTGAAACGGCAAATTAGTAAAGAAAGAGTTTAGAAAATCTTAGTCTCGTTTCAAGGTAACCGCGTAGCAAAGACTAGACGGGTCAATCCACAAGGAAGGATGCGATGGAAGCTTTTCGGAACGATCTTCTCGATAATTCGCTTGGGAAAAAAGAGATATTGATTAGATTTAATTAAACAAAAGAATTATAGTTTACCAATCATCTACCACAACCTAAAGTATTAATCTCAAAGAGTGAACATCATATTGAATTAAGAATTACTTACCCAAGGGTTTTGATTGAGAATCATGCAAGAGAAATAAAGATATTTTAAACCCTAATTAGTTTGCACTAATAAAATTAAACTATAGTTCATCTTAATTTTTAAGAATAGCATAAGAAAAAATTCACTTAAAATTATGTTATCAAAGTATTTAAATATGAACCATGAATGATCATTTAAAAAGTGCAACCTGAATTAGTTAAACCTAATTATCGATTCATCTTTAAGAACACCAATTTAATCCTAGGGTTTCTAAAAAGAATAGATATCAATCAGTTCATCTTTTAAACTAAACTAGGGTTGATCGAGAGATTAGCAAACTATAGGTTTAATTAGTTATTCATTTTTTTATTTTTATTTTTAATTTTTATTTCAAATAAGAAAGGTTGCATGGAAATTAAAAGAAGTAGAAATGAATAATCTAAAGAGAAAAACTAAATTGAATATAAAAAGAATGAAGAACCTTTTTATTGGATGTCACTAGCCAATTATAAAGTTCCTCTGCTTCTTCCATAATCTTCTTCTCGAAAAAACAAAAACGAAAAATATAAGAAAATTCAAAAAGAAGAAAGATCTAAAGAAAACCCTAAGTTTCAGCTCTCTGATCCTCTCTATCTATTACTCTGCAGGGGTATTTATAGGTGATATAAGACGTAGAGTCTCAGTACAACTCTCCCACGAAATCACGTTGCCAGATTCATCTTAACGGCCACGGGAACGCGACAATAGCGTGGTCAATAGCTACGCGCTTTCTTGCGTGGCCTCCTCTGGTCCGTCCATCTGGGCGTCTCCTTCTGGATTTTGCATTCAGACCCTCTATCGTGAGAACTCGGGTTAACTTGGGAAGTAAGTTATCAAAAATCCGAATTTGAAAAGGATTTGTTCCCTTTATCTTTATCTTTTCCCCTTTATCTTTATCTTTGTATTGCAAGCAATCAGGTTTAAGTAGACGTCCATCTCTGTTTTAGGATGAGGATCCATCTTATCCTTTTCCTCCTTCTCTTTAGAAATTAGGAATTCTACTTTTTCCTTCCTCTTCCTCCTCTAGATTTTAAATTAATAATTTAAAATCCAAGTTTAGATTAGGTTAGATAAGATAGAAGCTTCTAAATTACTAAAATTAATATGCATGTGGGCTTGTGGGATTCTTGGACTTTTGGGCTTCACTTGTGCTTTATTTCTTTATTTTTTTTAATTACTCAAGGCCTGCACAACATTAAACAATAAAACATTAGTAGCAATGCTTAATAAAAAATAAATAGAGAAATATGATGGTAAATATGAAGACAAATATGCACTTTTAACTGCTTATTACTTACACTCATATTAATTCTTATTTACTTATGATTTTTTCTTTCATGAGCTTTATATATGCTTTATAGACTTTGAGTGTCAATCATCATTTGACTTACATGTTTTTCATGAAATATATTCATATTTTATACCTAGCTTGAAGGATTTCGCACAAGTTTTTAAATATTATCTTCAAACTAGTCATTATTCTTCAATTGGTAGAGTTTCCAACAAGTTAAAACTATTTTCAAATCCTATTTTTGAAAACCCCACCAACACAAGGGTGGATGGATGGGCGACCATGCCTTGTATGCTCAAATTGAAAATCTTTTTAACATGTGCATGAAAAGAGAGGTAATTATGAGTTATACACTTGAATCTCATTATATTTTCAATTGGCATCACAATTGATATTTTTCATGTTTGTATACTCATATGTGTTTTTTTATATGTGTATACTTCAAACTTCAAATAGTACCAATTTCGATTGGTATTAACATTTTCATACATATATATGTGATTTGATTGTTCTTACTATATCTTTACATCTTAAAGTACAAATTATGTTTATGCTAAGCTTGATTTAATCCTTAACGACAATTTTTTTTCAATTGGTATCATATACAAGCTTATGCGTTGTTTTTAGTGAGGGTATCTCTGACCTGCGTATATACGTCGCAGTGGCGTCTCCGTACCCGCCGGATCGGGGCGCCACAGGATGGTATCAGAGCCTAGGTACTAACATCCTCAGTACAAGCAGTTGACAGATTAATGATGTATTAATCTGCAGCTGGAAAGCATAAGTCTTGAATATACATTCCAATCGCAAGTACGGTGTTATATATTCCTTCCTCGCAATCTTTCCCTTGGATCCTGAGACCCTTCTATCTTTTCAGCTTCTTCCCGTTATTCCTTCGATCAACTCAGATATCTTGTGTCCTGAGTTGGTAATCTTCCATATCCTTTACACTTTATCATATTATCATCGTTGACTGTAATCTCTTCCATGTTCGTCTCCCTCATTTTAGAAATTTCGAGGACGAAATTTTTGTTAGGTAGGTAGATTGTAGCACCCCTTTCCTGGGATACGTACCCAGATACGTGTCCCAACTTTTTTAACCGTATTATTGAAATTTTCTTCTAGTATTAGTTTTTAGTTGTAATTTCTCAAGTTTTTGGTATCAAATCTGTATTCTCAGTCTTAGAGTCAGCCCTGACCCAGATCAGGAACCCGATACTGGCATACCACCCGATTTGACCTTTCTAGTTGTCCGATTTGATCGATTTTAGTTTCAGACACTGTTTTCTAATATTTTAGATTTTTATGATTTTCTGAAATTTTACAGAATTATTTTGCAAAATCTCCAAAACTGGTGTCGGTCGGCATCGCTGACCGAATCCCTGATCGATTCTCAGATTTTTAGTCTTCAAATGGGATTGAATTTTTAAAAATAGCTTTCACGTTACTTCTTAGAATCTCTTTTTTTATCTAAATACATTTTTTGAGATTTTTCTAAATTTATCGAAATTTGAGCGATCCTGGTGTTGACCAATATCGTTGAAAGATTCTAAGATTTTTAATTTACAAACTATAATGAATTTCTCAAATCCAATTTCATCAAACATCTTAAAATAATATTTTTTATTTTTGAGAATTTTTCGAAACGTTTCTGAAATAGTCAAATTTTCACCTTATTAAAATAATAATATTTTTACCGACGATTTTTCTTGCTTTTTCCTTCTCCACTCCCCTTCTTTTTACTCCCAGATATCTTAATTAATTAATTAATAATAAAAATTGTATATTATTTTAATTTTCTTTTTTCTTTTTCCTTTTCCTTTATTTTCTTTCTTTTTCTTTCTTTTCTTTTCTTCTCCTTTGACTTTCCCAATCTCCTGCTCCAGCCGCCTGCTCCCCTGCCACGCCATCCGCCGCCTGCAAGCCTGCAACAGCAGCCCATCATCCCCCCAATCTCATTTCATCATCACATTTTTCCTCCTCCTCCTCCATTTAAGCCCTTCTCCTTCCTTCTCTTTTCATTTCCAATTTCAACTTCTTCAACTAAACAAAACAAACCCACTTCCCACTTCCCCTTCACAACCGGCCGCCTCCACCACCTAAGCTGTCGCCATCGCCGCCCCTAGGCCGGCACCATGCTACCCCACACCCGCCACTTCTTTCTCCACTTTCATCGACCACAAAAACCCCTCCTCCTTCTTCAATTTCAACACAACCCATCTCCTCATCTTTCTTCTTTTCTCCAAAATTCACCTTCATCTCCACCAAATTCACCACTCCAACCACCCCATAATCACCTCCTCCTCCTCTTACTCCCACCACCTCCAACAACTACCACAACCATCAACCACCACCACCTCCTCCACAAACACCAACCACAACACCAAAAACACCAACACCACCCCCTCTCCCGGCCCTAGGCCGCCCCCTCCTCGCCGGCCATCCTCCGGCGGTGGCGCCGCCGGCGGCCTGGCCACCCCCTCCTCACTGACCATCCTCCGGCGGGGGCGGGGGCGCCGCCGGCCACCTCTTCCCCCTTCCATTTCTTTCTTTCTTTCTTCTTCTTCTTTCTTTATTTCTTTCTTTCCTTTCTTTTCATCTTTCTTTCTTTCCTTAAAGTAAACCCACTTTTCTACATTCCTAAAATGCCCATACCCTTATTCCCAAATTACTTTCCCATATTTACAACCATACCCCTCCCCTTTTAATTCCTATTCCTTTTCAAAAACAACCATATTTTCTCTCTCTCCCCCTTCCTACAACTTTCTCTCTCCTCTCTCTCCCCTCTATCATTCCCTCTCTAATAATTATATAAATATTTATATTTATATATTTTAATATATATTTATGGGCTAGTGGCTTGCTCGCGCGGGTTCGCGGATTTCTCAGACTTTTCTCGGTATTTTCATTTCAGTATTAGGCGAGTACATTTCTTTAACATTTCTTGCTTTATTACCATCATTTTATGTCTAATAATTATTATCTGGCTTTTAATATATGATGTCGCTTTATGCAAGTTAGTATATGTTATATAAATGATTATCATGCTTTATAAATAGCTGCCTGCCATTATTATACTTTGTCGAACAGGTATTATACCGGGTATGCCTAAATATGCTCCCGCTTCACTCGGCTTCGCATGACTAATAAATAGATAAATTTATTATTATTAGAAATAATGTTGTGAAGTGTTTGAAATGTTTATGTTGTTCTCCTATACCATGTTACATGATTGGTTGATACCTAGTATTTGATGTTGCGACTCTCACCGATATATTTGTTACCTGACCCTGACATGTATACACAGGTACTTTCAATGCTATACTTATTATTTGATATCTGAGACCGGTACTTGCCATACTATGCTTATTATTTGATATCTGATACCGGTACTTGCCTTATTTGATATCTGATACCGGTACTTGCCATGCTATGCTTATTACTTGATATCTGATACCGGTACTTGCCATGCTATGCTTATTACTTGATATCCGATACCGGTACTTGTCATGCTATGCTTATTATTTGATATCTGATATCGGTACTTGCCATGCTATACTTATTACTCGATATCTGACACCGGTACTTTCTAAAAGTACACCTAGAGGGGGGTGAATAGGTGTACTGCTAATCTAATAAACAATAATGGGGAATTTAAATATAAATTGCAACACACTTAATGTAACCAACGAGTGTAGCCGAATTCCCGGCGAAGGGCTCTGGACTAACTCCTCTTGATTCCTCTGAATAAGAGTTGAGGTGCTATGTGAAGCTCTCGTGGTTAAACACAAGTGAGGCACACACAAACAAGCCAAGAATATAATATATTAATGAGCAATATGAAATGATGCAAGGCACAATACAAAAGAGAGAGTTAGAGAAAGTGGATCAATCACAAACAAACGGATATGTTTCGAGGTTCGAGCACACAGCTCTACGTTCTCGCCTTCACACAGAAGGATTTTCATTAACTTGTCCACACAGGACTCCCACACAGGGAACCTCCACTGAGGATTTGGGCAATACAATAACCGGGAGTACACAACTCCTCTCTCAAATACAACACAACCTCTACACTTAGAGGCTAGGCACAAAGCCAACAATATCAACCTCACAAATGAGGGATAGGCACAAAGCCACTACAAACACAATCCACCTCTTCACTAAGAGGGATACCAACACAATCTCCACTATCAACCTCTCACTAGAGGGATACTCACAATCACCTCTCACTAGAGGGATAACACAAATCAAGCAGGGTTTACAACTTAGTGATCAAAAGACCACAAACCAATTTCTTTTCCCACAAAAATAAAGATCCTATAGAGAGGATAGAATGATAGCTCAAGTGTGGAAAACAAAGAGTTTGAAATCAAAAACTCAAAGAAGAACTCTAGGGAAAACCTTTAGATAGAATTGAAAATGAAGATCAAACCAATTACCAAAGAATTTTCTTTTCAATGATTTTCCAACCCTTTTAAAACAAAATAAAGATCAAATCTTTAAAGCCAAAAACTTTTTTAAAAACTTGCTTTTAAACACTTGAGAATGGGAGAAATTTTGCTCTTGAAAAACTTGGTGAAAACCAACTTCAAATGGAGTATTTATAACTCCCATAAAAGTTCTGCCCGTTGGTAGCTGACTGAAAGAACACCTAGGGGGGTGAATAGGTGTTAGTGCTAATCTAGAAACTAAATGTGCTAAATGCGGAAGCTTAAAACAATATTGCAATCACACTTAATACAACACAACAAGTGTAGCCGAATTCCCCGTAAAGGGCTCTAAACTAACTCCTCTTGATTCCCTAGATATGGGTTGAGGTGCTATGTGAAGCTCTTGTTGGTTAAGTATAAGTGAGACACACACAAACAATCCAAGCATATACAAGATATAGCAATATGAATGTATGCAAGGCAACACAAGCAAATATGATATGATATGAAATGATTGAAGATGCTTTGCACAAATAAAAGAGAGAGAGAGTTGAGAGACAATGGATCAAACGCAAAGTAACAAATATGTTTCGAGGTTCGAGCCCCTAGATCTACATCCCCGCCTTCACCACCGTGAAGGATTTCTAATCCACTATAGGAGTACCAAACTCCTCTCTCAACCTTACAACCTCCAATGAGGCAATATAACCACAACTCCACCTCTACCAAAGAGGGATAAGGCCCGTAGCCAACAACCAAACTCAATCACCTCTACCGAAGAGGGATACAAACCAATACCACTCCGATCAACCTCTACCAAAGAGGGATACACAAATACAATAAGGAGGGTTTACAACAAGTGATCACAAAAGATCACAAACTCTATCTCTTTTCTCACAAATAAAATGATCCTATAGAATAGGATAGATGATAGCTCAAGTGTGGAAAACTAGGTGTTTGGAAAACACAAACTCAAAGAAAACACTTTGGAAAACCTTTTGTAAATGATAGAAATGAAGAACAAGATAAATCTCCCAATTTCTTTGAATTTTCAAAAAACCTAAAACAATTAAGATAAGAAGTTTAAAGCCCAAAACACTTTTGATATCTTTTAAAAGCACTAGAGAAACACTGGAAATTTTCTTGTCAAAAGTCTTGTCAAACTTCTCAAAGAGATGGGGTATATATAGCCCCAAAATAAAACTAGTCGTTAGGCTGATCTGTCAGTCTGACAGACCTCCGGTCGACCAGTCGGTCGACCTCCAACGGTCAAAAATCCGACCGTTGGAGCTCTCGGTCGACCGTTCGGTTGACCGCCCAGATACAGAGAGCAGGACTCTCTGATCCGGTCGACCGCTCGGTCGACCGCCCAGATACAGAGAGAAAAGCTCTCTGCTCCGGTCGACCGGTCGGTCGGCCGAATCTGTGTCTGCCAGACGTGCACAGGGCTGTGCACGTCGGTCGACCACAAAGGTCGACCGGCCCATGGTTCGGTCGACCGACCTGGCCTGTCAGCCACAGTCTGGGTCAGAAACTGGGTCAGAAAAACATGTTAAAATATTTTTAATAAATCTTTTATCTCTTCTAAAATTCCATAAACTTGTTTTAACATTTCATTTTTGAAAAACAAACTTGTGATAAAAAATTTCAAGACAATATAAAACATTTTGAATCATTCTTGTGTCTTGCAAATTTTATCAAAGACTAAAACTTGTATTTTATCAAACTTGTATTTTTCAATAGGAAATCTGATTTTTCCTAAAACACTTAGAATTACAAAAACATGATATTAAAAACATTTAAGCATTTTGCATATGGACATAGGTCCAATATACATGAAACAAGATATATCATAGTTTTTGTCTTTAAATTCATAAACCATGTTTTGTAAAGATGCCAAAAACATAAAAACACACGAATATGTAAGTCAACTAAGTTTGTATAAAAAGTTAAGCATGCATGTATAAATAGAAAACATCTACTATACATATAGAACATTTAAACTTGTTTTGATCTTACTATTCATGAAAACCAATATCAAAACCATAAAACTTGTGTGTTTTGTGCACTTGAGCATATCAACTATTCTAAGCTTTACAATTGGATCTAAACACACTCTAAACTAAACTAGGATACCTAAGTCTTCTTGACGATCTTCCATCTTCAAGTTGACTTGCTCCCAAACGTGATCCATGAGTGCAAAGGAATGATCTTGAAGCTTGAGCACCGGAATCACTTGTGAAAGGCTTCAAAACTCCTTTGTTGAAGCAATCACCAACTAATATCTTGCTGCATGATCTGGAACTTAAAATCACAAGATTATTAGTAAACATAACTTCATGAGTTAATCATCATCAAAACTAGAGTGGAAGGCCTTTGGGCCAACAATCTCCCCCTTTTTGATGATGACAAAACTCATAGAGTTATATATGCATGGATTAAAGTTTAGCTTCAAGGAAGCTCCCCCTTAACTCATGCATAAACAAATAAATAATAAGTATGCAATGAATGACAATGCATAAAACTCTTATATCAACAAAACATGCTCTAGATACCAATGAAATATTAAAGGTGCTCTAGATACCAATTAAATAAAGAAATAAACCATGTTCTTTTTCTTTTTAAAGCAAATACAAATACATGTATACAAAGACATGCATATAAAACTATAAGACCAAAATCTTCTCCCCCTTTTTGTCAATCATCAACAAAGGGGTAAAACATATAAAACAAAACAAATATCATGTCAATAAATTGAAAACATATATCATGTCAATTCGGGGTACAAAAGAAATCAATAAATTCTTCTCCCCCTTTTTGTTCAAAACAAAGAGTCAAACAAGGGGTAATCATCAAAACATTGATACCAATTAAAATATGTCAATGATGTGCATCTTGATACCAATAAAACATGAACATAAAAACATTTAGGAAATGCCTATACCCAAAAGGAAGTAAACAAGGCATTGAAACAAATTGTTTAAGTTTTATACCAATTGAAAATACATGATCTTTTTAAGTAGCAATTGAGAATATATGATATCAAATAAACGATCAAGTATTTCTAACATAAAGTGTGGGAGTGGAAATCAAATACATGGTAAACTAAATACCAATTGAAAAATGAAGGTTGAATTTTCTCCCCCTTTATGAAATACAAGCTAAACACATGCATACGCTTGTTTTAAGAATACCAATTGAAAACAAATCAATTGAAATATGATAATCATTAAATTTTCAAGCTTAGCATAAAACAGAATTTGTGCTCAAGATATAGGGATATAATAAGCACAAATAAAACATATATGTATGAATAATTAGATACCAATTGAAATTGATACCATTGAATTGAAGGCATACATACATAAACACATATGAGTATACAAGAAGGATTAAAATTGATACCAATTGAAAGTATTCAATGATACCAATTGAAATAATAATAGAGTCAAGTGTATATCTCATATCACAATGAAGAATACGAGCTAGTTTTAAAAAATTGTTAACTAGTACGAAATCCTTCAAGTAAGGAATAAAGACAAATCATTTTTCATAAAACATGAAATCCACATGGTAGTCAACACTCTAATCCATTTAAGCATAAATATGACTCATGAAAGCAAAACATGAGCAAGTTATAATTATGAGTGTACAAGTAAAATGTGAAGATCACAATCATGAAAAATATTCAATAAAGCTCAATATTAATTCCTTTAAACATGGAAACATGAAAAATCATCAAAGAAATTATTTAACCTTCAAGGTATATGTATGTCTTGTACAAACTAAAGAATACATACATATCCAAAAACTAACGAGTCCACAAATATATATGCATGAAGGCACGTGGCTCAAAAGGATATTCATGTATATCTAATAGTTTGGACAAGATGGACATATACATGAAGTTAAGCATAAACACGAAAAACTAAATTTTCATTAAACAAATTCATTTCAAGGTATATGTATGATTTGTCAACACAATAAGTATATACATACATATCCCTAAACACAATTGAGTCCAAATATATAGATTTGCATGAAAAGCAAATGACTCAAGGGGTATACATGTATATCTTAAAGTTTGACAAAGTAAACATGTACATGAAATGAAAACACTCAATCATAAAACAAATACAAAAATGGAATACAAGTTTAAAATGCATGAATCATCAAAACTAGACTATACTAGCACATCTAATGGAACAAATAAGCATTCAAGCCCAAACATATATATATTTATTTGTGACCCACTATATGTACAAGTATAAATCCTAGTCTTAATGAAAGCTAACATCTAAACATGTAATCAAAACATGAAGCATCAAAACAAATATAAATCATCATGATAAACCTAAAACATGATTACTATGTAAATTCACATGTTATTAGATTCATGATGTACATGATAGCTAACTATGGAGAGAACACAAAATAATAGTCCATATTAAACATGGGTGTCTCAAATACTATACATGTATGTCAATGGTCTAATAAACAAGGTATTTACATGATAATTTATCAACATACAAAACATGCTATAAACAATGAATATGAAAGCATGTAAATAATAATTAGGAGTTTAAGAATCGTTACCAAAACCTAGAAGGCAACTCTCCTTGTCTCCAAAACATGGTGGTCTTCTCCACCAAACTTTCCTTGAAAGTGATGCATCCAATTGATCTCCATGAAGCTTGGAACACATCCACTCTAAGGTACCATCACTCTCACGTCATGTGAGAGCCCACACCTACATCAAAAACTAAAGGGGTGATCTTTGGTACCCATATCCTATTGGGTCCATGGGGGTTAGTACCTTCCCTAACCCAAACAAATTTATTTGCTAAATTTACATTACGTAATCTATCAAAGCAAAATTTAGCAAGGTGGCCCCTACGTCCACAATGTGTACAAGTGTACACATGAGCATATATGTGATGGGTGTGTCCGTAGGAGCATGTGTATGCCGTGGAGGGTGTGCATGAATAGATGGAATTTGTTTCTTGCGAAATATGGATTCCAAACGTGTATGGCTCTTGGCACATTGGCTCAAAGTGGAGCCCAAACAATCTACACTCTTCTTAAGCATGGATATATCTTGTTCAATTAAAGAAGAGGTGGCACATGCAATAGGTGAAGTGTGTGAAACTACACTATCATGGCAAACATGTGCATCAATATTATTTTGCAAAACAATGTTTTTCTTTAAACACACATTTAAATCATTTGAAATAGAAATTATTTTATTTTTCAAAGCAACATTCTCTTTTAAAACAAAATCAACTTTTGAAGACAAATTTTCATTTTTCTTCACAAGTGTTTCACAATCAATTTTAGATTTTAAAAATTCATTTTCTTTTAGTGCAAGTTCTAATTGAGATCTCAATGAATCCCTTTCATTATAGACTTCAACCTTCTCTTGCAAAACATTTTTAAGTCTAGAATGCAAACTCTTATTTTCATTTTTAAGACCTAGACTTTTCTTTTTCAAACTTTATATTTTTCTATTAATTTTTCACAAACAATAGATAGTTCTTCATTTAAAGCATGGACATCATAATTATCACATGAAGAACTAGAACAATCATCACTATCTAGTTGAGTTTCCGATTGTACCTCAAGGGAGTCATTCCCTTGGACCATGAAGCATTGTGAATCGGATTCTCCACTAGTCTCCTCTTCTTGTTGAATAGGCATTTGAAGCTTGGAGGTGGTGGTTGTGGTTGTTAACATATTCCACACTGCAAAGGCGGAATCAAAATTAGAAGCAAGCATAAGATATTCTTTTGAAAGTGTGCTTCTAATAGCCTCAAGGGCTAGTGCATTGGCCCTTATATGATCACCATTACCAAGATAGCATTTCTTGGTAGCGGCAAGAAAGATATGCAAGCCTAGGGTCTTCAAATACATGGACATCCTATACTTCCAAACAACAATGTTGGAAGGGTCAAAACTAGGTGGGGTCATGAAGTCCATGGCAAAAACTATATGTGTGCAAGCAAACAAATATTATGCAAGATGCAAACAAGATTAGCAAACAAGATCTCACTCCTAGGATGTTAAGCCTAAATATCAGGAGCGTAGGCTCTGATACCAATTGAAAGAACACCTAGAGGGGGGTGAATAGGTGTTAGTGCTAATCTAGGAACTAAATGCGCTAAATGCGTAAGCTTAAAACAATATTGCAATCACACTTAATACAACACAACAAGTGTAGCCGAATTCCCCGTAAAGGGCTCTGGACTAACTCCTCTTGATTCCCCTAGATATGGGTTGAGGTGCTATGTGAAGCTCTTGTTGGTTAAGTATAAGTGAGACACACACAAACAATCCAAGCATATACAAGATATAGCAATATGAATGTATGCAAGGCAACACAAGCAAATATGATATGATATGAAATGATTAAAGATGCTTTGCACAAATAAAAGAGAGAGAGTTGAGAGACAATGGATCAAACGCAAAGTCACAAATATGTTTCGAGGTTCGAGCCCCTAACTCTACATCCCCGCCTTCACCACCGTGAAGGATTTCTAATCCACTATAGGAGTACCAAACTCCTCTCTCAACCTTACAACCTCCAATGAGGCAATACAACCACAACTCCACCTCTACCAAAGAGGGATAAGGCCCGTAGCCAACAACCAAACTCAATCACCTCTACCGAAGAGGGATACAAACCAATACCACTCTGATCAACCTCTACCAAAGAGGGATACACAAATACAACAAGGAGGGTTTACAACAAGTGATCACAAAAGATCACAAACTCTATCTCTTTTCCCACAAATAAAATGATCCTATAGAATAGGATAGATGATAGCTCAAGTGTGAAAACTAGGTGTTTGGAAAACACAAACTCAAAGAAAACATTTGGGAAAACATTTTGTAAATGATAGAAATGAAGGACAAGATAAATCTCCCAATTTCTTTGAATTTTCCAAAAACCTAAAATAATTAAGATAAGAAGTTTAAAGCCCAAAAACACTTTTGAAATCTTTTAAAAGTACTAGAGAAACACTGGAAATTTTCTTGTCAAAAGTCTTGTCAAACTTCTCAAAGAGATGGGGTATATATAGCCCCAAAACAAAACTAGCCGTTAGGCTGATCTGTCAGTCTGACAGACCTCCGGTCGACCGGTCGGTCGACCGCCAACGGTCAAAAATCCGACCGTTGGAGCTCTCGGTCGACCATTCGGTCGACCGCCCAGATACAGAGAGCAGGACTCTCTGATCCGGTCGACCGCTCGGTCGACCGCCCAGATACAGAGAGCAAAGCTCTTTGCTCCGGTCGACCGGTCGGTCGGCCGAATCTGTGTCTGCCAGACGTGCACAGGGCTGTGCACGTCGGTCGACACAAAGATCGACCGGCCCATGGTTCAGTCGACCGACCTGGCCTGTCAGCCACAGTCTTGGGTCAGAAACTGGGTCAGAAAAACATGTTAAAATATTTTTAATAAATCTTTTATCTCTTCTAAAATTCCATAAACTTGTTTTAACATTTCATTTTTGAAAAACAAACTTGTGATAAAAAATTTCAAGACAATATAAAACATTTTGAATCATTCTTGTGTCTTGCAAATTTTATCAAAGACTAAAACTTGTAGTTTATCAAACTTGTATTTTTCAATAGGAAATCTGATTTTTCCTAAAACACTTAGAATTACAAAAACATGATATTAAAAACATTTAAGCATTTTGCATATGGACATAGGTCCAATATACATGAAACAAGATATATCATAGTTTTTGTCTTTAAATTCATGAACCATGTTTTGTAAAGATGCCAAAAACATAAAAACACACGAATATGTAAGTCAACTAAGTTTGTATAAAAAGTTAAGCATGCATGTATAAATAGAAAACATCTACTATACATATAGAACATTTAAACTTGTTTTGATCTTACTATTCATGAAAACCAATATCAAAACCATAAAACTTGTGTGTGTTGTGCACTTGAGCATATCAACTATTCTAAGCTTTACAATTGGATCTAAACACACTCTAAACTAAACTAGGATACCTAAGTCTTCTTGACGATCTTCCATCTTCAAGTTGACTTGCTCCCAAACGTGATCCATGAGTGCAAAGGAATGATCTTGAAGCTTGAGCACCGGAATCACTTGTGAAAGGCTTCAAAACTCCTTTGTTGAAGCAATCACCAACTAATATCTTGCTGCATGATCTGGAACTTAAAATCACAAGATTATTAGTAAACATAACTTCATGAGTTAATCATCATCAAAACTAGAGTGGAAGGCCTTTGGGCCAACACTGACAAGGTCAAAAATGACCTTCCGGTCGACCGGCCGGTCGCCGGCCAACGGTCAAAATATGACCGTTGAGCCTGCCGTCGACCGTGCCAATCCAAAGAGTAATTGCTCTCTGGTCGGTCGACCGTGCCAAGGCTCACGGTCGACCGCCCCTACCCGAGAGTGGGTCACTTGCAGTCGGTCGACCGCTTGGTCGACCGGCCTAAGTGGCTTGCCTGCGTGCACGTCCTTGTGTACGTCGGTCGACTGACTCTGGGTCCGGTCGACCGGCCCGGTCGACCGCCAGAGCCTAGCAGGGCTGGTTTTCAGAACTTAAAAGTTGGGTTTTTATTATCCAATTAAATCTCATAAAATCTCTAAAAATTCACAAAAAATAAGTTCTTATATTCTCTTTGAAATCCAAACATGTATGAAAAAATTCAACACATATTTCAAACTATTTGAACCATTTTTGTGACATGGAAATTTTGCCGAAAACCAAAATCCGTAATTTTCAAAACTTGAATTTTTGAAATGGAAAATCGTTTTGTCCAAAACTCATCCAAATACAAAAAACATGATATTGAAACAACATTTAAGCATGTTGTATATGGATATAATCCATTATACAAGAAAGATATATATATCAATGTTTTTGACATTAAATCTGAAAATAAGTTTTGTTAAAATACCAAAACTCCAAACTCATGAAATAGACTATCAAACTAAGTTTGTTTAAATTGTTGAAGCATAGGTATATATAGAACAAATCTAATATATATTAAACCATGTAAACTTGTTTTGATTCAATCTATACATGAAAACCAAGATCGGTTAAACCGAAAACCAAAACCAAAACATGAAACTTTAAACAAGTGTGTGTGTTGTGAACTTGAGCATACCACACTATCTAATTTTTACAAATAGATCTAAAACTATAAACTAAACAATGTACCAAAGTCTTCTTGCAGAGCGCCGTCTCCAAGTCGACTCGATCCAAACGTGATCCACCGAGCTTGACTCCAGATGAGTGCTAGATATGAACTTGACGCTCGGGCTCTTGAATCACCATGTGAAAGCTCCAAAAACTCCTTTGTTGAAGCTAATCACCTACTAATATCTTGGTTAAGTATCTGAAACTAAACATCAAAAGATTATTAGTAAATTATAACTACATGAGTTAATCATCATCAAAACTAGAGTGGAAGGCCTCTGGGCCAACAATCTCCCCCTTTTTGATGATGACAAAATTCATGGAGTTATATATGCATGGATTAAAGTTAAGCTTCAAGGAAGCTCCCCCTTAACTCATGCATAGCAATAAACAATAAAATATTCAATGAACACTAAACATGGAATGCATAAGCATGCATAAAACAATGAACATGCTCTTGATACCAAATAAATTATTTATTCTTCTCATAAACATGTTCTTAAATACCAATTGAAAATGTAAACTTAACATAAACATGTTCTTTAAAAATTCTCTTGATACCAATAATAAAACTTGATATCAATAATAAAACTTTTAATAAAAGCTCTTGATATTAATTGATATTAATTGAAAGATAATCAATAAAATACTCTTGATACCAATATCAATAAAACATAAAACAAACTCTCTTGATACCAATATAAAAACATGCATATAAACTTAAATACTATAAAAACATGCATATAAACTCAAATACTTCTCCCTTTTTTGTCAATCATCAACAAAGGGGTCAAAGAAAACCAATAAAACAAAGTTCTCCCCCTTTTTGTCTGAAACAAAAATACTCAAGGGGTGAAATCAATCATTATGATACCAATTAAAAAAATATATCAATTTAGGGCATCATGATATCAATTGAAAGTAAACAAATAGGTAAACCAATTGAAAGTAAACCAAGTATAACAAAAATTTTGAGGAACACCAATTGAAAGTAACTAAGGCATTGAAAACCAATCTTGAAGAAACCAATGGAAAATACCAATTGAAGGTACATAAAATTTTTGAAGAAACCAAACAAAATCTTGATATCAATTGAAAGATGAAAACATATAGATAATCTTGATACCAATTGTAAAAATTAGTACCAATTGAAAATATTTTACTCTTTTGATACCAATTAGAAAAACATAAACCAATTGAAGATATGATACCAAATTAAAATCAATATTAATTTTTCAATCATTTTTCATCATAAAGTATGGGAGTAGAATACCAAAACAAATTGAAAGATGAAATATGAATTTTCTCCCCTTTATGAAATACCAAATAAAATGGTGCATAAGCTTGTATAATGATACCAATTGAAAAATAATCAATTGAATATAATAGTCATTTAGGAAATCAAGCTTAGCATAATCAAAAATTTGTGATCAAAAATATAGAGATATAGTAAGTACAAATAAAGTATATATATGTATGAAAAAATGAATACCAATCGAAATTGATACTATTTGAAGTGAAGCATACATATATAGAAAACAAAATATGAGTATATACAAAAAAAATGTCAATAGTGATACCAACTGAAAAGATTCAATGATACCAATTGAAACTATAATAAGATCAAGTGTATAACTCATACTTCCTACCACCCATTCATGCACATGTTTTAAATGGATTTTCAATAATGAGCATAAGAAGGCATGGTCGCCCAACCAACCACCCATAAATGGGTAGGGGTTTTCATAAATAAATTTGAAAATATAGTATGTTTGAAAAACTCTACCAAAGCGAAGAATACGAACTAGTTATATGAAAAATTTGTAAATTAGTACGAAATCCTTCAAGTAAGGAATAAAACAAAAATATATTTCATGAAAAACATGTAGATCACATGATCACCAAACACTCAAAAATCTATATAGCACAAATTGTACTCATGAAAACAAAATCATGAGAAAATATCAAATAAGGTGAGTGTACAAGTATTATATGAGACATATCATCATGAAAATATGCAATTAAGCTCAATAAGAAATTCCTTAAAACAATGAAAATCACCAAAACTAGAATCCTTCAAGGTATATGTATGTCATGTTCAAACTAAAGTATACATACATATCCAAACATAACGAGTCCACAAAAGTATATGCATGAAGGCAAGTGGCTCAAGGATGTATATGTATATCTAATAGTTTAGACAAAATGGACATATACATGAAGTTCAACATAAACACGAAAAACATGTAAAATGGGAAATATAAGTCAAATGCATGAATCATCAAAACTAGACTATACTAGTACATCTAATGGGTACAAATAAGTATTCAAGTACAAACATATAATAGTCTATTTGTGGCTCACTAGTTGTACAAGTATATATCCTAGTTTTAATGAAAACTAACATCTAGACAAGTAATCAAAACAAGAAGCATCAAAACAAAACTCATAAACATATATATGATCATTATGTAAATGTATATGCATTAGATCTATGATATATACGATACCTAAAACAAATGTGAGAACACAAAGTATTAGTCCATATTAAACATGGGTGATCTCAAATACTAATCATGAATATCACAAGTCTAATAATCATGACATTTAACATACTAATCATGAAACATCAAAACATGCTAAAAATGAATAATATAAAAGGCATGTAAACATAAATGAGGAGTAAGAGATCGTTACCAAAACCATGAGGGCAACTCTCCATGTCTCCAAAATAAGGTGGTCCTCCCACCAAACTCCCCTTGAAAGTGATGCATCTAAAAAGTCATCTTTAGGCTCAGAATGCATCCACCTCAAGGCACCATCGCTCTCATGTCATGCGAGAGCCCACACCTACATCAAATAGCATAGGAGTGGTCTTTGGTACCCACACTCTTTTGGGTCCATGGGGTTAGCACCTTTCCTAACCTAAACAAATTTAGTTGCTAAATTTGAATCATGTATACAATCATAACAAAACTTAGCAAGGTGGCCCTTACGTCCACAATGTGTACAAGTGTACACATGAGCATACATAGTGTTATGAGAGTGAACATGGGAAGCATGTGTATGCCGTGATTTGTATGCATGCATAAGAGGAACTTGTTTCTTTCAAAACATAGATTCCAACCGTGTATGGTTCATGACACAATGGCTCAAATGGAGCCCAAACAATTAACACTCTTCTTTAACAAACATATATCATTTTCAATGTTAGAAGAAGTGGAGCATGCAATAGGTAAGATAGATGGTGAAGCTACACTAGCATGGCAAACATGAGAATCATTATCATTTTTTAAAGAAATATTTTTCTTTAAACAATCTTCCAATTCTTCTGAAATCAAATCAATTTTGTTTTTCAAAGAAATATTTTCTTTTAATACAAAATCAAGTTTTGAAGTTAAAGTCTCATTTTTCTTCAAACATCATTGTAATCATTTCTATTTTTCAAAATATCATTTTCTTTTAGGGCAAGTTCAAGTTAAGATTTCAATGAATCCCTTTCATTAGAAATCTCCACTTTCTCTTGCAAAATCAAATCTAGTTTTGAACACAAATTCTTATTTTCTTCTTTTAGTTCAAAACTCTTCTTTTTCAAAAGATTATATTTTTCTAATAATTTTTCACATACAATAGATAGTTCTTCATTCAAAGCATTTGGATCAACATAATCATCACAAGAAGAACTAGCATCATCGTCATCTAATTGAGTTTCTGAGTGTACCTTAAGGGAGTCATTCCCTTAGACCATGTAGCATTATTGCTCGGATTCTCCACTAGATTCATCCTCCATAATGGTTGGCGTTTGAAGCTTGGAGGAGGTCAACGTGTTCCACACTGCAAAGACGAAATCACAGTTAGAAACTAAGCACAAATATTCTTTGTTAAGCGTGCTTCTAAGTGCCTCAAGGGCTTGTGCATTGGCCTCTATATGCTTGCTATTACCAAGATAGGATTTCTTGGTAGCGGCAAGGAAAACATGCAAGCCTAGGGTTTTTAGATATATTCTCATCCTAAATTTTCACATGTCAATGTTGGAAACATCAAACATGGGAGGTGTCAAGCAATCCATGAGTGTGTGTAAACAATATAAATGTGCAAATGAATGATAGATTAGCAAAACCAAATCAAACTCCTAGGTGGTTAAACCTAATATCAGGAGCGTAGGCTCTGATACCAATTGAAAGTACACCTAGAGGGGGGTGAATAGGTGTACGGCTAATCTAATGAACAATAATGCGAAATTTAAAACTAAATTGCAAAACACTTAATGTAACTAATGAGTTTAGCCGAATTCCCGGCGAAGGGCTCTGGACTAACTCCTCTTGATTCCTCTGAATAAGAGTTGAGGTGCTATGTGAAGCTCTCGTAGTTAAACACAAGTGAGGCACACACAAACAAGCCAAGCATATAATATATGATTGAGCAATATGAAATGATGTAAGGTACAATACAAAAGAGAGAGAGAGTTAGAGAAAGTGGATCAATCGCAAACACACGGATATGTTTCGAGGTTCGAGCACGCAGCTCTACGTCCCCGCCTTCACACAAAAGGATTTCCACTAACTTGTCCACACAGGACTCCCACACAGGGAACCTCCACTGAGGATTTGGGTCAATACAATAACCGGGAGTACACAACTCCTCTCTCAAATGCAACACAACCTCTATACTTAGAGGCTAGGCACAAAGCCAGTAATATCAACCTCACAAATGAGGGATAGGCACAAAGCCACTACAAACACAATCCACCTCTTCACTAAGAGGGATACCAACACAACCTCCACTATCAACCTCTCACTAGAGGGATACCCACAATCACCTCTCACTAGAGGGATAACACAAATCAAGGAGGGTTTACAACTTAGTGATCAAAAGATCACAAACCAATTTCTTTTCCCACAAAAACAAAGATCCTATAGAGAGGTTAGAATGATAGCTAAAGTGTGGAAAACAAAGAGTTTGAAAATCAAAAACTCAAAGAAGAACTCTAGGGAAAACTTTAGATAGAATTAAAAATGAAGATCAAACTAATTCCCAAAGAATTTTTTTCAATGATTTTCCAACCCTTTTAAAACAAAATAAAGATCAAATCTTTAAAGCCAAAAACTCTTTTAAAAACTTACTTTTAAACACTTGAGAATGGGAGAAATTTTGCTCTTGAAAAACTAGGTGAAAACCAACTTCAAATGGGGTATTTATAACCCCCATAAAAATTCTGCCTGTTGGCAGCTGACAAGGTCAAAAATGGCCTTCCGGTCGACCGGTCAACGGTCAAAAATATGACCGTTGAGCCTGCCGGTCGATCGCCCCGTCGACCGTGCCAATCCAGAGAGCAATTGCTCTCTAGTCGATCGACCGGTCGGTCGACCGTGTCAAGGCTCACGGTCGACCGCCCCTACCCGAGAGTGGGGCACTTGCAGTCAGTCAATCGCTCGGTCGACCAGCCTAAGTGGCTGGCATGCGTGCACGTCCTTGTGCACGTCGGTCGACCGGTCTGATCGACCGACTCTGGGTCCGATCGACCGGCCCGGTCGACCGCCAGAGCCTGGCAGGGCTGGTTTTCAGAACTTAAAAGTTGGGTTTTTATTATCCAATTAAATCCCATAAAATCTCTAAAAATTCACAAAAATAAGTTCTTATATTCTCTTTGAAATCCAAACATGTGTGAAAAAATTCTACACATATTTCATACTATTTGAACCATTTTTGTGACTTGGAATTTTGTCGAAATCTAAAATCCGTATTTCTCAAAACTTGAATTTTTGAAATGGAAAATCGTTTTGTCCAAAACTCATCCAAATACAAAAATATGATATTGAAATAACATTTAAGCATGTTGTATATGGATATAGTCCATTATACAAGAAAGATATATATATATATATATCAATGTTTTTGACATTAAATCCGAAAATAAGTTTTGTTAAAATACCAAAACTCCAAACTCATGAAATAGACTATCAAACTAAGTTTGTTTAAATAGTTGAAGCATAGATGTATATAGAACAAATTTAATATACATTAAACCATGTAAACTTTTTTGATTCAATCTATTCATGAAAACCAAGATCGGTTAAACCGAAAACCAAAACCAAACATGAAACTTTAAACAAGTGTGTTGTTGTGAACTTGAGCATATCACACTATCTAATCTTTACAAATGGATCTAAAACTATAAACTAAATAATGTACCGAAGTCTTCTTGTAGAGCGCCGTCTCCAAGTCGACTCGATCCAAACGTGATCCACCGAGCTTGACTCCAAATGAGTGCTAGATATGAACTTGATGCTCGGGCTCTTGAATCACCATGTGAAAGCTCCAAAAACTCCTTTGTTGAAGCTAATCACCTACTAATATCTTTGTTAAGTATCTAAAACTAAACATCACAAGATTATTAGTAAATTATAACTACATGAGTTAATCATCATCAAAACTAGAGTGGAAGGCCTCTGGGCCAACACTTTCCATGCTATACTTATCGCATGCTACCTGACACCTGATATGATAACACTTGACACTTAACATGCTATCACCGGGTACTGGTACACTTGATTTGATATTGTGGCATATATATTATATTGCATATTCATGACTATTACTTTTACGGGGACTTGACATGATTATTATACTGTTACCAGATATTTGGTACTCCTGAACTCCTGTACTCCTGAACCCCTGTACTCCTGAACCCCTGAAAAAGGGTGACTCCTGATATTATATTCCTGATATTATACTCCTGTTAATTTCCGTTAGATAATCATGGTTATACTGTACACACTTGTGGATTTTATCTTCGGGCAATTCATATTTGTATAATAAAAATACTCAACTTGCACTGGGGTGGGGAGAAACTGATGAAAACCGGTATGATGTCATATTTATAATAGCGATATTTCTGAAGTGTCATGTGGGACGCGTAATGATAAGTCCCCAGAAGTAGTGGTCTGAATCTGAAGTGTCGTGTGGGGCGCGTAATGATAAGTCCCCAGAAGCAGTAGCCTGCACTCCTGAGCTAGTCCCGGGCAGAGACGGGACCCACTATAAATATAAGCCATCAGATTTATCAGTTTTCAAATAATAACTCGTCTTATTCATAAGTGGATGTATGTGTCCAGCAGTACATACAAAAGCATATGAATCAGATGAATAACAAAAAATAACCAAACAGTAATAAGGTTAGGAACGTGTGATATTTGGTCTCTCTTTTGTTCGAGTCCTGGTACTCACATATCATACCCGGTAAGTTCTACAAAGTGCGAACTCTAGTATGGACTATCGGTGATGTGAGGCGCTGGTAAGGAGGCGATTGAAATATCAAACGGTACTGATTATTATTAGATAAATTAAAATGCAACACCTTTATATCCCAGTTATAGTGTTATGCCCTGAGTTAACACCTTGCTTTATGACATATGATGTTTACTCTAAACACACTATAGTTCTGTTAGTCTTAGGGCAACTCAAGTTGTATAAACTCAGACGATGGCAACATGAGATATATCGTATATAGATAAGGGTTTCCTTATTTGAATTATCCCCTTGACTTATCTGTCCCGTGGATCCATAATCTGAGCTTGTACAACTAGTTTTGTTCATACTTATATTTAGCATGTCTAACTATTTACCACATGTTTATATGTACCTATGCTCTTTATACTGCCTTCTATGCATGTCTTCAGTTTCAGATTCATCGATATACATGATTTACTGTCATTCTTTTAATTTACCTTATGTTATTTGTTATTACTTGTACCTGCATACTTAGACCACATCACTTGATCATGCACCCGTGTACCTGTTATGCATGCCATTTGGCTTTATATATGTACTCGCAGGGTTACGTATGACAACCCTGGATTCTCATGTCCTAATCCTAGAGACCGGACCTTGGTGACCTTCTGTAGCTGATCAGAGTGCGTAGCTGATCCTTCCGTGACGTTCGAAGTGCAGCAGAACCTTGATCATCGCTGCAGCTCTTCCTCCCAGCACTTCTTCTGTTTGGCTCTCGAGGTCCCTCTTGCTGCTCGTGAGCACCTCTCAGCTTTTGCATATCTCTTCGCATTATGTACTTTTGTATTTTCTGGTGATGTAATATTCCAGTAATATTGTATCACTTTCTGTGATAATCATGTATTTTGTTATTTCTTTTGGAATGTATATTACCACTACGCTTCTGCACTCTGATTCTTGCATATACTGATGCTTAGCGTGTATACGTGAGGGTATCTCTGACCTGCGTATATACGTCACAGTGGCGTCACCGTACCCCCGGATCGGGGCGCCATAGGATGGTATCAGAGCCTAGGTTCTAACATCCTCAGTACAAGCAGTTGGCAGATTAATGATGTATTAATCTGCAGCTGAAAAGCATGAGTCTTGAATATACATTCCAATCGCAAGTATGGTGTTATCTATTCCTTCCTCGCAATCTTTTCCTTGGATCCTGAGACCTTTTATCTTTTCAGCTTCTTCCCGTCATTCCTTCGATCAGCTCAGATATCTTGTGTCCTGAGTTGGTAATCTTCCATACCCTTCAGGCTTTATCAGATTATCATCGTTGACTGTAATTTCTTCCATGTCATCTCCCTCCTTATAGAAATTTTGAGGACAAAATTTTTATTAGGTGGGCAGACTGTAGCACCCCGTTCCCAGAATACATACCCAGATACGTGTCCTAACTTTTTTGACCGTATTATTGAAAGTTTCTTCCAGTATTAGTTTTTAGTTCTGATTTCTCATGTTTTTTGTATCGGATCGGGATTCTCAATCTTAGAGTCAGCCCTGACCCAGAGCAGGAACCCGATACCGGCGTACCACCCGATTTGACCTTTCTAGTAGTCCAATTTGATCGATTTTAGTTTCTGATACTGTTTTCTAATATTTTAGATTTTTCATGATTTTCTAAAATTTTTCAAATTATTTTGCAAAATCTCCAAAACCGGTGTTGGTCGACATCGCTGATCTATTCTCGGTTTTTAGTTTTCAAATGGGATTTAATTTTAAAAATGGCATTCATGTTACTTCTTAAATTTCATTTTTTACCTAAATACATATTTTGAGATTTTTATAAATTTATCGAAATTTGACCGATCCTGGTGTCGGCTGTATCGCCGGAAGATTTCAAGATTTTTAATTTGCAAACTACATGGAATTTCTTGAATCCAATTTCACAAACATCATAAAATAATATTTTCTATTTTCGAGAATTTTTTGGAACGTTTCTGAAACATTAAATTTTCACCTTATTAAAATAATAATATTTTTACCGACGATTTTTTTCTTGCTTTTTCCTTCTCCACTCTCACACTTTATACTCGCAGATATCTTAATTAATTAATTACTTAATAATTAAAATTTTATATTATTTTAATTTTCTTTTTCCTTATTTTTCCTTTTCCTTTATTTTCTTTCTTTTTCTTTCTTTTCTTTTCTTCTCCTTTGACTTTCCCCATCTCCTGCTCCAGCCGCCTGCTCCCCTGCCACGCCATCCGCTGCCTGCAAGGCTACAGCAGCAGCTCACCTTTCCCCCCAATCTCATTTCATCATCACATTTGCCCTCCTCCTCCTCCATTTAAACCCTTCTCCTTCCTTCTCTTTTCATTTCCAATTTCAACTTCTTCAACTAAACAAAACAAACCCACTTCCCACTTCCCCTTCACAACCGGCCGCCTCCACCACTGAGCCACCGCCGCCGTCGCCCCTAGGCCGGCGCCGCACCCCCCCCACCCACACCCCCACTTCCTTCTCCACTCCCATCAACCCAAAAACCCCTCCTCCTTCTTCAATTTCAACACAACCCATCTCCTCATTTTTCTTCTCTTCTCCAAAATTCACCCTCATCTCCACCAATTTCACCACTCCAACCACCTCATCATCACCTCCTCCTCCTCCTCTAACTCCCCACCACCTCCAACTACCACCATAACCACCACCACCACCTCCACAAACACCAACCACAACACCAAAAATACCAACACCACCCCCTCTCCCGGGCCCTAGGCCGCCCCCTCCTCACCGGCCATCCTCCGGCGGTGGCGCCGCCGCCAGGCCGCCGCCACCCTCGCCCCTTCCATTTCTTTCTTTCTTTCTTCCTCTTCTTTCTTTATTTCTTTCTTTCCTTTCTTTTCATCTTTCTTTCTTTCCCTAAAATAAACCCACTTTTCAACATTCCTAAAATACCCATACTCTCATTCCCAAATTACTTTAAAATATTTACAACCATACCCCTCTCCTTTTAATTCCTATTCCTTTTTTAAAAATACCATATTTTCTCTCTCTCCTTCCTACAACTTTCTCTCTCCTCTCTCTCCTCTCTCATTCCCTCTCTAATAATTTATAAATATTATATTTAAATATTTTAATATAAATTTATAGGCTAGTGGCTTGCTCGCGCGGGTTCGCGGATTTCTCAGACTTTTCTCGGTATTTTAATTTAGGTATTAGGCGAGTACATTTCTTTGACATTTCTTTCTTTATTACCATCATTTTATGTCTAATAATTATTATCTGGCTTTTAATATATGATGTATCTTTATGCAAGTTAGTATATGTTATATAAATGATTATCACGCTTTATAAATAGCTGTCTGCCAATATTATATTTTGTCGAACCGGTATTATACCGGGTATGCCTAAATCTGCTCCCCCGCTTCACTCGGCTTCGCATGGCTAATAAATAGATAAATTTCTTATTGTTAGAAATAATGTTGTGAAGTGTTTGAAATGTTTATGTCATTCTCTTATACCATGTTATGTGACCAGTTGATACCTAGTAGTTGATGTTGCGACTCTCACCGATATATTAGTTACCTGACCCTAACATGCATATACCGGTACTTTCCATGCTATACTTATTGTTTGATATCTGATATCGGTACTTGCCATACTACGCTTATTACTTGATATCTAATACTGGTACTTGCCATGCTATGCTTACTTGATATCTGATACCGGTACTTGTCATGCTATACTTATAATTTGATATCTGATACATGTACTTGCCATGCTATACTTATTACGCAATATCTGACACTGGTACTTGCCATGCTATACTTATCGCATGCTACCAGACACCTGATGTAATAACATTTGACACTTGACATGCTATCACCCGGTGCTGGTACACTTGACCTGATATTGTGGCATATATATTATATTGCATATTCATGACTATTACTTTTACGAAGACTTGACATGATTATTATACTGTTACCAGATATTTTGTACTCCTGTACTCCTAAACCCCTGTACTCCTGAACCCCTAAAAAAGGGTGACTCCTGATATTATACTCCTGATATTATAATACTCTTGAGATTATACTCATGTTAATTCCCGTTAGATAATCATGGTTATACTGTATACACTTGTGGATATTATCTTTAGGCAATTCATATGTATAATAAAAATACTCAACTTACACTGGGTGGGGAAAACTGATGAAAACCAGTATGATGTCATATTATAATAGTGATATTTCTAAAGTATCGTGTGGGGCGCGTAATGATAAGTCCCCGGAAGCAGTAGCCTGAATCTGAAGTGTCGTATGGGGCGCGTAATGATAAGTCCCCGGAAGCAGTATCCTGTACTCCTGAGCTTGTCTCGGGCAGAGACGGGACCCACTATAAATATGAGCTATCAGCTTTATCAGTTTTCAAATAATAACTCGTCATATTCATAAATGGATGTATGTGTGCCGGTAGCACATACAAAAGAATATGAATCAGATGAATAACAAAAAATAACCAAACAGTAATAAGGTTAGGAACGTGTGATATTTGGTCTCCCCTTTATTCGGGTCCTGGTACTCACATATCAGACCCGGGTAAATTCAACAGAGTAAGAACTCTAGTATGGACTATCGATGATGTGAGGCGCTTGTAGGGAGGCGATTAAAATATCAAACGGTACTGATTATTATTATTGGATAAATTAAAATGCAGCACCTTTATATCCCAGTTATAGTGTTATGCCCTGAGTTAACACCTTACTTTATGACATATGATGATTACTCTAGACACACTATAGTTCTGTTACTCTTAGGGTAACTCAAGTTGTATAAACTCAGACGATGGCAGCATGAGATATATGATATATAGATGAGGGTTTTCTTGTTTGGATTATCCCCTTAACTTATCTGTCCCGTGGATCTATAATCTAAGCTTGTACAACTAGTTTTGTCCATACTTGTATTTATCATGTTTAACTTATTTACTTCATATTTATATGTACCTATGCTCTTTATACTGCCTTCTATGCATGTTTTCAGTTTCAGATTCATCGATATACATGATTTACTGTCATTCTTTTAATTTACCTTATGTTTTTTTTATTACTTGTACCTGCATACTTAGACCACATCACTTGATCATGCACCCGTGTACCTGTTTATGCACGCCATTTGGCTTTATATATGTACTCGAAGGGTTGCGTCGGAAAACCTAGATTCTCATGTCCAGATCCAAGAGACCGGACCTTGGTGACCTTGCTGTAGCTAATCAAAGTGCGCAGCGGATCCTTCGTGACGTTCGGAGTGCAGCAGAAGCTTGGATCATCGTTGCAGCTCTTCCTCCCTGCTCTTCTCCTGTTTGGCTCTCGAGGTATCTCTTGCTGCTCGTGAGTACCTCTCAACTTTGTATATCTCTTCGCATTATATACTTTTGTATTTTTTGGTGATGTAATATTCCTGTAATATTGTATCACTTTCTGTGATAACCATGTACTTGTGTTATTTCTTTTGGAATGTATATTACCACTGCGCTTCTGCACTCTGATTCTTGCATGCACTGATGTTTAGCGTATATACGTGAGGGTATCTCTGACCTGCGTATATACGTCACAGTGGCATCACCGTACCCGCCGGATCGGGGCGCCACTGTATGGTATCAGAGCCTAGGTTCTAACATCCTCAGTACAAGCAGTTGGCAGATTAATGATATATTAATCTGCAGCTGGAAAGCATGAGTCTTGAATATACATTCCAATCGCAAGTACGGTGTTATCTATTCCTTCCTTGCAATCTTTTCCTTGGATCCTGAGACCCTTGTATCTTTTCAGCTTCTTCTCGTCATTCCTTCGATCAACTCAGATATCTTGTGTCCTGAGTTGATAATCTTTCATAACCTTCACACTTTATCATATTATCATCGTTGACTGTAATCTCTCCCATGTTCATCTCCCTCCTTATAGAAATTTCTAGGATGAAATTTTTGTTAGGTGGGTAGATTGTAGCACCCCGTTCCCGGGATGCGTACCCAGATACGTGTCCTAACTTTTTTGACCATATTATTAAAATTTTCTTCCAGTATTAGTTTTTAGTTGTGATTTCTCATGTTTTTGGTATCGGATCTGGATTCTCAATCTTAGAGTCAGCCCTGACCCAAACCAGGAACCAGATACCGACATACCACCCTATTTGACCTTTCTAGTAGTCTGATTTGACCGATTTCAATTTCAGACACTATTTTCTAATATTTTAGATTTTTTATGATTTTTTGAAAATTTTCAGAATTATTTTACAAAATCTCTGAAACCGGTGTTGGTCGGCATCGCTGACTGATTCCTGAATTTTTAGTTTTCAAATGGGATTGAATTTTCAAAAATGGCTTTCACGTTACTTCTTAAAATTTCATTTTCTATCTAAATACATGTTTTGAGAATTTTTTTAAATTTATCGAAATTTGACTGATTCTGGTCTCCGCCGGTGTCGCCGGAAGATTTTAGAATTTTTAATTTGCAAATTACATTGAATTTCTCGAATCCAATTTCACCAAACATCTTAAAATAATATTTTCTATTTTTGAGAATTTTTTGGAACGTTTTTCAAACAGTCGAATTTTCACCTTATTAAAATAATAATATTTTTACCGACGATTTCTTTTCATACTTTTTCCTTCTCTACTCTCCTACTTTATACTCCTGGATATCTTAATTAATTAATTACTTAATAATAAAAATTTAATACTATTTTAATTTTCTTTCCTTATTTTTTTTCCTTTTTCGTTATTTTCTTTCTTTTTCTTTCTTTTCTTTTCTTCTCCTTTGACTTTCCCCATCTCCTGCTCCAGCTGCCTGCTCCCTTACATGCCGTCTGCCACCTGCAAGGCTACAACAACAGCCCATTTTCTCCCCCAATCACATTTCATCATCACATTTTCCTCCTCCTCCATTTAAACCCTTCTCCTTCCTTCTCTTTTCATTCCCAATTCAACTTCTTCAACTAAACAAAACAAACCCACTTCCCACTTTTCCTTCACAAGCGGCCGCCTCCACCACCTGAGCCCGCCGCCACCCGAGACTGGCGCCGCGCCACCCCCACACCCCCCACTTCCTTCTCCACTTCCATCAACCCCAAAAACCTCTCCTCTTTCTTTAATTTCAACATAACCCATCTCCTCATCTTTCTTCTCTTCTCCAAAATTCACCCTCATCTCTAACAAATTCACCACTCTAACCACCCCATCATCACCTACTCCTCCTCCTCTAACTCCCCACCACCTCCAACAAACACCACAACCACCACCACCACTTCCACAAATACCAACCACAACACAAAAAACACCAACACCACCCCCTTTCCCCGGGCCCTAGGCTGCCCCTCCTCGCCGGCCGTCCTCCGGCAGTGGCGCCATCGCCCAGGCCACCGGCTACCCTCCCCCCTTCTATTTCTTTCATTCTTTCTTCTTCTTCTTTATTTATTTCTTTCTTTCCTTTCTTTCATCTTTCTTTCCCTAAAATAAACCCTCTTTTCTGCATTCTTAAAATACCCATACCCTCATTCTCAAATTACTTCCCCATATTTACAACCATACCCCTCCCCTTTTAATTCCTATTCCTTTTCTAAAAATACCATATTTTCTTTCTCTCTCCCTTCCTACAACTTTCTCTCTCCTCTCTCATTCTCTCTCTAATAATTATATAATATTTATATTTATATATTTTATATATATTTATGGGCTAGTAGCTGCTCGTACGGGTTCGCGGATTTCTCAGACTTTTCTCGTTATTTTCATTCCGGTATTAGGTGAGTACATTTCTTTGACATTTCTTGCTTTATTACCATCATTTTATGTCTAATAATTATTATCTGGATTTTAATATATGATGTCTCTTTATGCAAGTTAGTATATGTTATATAAATGATTATCATGCTTTATAAATAGCTGCCTGCCATTATTATACTTTGTCGAACCGGTATTATACCAGGTATGCCTAAATCTGCTCCCGCTTCACTCGGCTTCGCATGGCTAATAAATAGATAAATTTATTATTGTTAGAAATAATGTTGTGAAGTGTTGAAATATTTATATCGTTCTCCTATACCATTTACGTGACCAGTTGATACCTAATATTTGATGTTGCGACTCTCACCATTATATTAGTTACCTGACCCTGACATGTATACACTGGTACTTTCAATACTATACTTATTATTTGATATCTGATACCGTACTTGCCATACTCTTCTTATTATTTGATATCTGATACTAGTACTTGCCATGTTATGCTTATTACTTGATATCTGATACCGGTACTTGTCATGCTATGCTTATTATTTGAAATCTGATACCGGTACTTGCCAAGCTACACTTAGCACTCGATATCTGACACCGGTACTTGCCATGCTATACTTATCGCCTGCTACCTGACACCTGATATAATAACACTTGATACTTGACATGCTATCACCCGGTACTAGTACACTTGCCTGATATTGTGGCATATATATTATATTGCATATTCATGACTATTACTTTTACGGGGACTTGACATGATTATTATACCGTCACCAGATATTTGGTACTCCTGAACTTCTGTACTCCTGAACCCCTGAAAAATGGTAACTCCTGATATTATACTCCTGTTAATTCTCGTTAGATAATCATGGTTATACTATATACACTTGTGGATATTATCTTTGGTAATTCATATTTGTATAATAAAAATACTCAACTTATACTGGATTGGGGGTAACTGATGGAAACTGGTATGTTGTCATATTTATAATGGTGATATTTTTGAAGTGTCGTGTGGGCGCGTAATGATAAGTCCCCGAAAGCAGTAGTCTGAATCTGAAGTGTCATGTGGGATGCGTAATGATAAGTCCCTGGAAGCAGTAACCTGTATCCTAAGCTAGTCCCGGGCAGAGACAGGACCCACTATAAATATGAGCCATTAGATTTATGAGTTTTCAAATAATAACTATCTATTCATAAGTGAAATGTATGTGTGCTGGTAGCATATACAAAGCATATGAATCGGATGAATAACATAAAACAACCAAACAATATAAGGTTAGGAACGTGTGATATTTGGTCTCTCCTTTTTGGGTCCTGGTACTCATACTCAGACCCGGTAAGTTCTACACAGTGTGAACTCTAGTATGGATTATCGGTTGTGAGGCGCTAGTAGGGAGGTGATTGAAATATCAACTGGTACTGAATTATTATTGGAATAAATTAAAATGCAACACCTTTATTATCCCAGTTATAGTGTTATGCCCTGAGTTAACACCTTACTTTATGACATATGATGATTACTCTAAACCACTATAGTTCTGTTACTCTTAGGGCAACTCA
>JAVJIF010001305.1:0-293442 GCA_038442645.1 Agave tequilana | reverse complement strand
ACCAGCGTCACAGTTCATATTTCACTATATTTTTAGATTGTTTGCTTCTCATGTTCTATATGAATTATTACATTAAGATTTTAATTATATTACCAGTTTAATATGTTGACAATTGTGGCATATTCGTACAGAATATTATAATTAATTGAACATAGATTGTGGTCGTTGTTTACATATTTCTTGAGTTATAGAATCTTTATTATTTCTTTTGACTATGACTTTGGTCTCAATAATCAGTTTTACCAAAAACAGTAGTTCAGAACTGCGACCAGCATCGCAGTTCATATATCACGATATTTTGGATTATTTGCTTCTCTTGTTCTGTACGAATTATTACATTAAGATTTTTAATTATCTTACCAGTTTAATATGTTGAAATATGTTTATTTTTATAATTATTTATATTGTGAATTTAGATCTTACAATGCATATTGCGACCTTGATCGCAACTGCGATTACATTAACAACTCCAGTCGCTGATATTACTTTTTGTGACTGCGATATTAGTCGCAGTATATCCTATTTTGATGTAAATTATCACATTTTTGTGATTGGATCACATTGACGTGTTGTTGGGCCAATACATGCTATATTTATCACAGTTAGTCTTAAAAATAGTGAAAAATTTGATATAGCCCATAAAAATTTACCACCATAGTTCCATATTCTCACAAACATCAGAATTAAAATAGTGAAAAAGTGCGACCAGTAAAATTAAAATTAGAAAAAATATTTATTTACATAATTAACATTCCAAAAAAGGTAAATTGCCTAAAAAGAAAAAACTACATATTTAAAAGGACTAATCTAGTCGTCCTCGTCATCACCATCATAATCATCTTCATCATCATATTAAGACGGTCTTCGTCTTCCGTATCGCTTCCTCCTCTTCCTCTCATTACCATCACTTTCCTCTTCGCTTTCTTCTTTTCACAACGATATTTTGTTTCATCTATGAACTCTCAGAATGGGTCGTCTGTATCAAGCCCATCCTCCGACCTGTAGCGAGGGAATGTATTAGAACTATATTCCCAATCATCATTAGATTAATGACTTCTTTCAGGGGAAGATGGTGGAGAAGATTTTTTATCTTTTTTAGAATTTGACAAAACGAATTTAAGGAATGTAATTTAGTTTTGTTTGTTTTCCTTTAAAGGACACCTTAATATATAATCATTTAGAAATTTCAAAAGGTTTATGCTCTAAAACGACGTGAACAAGACGTAAATTTATTAACTGTCTTTTTCGAAAAGTGTATACTTTTTAGGTGACTGTTCAATTTTGAAAACCGGTTAAAAATTAATATATTTTAAAATGCAATTATTTTTGTTGTGAAGACAACAAGACTATTATTATTTTAGTTTCTTATGGTAGAAAAAGGCCGGTGACGATCATGTTTACTTTTCGTTAAATTATTAATTTAACGAAATTTAAATATATATAATTATGTATATAAAATATTGCAGTTCCCAACTGGACACTGCGACCATGATCGTAGTGCGACCTGGAATCAAATTCATTTACTGCGACCTTGATTGCAATGCTAATAAATAAATTCAATTTTTCATAATTTAATCGTACTGCGACCATTGTCGCATTATAAGAAGTCAACACACACTGCCTTGCTTATGAATCGACTTTGATCGCAATACGGATTCGAAACACGTTATTGGTATTTAATATCACTGTGACCTAAGTCGCTGAACATGTATAGAATGAAAAATCAGGGAATCTCAATGGACTTTGTAACACATGAATAAAATATAGACAAATTACATTATATATCCAACAAACCTGCTTTACAAAGAGGATACATTTATAATACAAAAAATAATATGAATGAACTAACAATATTGAAATAATTTTTTTTTTGTCAAATTCCAATCTTCAAATACCATCTTCGTATTGTTTTCTGTTTCTTCATCCCAACTTTTTCTCTTTGTCTGTGAGTAACATGTACGCAAGCTCGTTCTCAGTCTCTGTACATCGGCCGCCGTCACAACATCAACTGTTGATGGAGTACCAAATGCTATACTTTCAATGTATTTGCATACACTGAAATTGTACAGGGAAAAAATAATATGAGATTAAATTTTTACGCTAAATCAGGAAGAAAATATCTTATGTAAATGTCACAAGAAATATACCTGTTTGCCTGTTGGAGACATCTTGCATATTTTATATAGGTTTTTTTCAACCTTTTATTGAAATTAATTTCAAAAATTTACAACAATCTTTCTTTCTGCATTATCAATAGAAAATAAAAACAATATTAATGCAATTAAATGTAAATATTCAGTAAGTGCAAGATTAAATTTAACTCACTATTATTCTGGCATCTGTTTGATACAGCCTTAATATATTACTTGATTTATCCTTTGGAACTAAAGAGTTATAAAAAATTCACTCTTGTGTATAGTAATCTAATACCAATAAGGTCCATGAAATCCAGCTTTCTTGGTACTGTGCTTGTGATTGATCGGGAAGAACATGTAATGAACATCTCTTGTCCAGTTTCTCAACAACTTCTTGATGAAAAAATCTTCCAGATCTCTATTTTGAGATACACATCGTGTTGTCAAAACTAAACAATTCAAACATTTAAAGATTTAGTAATAATATGAAAAAATCAAACATTATATAAAATCAAAACTGAGACCAAGGTCGTAGTCCTCTTTTCTCACAATATTATTTGAGCCGCGAACGTGGTCGCAGTCGACTATTAAGCCTGAAAAAGATACTTACTAATGTTTACCGCGACCTGGGTCATAGTAAATCTTTAACGAAGTGTATTCCAGGTCGCAGTAAATCTTTAACAAAGTGTATATTTATTTCTACCGTAGTCGTAGTTTGTTTTATTCAGTCAAGAAAATTGACTGCGACCAAGGTCGCTATGTTGTTATTGTTACTGAATATTTTGGCTGCGACCAAGATCGCATTCATCATTAGTCAGCTTCAATTTTTAGGATTAATTAGCAACTGCAAGCTAGGTCCCCGTCAATTGATTAAGCCTTATCAATAGTAAATACGACCAGTAGATTTTTAACTATTAAATTATAAATTACTACATAAGTAAATAAGTGATGTTTTAATTAAATATAAAGGAGAAAATAGATGTTTACTCAAGCTTCGCTTCGAAAGAATATACTTTTTAATCCACCTTTTTTCTCTAGATGCTTCATGTAGAAATGAATGTTATTAGCATCTAAATCTCTACTGAATATCAGGTCCTCTATGTTATTTTTGGTAACTATTATTCCGTTATCAGGATCCTGATATGTAATAGCACTGCAAAAAACAAAAAGGAGTTAATAATGAAATCGTGTTAATATAAATAACTTATATTTGATGTAAATTTAAATAAAATAAAAAATTACTCAGAGGTGGCTTTGTCCCAAAAAATTTTGATGAGGGATTATTGCTGTGGCTGCAAAATTCTGTAGGCAGTGCATTCATTCAATTCCCTAACTTTCGGCTGAGAGTCGGCCTTCTTTGCTTTGTCGAAATCAGGGGCAGAATCTAAGCCGCAGGTTGTGGAAGAGTCACTTCAATTGTTTTCTTCTTTTGTTTTAGATAAATGAAATCAGAATCATCGTGATCTCTCTCAGTGCGCTTGCGTTCTTTGATTCCCCTTTCTATTGATCCTTTAGAGTAATCCACAACTTTTTTTTTAATGCTTCCTATGAACTGAAGTATGTTCTTAATTTTTTCCCGCAGAAGTTTTGTTTTTTTGGATATTAAGGATCTGCTGAGTTAAATTTAAAGTAAAAGTTGGGAAATGTTCCCCAGCAATAAAAATTTTGAATTTAGACCGATTGATCATCCTCTTCCTTTTTCTTCTTCTCTTCCGCCTGCTTCTCCATCTGCTCCCTCATCCTCTTTTGCTTCTTCTCCTCCTCATTTTTCCTTTTCTGCTTTACTTCTTTCTTTCTCTTATTTTCCTTCTCCTCTTCCTCCTTCCTCTTTCTCTTCTCTTCTTCCATCCTCTTCTTCTCCTTCTCCTCCTGCTCCTTCCTCCTCGTCTCCACTTCTTGAAATTTTCATTTCTTCTTCTCCTCCTCCTGCAACTGCCTCCTCTTCTCCTCCTCTTCCTTTCCCCTATTCTCCTTCTCCTGCTCCTCCTTCCCCCTTTTCCTCTTCTCCTCCTCCTCCTTTATAGCAATGGCTGCTCTTAGTTACTCTTCTTCTTCTTCCTCCTTCATATTTATTTTTTATTGCTGCTTTTTAATTTTTTTTTTTCTTCTCTCTCTTCTCTTTTTCTTTAATTCAGTTTTGTGAGCTTTTTCATCCTCCATTTTTCAAATCTTTTTTCTAATTCAACAACATATGCCCTCAAGTATGTATTTTCATTCCTCAAAATTTCTAATTTTCAGTTTGTTCATCCCATAGTACTGGCAAATAACCTACAAAAGTTGGTTCTTGTTCCCTCGTTGTCTTCTTAACTATTTTGATAGGTTCTCGTTCTGTTTTCGCCGGTATGTTAGCTTCAATATTTATCTCTTCTTTCTCTCTTTCATCTTCTTCTTTTTCATTATCATCTTCAGCAGGAAGGCCAATCATAATTTTTTTATCATTAAAATGTTGGCCATTAGATTATAAAATCTAAAAATCATGTTAAACAAATATTAATATAAAATTAACATGTTAGTTCTGCTACTTATATCGCAGCAAAATGAAACTTGTATTAGAAGAACTATCAAATAAACTGCGACCATGGTCGCAGTCTTAACTTTTAACTATAAGATGAATAAATCAGTACTACGACAATAGTCGCAGTACGAATTTCATACTAAATTCGTCCCGTCTCAGATACTGTGATCTCAGACGCAGTCAAAAAAAAAAAAATAAAAGAACTGTGGCCATGGTCCAGTTCACTTATAACATAATGGAAGGGACTGCGACTTAGTCATAGTCCACTGAAGTTTTAGCAGAGGAACTACGACTTTGACTGCTAACATAAAATTTAAAAATAAATATAGTCGCTGACTATTAAAAACTAACCTTATTATCTTCAACATCATTAAATTCAATTTCAATCAGGACTCTGCTAATATTTTGGAGCTCCCATCTTACTGCCCGTGGGGTTTTGTCCTCCAAACTATTCCTCAGCTCAAAATAGGAGCCATTTCACATAGCCAATACTGCAACATGTATTAGTATATTAGTTTATATGAACAATTTCAATATATAAGTAATTTTCAATAACGTTTATCAACTATATTTCATACTTATAATAATTTGCATGGAGCAACCTTGCAGCTTGAATGTTGTGCGCCTATAGATGTCCATTGACTCAATCAGGAATTGTCAAATAGCTTTAGCCCAGCATATGATCTTCATCAGCTGGATATTGAAAATTTGCCCCGCTATATACCACGACACTGTGCATTTACTGCCAGAAAAGAATAGAGTGGCCGACATATACAGGATGATTAGTGTTGTGAAGTCTTGAGCTGCAAGTTTTTATTTGTCTCTTATAATTTCATTTAAGGTCACTTGCTTCTCAAGCTGTTCATCGTTTGTCATATCTAATTCAGTCCTCCTTCTTTTCTTCATTAGAAGATCATCCAAAACTTTTTTAATGGATTTTTGTGATCTTCTTAATATTTAAGAAATAGTGTTTTATCATACCCCTGTCCTTCAGTGTACAGGTGTTATTTATAATAAAATCTGTCCCATTAATAGGTAGGCCAAACGTTAGGGTAACATGCTCTACTGATAACTCAATTTGTTTGCCCCAATTAGAAAGGTCCTTGACTCCCTATCATACTGATCTACAATTTTCAGTACGCTTGTTTGATTTCATGCCTTTGTCAGCACCAAACTCCTCATTATGGAAGGCTATGAAAATTACACCAAATGGGGTCTCCTTCATTGCATTCACACAATCTACCTAAATATGCATTTTGTATTTTCTGATGAATTCGCATATAGACTTTAGACTCGATCTCATAGGATGAACCTTCTGTTTTTACTTACCTATAAATGCAAGAAAACATTAACAACATAAGTACAAAATTTTAAAAAATAAACACGATCACAATTATTTTAAATAAGTGTGGAAAATAAAAATGACCGTGACCTTGGTTGCAACAGTAGATAATAATTTATGATACAGTGCGACCAAGGTCGCACTGTTAAATAACTGCGATAGATGTCGTATTTTTCTTATAACCAATTAATTAATTAATGAGGACCTTGGTCAATGGTTCAGAGTACTGCGACCCTTATTTCATTATAATGTGACAGGGTCGCAGTATTAATTAAGATAACTTAGTATAACAGACCGCTCGACAGCCCCAAAAAAAGAGGGAAGGAACGGCAACACTGCGACATTGGTCACAGTGTTAATCTTAAAAACAAAACAAACATTAATAAATTATTTTAAAAACATATTTTATTCATAGACTACGACCTAGCTCGTAGTAACATATTAAGTTAACATAAAAATTGTGACCCATATCGACCAAGTGGAATGAAAAAATACTATAACCTTGGTGGCCTTGGTCGCAGTTTTAAAAAATTTAAAAATTTAAAAAAATCTCTAATAAGGTCGTTAATTTCTATTTTCTTTTCCTCTTAAACTATGACTTTGATCAGAGTTTCAGGGTAGAAAATTAAAAAATATTGTTTCAAATCGTATAAATAGTTTTAATTTTGATTCTTACTTCTTTAAAACAAAAAAAAGTGACTTTTTTACTCTTAATTACGACCACGGTAGCAAGCTTTTTAAAATTAAAAAATTTAAAAAAGTATTTTTAAAAAACAAAGTTTCTTGAAAAATTTAAGAAAAATTAAAAATTTGCAGGAAAAAGTTTCTTGAAAAATTTAGTATTATTTTCTTCTTTGAAATAAAAGTTCAAAACTGAATTAAAAAAATAAGTGTAAGAGTCACTTTCGATTCGAAGTTAAATTAAAATGGGATTTTTTTTTAAAAAATTTTAAATCACAACTGAAAAATGCAAAATATGAAGGGCTACAGAACCCAAAAAAAATTAGGTTCTCTAGGTTTTCTCTTTACCTTTTTCTGCGGATGATTTCTTCGGTGCCATCTCGATCAAATCTTTGTTTAAAAAATAAACAAATTTTTGAACGCAGTTGTTTGGAAAGTTTAGGAATCAAAAACAATAAATCTTTTCAAATTGATGAACTAAAAAATTCAGATCTGTAATTTTTTTTGAAAGGAGCAATTTTACAGACAGTAAAAAGTTGTAAGAAAGGGTATTTTAGTCAAAGCAATTATTGAAGTGACTGATGACTTATTCGAGTGGGATTTTTTGATTTTATCTGCCAAATTTTTTAACAAATGCGTGACTATTATGTTGCCACGTCCCGCCGGCTGAGAAACTCTCTCAACTGGCGGCTGAGAACAGAAACCCCACGTGTGTGTATGTGCGCGTGTGTGTATATATTTATAAGGCATAAGAATCTTTATTTTTAAACCCTAAGTGTGTAAGTGTATAAGATATGCATATTTTATCAAGGTAAAATTCAAGACCAAGCTACTTTTCCAATTTTTCTTCTTAACCTTAGAAATCAAACAAATAATCTTATCTTGATCAAGTATAAAAAAAATCCTAATTATGATTCTCCGATACCTTAAAATCAATTTAATTTCTTACGAAAAATAGGTCAAAATATTATTTCTTTTTTCAAAAGTTTTTAAAAGCAAAGAAAATGTTATATATTTTTATATATAAATTAAAAGAAAACTTATGTTATGTTAGAACCCTCCCCCATACCTATCTCACGCATTGTTTTCAATGTATGAATGAATGCATATATGCATAAAAAAGAAGAAAGGGAAGGAACAATGTTACCTCAAGGTGGTGGTTCCGGTGAAGGTCAGATTGGGCCAAGCGTTGCTGCCCAATCAAGATAATGTGGTAGTTCATGGAACTCACCTTTTATGACGTCTTTTCTTTTTACATATTTACAATCCTAATATGAATATCATCATGCAAGATCCTAGCATGAAAATTATCCCCTTATATGATCAATCTTGGAATATCATCTTGGAGTCTTTATGGTCTATACCTAAATTCAACAAAGGAATGTGATTTTGTGAAATGAATGATTTGGGCTCTGGAATGAAAGGAGTGGGAACCAATACTGACTCGGGTACATGACTCAAATCAAGTTTAATTTCAAGAGTCGGCTTTAGTTCAAGAGTTGAGACCAAATCAAAAAGTTGAGATTCACATTCTTTTCCATCAATGGAATGTGACTTTCCAAAGTGGTGGTTCAGTTTCAAAATCTATGGGTATAGGAATCAATGTTGGCTCAGAAATGGTCCAAATTGGGTAAAAATACCAGAGTCAACATAGATTCAAAAATTGAAATTGAATCACAAAGTTGGGGATCGGGGTCACATTCATATTCAAGCTTAATTTCCTTGAAATGAAAACTTGCCAATTCGTCAAAGGTTTGGGATTGGTCCAGTTCAAGTTGGTGTGATGAAATTAAATTTTGGTTAAACTCTCCAAGATACCATGATTCTTGATTCCTATCAATATGGTTAGGGAAATTGGGAAAGATAAAAAATTGGATAAGAGAGTTTCCTCATTCCTATCATTAATTATGTTGACCAAATGACCCATTTGTGCTTCTAAGCTATTGAAAGAATCATTTTGGGACTGAATATAATCATATTGGGACTGAATCATGGATTCTATACTCTTTTCTAAGTCGACAAGTTCTTCTTGTTGTTGTGGGACTTCAAAAATAGAGTAAGGATCATGGATTTAAAAATTTTGATGGGATTGTGAGTCCTTCATGTTTTAAACTTGTCATTCGGTCTCATGCAAAGCTTCTAGAATTTTTTCGTTAAAGGCGTCCATCCTCTTTTCAAAATCAGATTTTTTTTCTCTATTGGTTGTTCTAGAAAAGAGCTATGTTGGTATGGTGGTTGATAGAATGACCCAGGAAAGTTGTGTCTCCACTAACTCGGTGAAGAGTGGATATGATGATTGTTCCTGTCTTATTCATAATATTGGGACTGGGGCATATGTTGATTCAGATAAGACCAATCCGACATACTTGGTTAATTACTGTTATGAAATTCCGGGTCGGTAATATCCGAATTGAAAGAGGTGAGGGTGAAGTATGGATCACTATATGCATTGAAATAATTATAATTTTAATCCATATCACAAAGATGTGAAAAAAATAAAACAAACAAACAAATAACATACAAAAAAAAATCTAGCTTTAGTTAGGGTAAATCTTAGACCTAGACGCTCCTAACTGGTTAGATTGTCCATGGGGGTATATTGTAGTAATCTGACCACAAGTTAATCGGTCAGGTAGGGGCAAGACCAGTGGGAGGTATCCGTGCCTAAGCAATGGGCCTAATTATGCCAAACCATTGTTCTTCGAGGTTTCATCTCTCAATCCCCAATCTTGGACATCGATTTGACAAGAGTCAAACTCTAACAACTTCCTCCTTAGGTCAGTCTCCTATTTTAGTCTAAGATGTCCTTAGGGCCAACGTCTACTCAATTTAAGTTAGGCTTAGGTTAGTGAGTGAGGAGATGATTTGTTGTCTAAGGGAGGGTAATGACTTCCCACCTTTTCTGTAACACCCTGCTCCCAGAATACGTACTTAACTGCGTATTCATATTTTCTGATTGTATTTTTTTATTTACTTCCTGTATTTGTTTTGTATTATGAGTTATTTATATGATTGTTTTGCCTTGGATCTGGATTCGTGAACTCGGAGTCAGCCCTACTCTGAACCGGGGGACCGATCCTAGAGTATTGCTCGATTTAGACTTTCTGGTATTTTGATTTGACCGATTTCAGTTTCAAACATCATTTTATAATATTCTAGATTTTTCGTTATTTTCTGAAATTTTCCTGAATTAAGTTGAAAATCTTCAAAACCGGGGTCGACCAATACCGCGGACCGATTCTCGGATTTTTAATTTACAAATGGAATTGAAATTCTAAAAATGGCTTTCCTGTAACTTCTTAAAATTACATTTTCTATCTAAATACTTTTTCTGAGAATTTTCTAAATTTATCAAAATTCCCCTGGATTTGGTATCGGCCAGTATCACTGGTTGATTCCAGGAATTTTAGTTTATAATTGGAATCAAATTTCTGGATTCCGCTTTCATATTTCTTCGTAGAATTATATTTTCTCCTTTCTGGCATTTTTTGAGATTTTTCAGATTTTATCAAAATCCGGCCGACCCAGTATAGACGGCATTGACGGTTGACTTCAGGATTTTTATTATGAAAATGGGATTGAATTTTTAAAAACTGATTTCATCAAAAATTTTTAAATAATATTTATTATTTTGAGAATTTTTGGGAAGCTTTCCAAGCTACTTCATTTTTTGGACTTTTCCGGAGTTTTCGGTGTTTTTCCAGATATCGGGATTTTATCCAGATATTCTACTTTTCTCTTTTCTATTTTCTCGCTAGACGCGAGTTTTACCAACCTGGATTCCGCATTTAATGCAGTGTTGTGCTCTCCATACTGCATTTAATGCTTGTCACGTGAGGTCAATTCTGAACCATACTTTTTGTCTTTTCTGTCAAACGCAAATCTCGCGTTTATTCTCCTGGACGCGGCTTTTATTTCCGCGTCTGCCTCTCTCTTGCCTAGACGCATTCGACTTGTTGGGGACACATCAATTTTAATTGGCAAGAGACGCAGGTTTCATTATATAAGGAATTCCAAAGTCAAACTTGTAATTATTATTTCCCTTATATATATTCACCCACCTTTCCTTCTTTCTTTCTTTCTTTCATATTTCCCTTCCTTCTCCATTTTTCCAGCAAACGAAACAGCCATGGTGGCCTCTTTGGCCGGCCACTTCTCCACCCACCATCTCCACTTTTTCCACCACCAATTCCTCCACCTCTTCCTCCTCCATCTCCTCCTCCATTCCAACAACAACAACAACCATAACACCATCTACAATACCATCTTCTTCCTCCATTATTCACCAAGATAACCCATTTTCAACACCACCTTCTCCACCATCTCCACCACCACATAACCACCTTAGCCACCAACGACCATGCCATCTTCCTCTCCTCGTCGTGCTCTTTTCGACGAGCTATTGCTTCGCTCTCCGAAACACCATTTCTAAAACTCCATTTTCACCAAATGAACTACACTTGCACCCCACAATTTACTTGGGCTTGGAGCCTTGGCCGCCTTCTCCGGCCAACTCCGGCCATCTCCGTCCGCCGCCGGCGACCACCGGCCATCGCCGGCTACCATCCCTTCCCTTCTCTTCTTTCTTTCCTTCTTTCTTCTCTCTTTCTTTCCATTCTTTCTTTCTTTTCTTTTTCTTTCTTTTGCTTTCCTTCTTCTTTCCTTCACTGATTTTCTCCCAAAACTTGGGGAGACCAAAAACTTGCGTTTCCCCTTTTTCTCCCAAAATCTGCGTCCCACTCTCCCTCTTTCCCTGTCTCTCTCTTTCCCTCTGTTGATTGCTAGACGCGAAGTTTACCCCCGCGTCTAGGCAATCCTTAACGCGAATCTTCGCGTTCTTGATACTTGTATAACGTGACCTTCGTGTTCCTGTATTGACGCGGCGCGGAGCTCATGCCCGCATCTGTGTCCTTCTCGTGTCAACATGACGCGGAGCCCATGCCCGCGTCTGTGTTCTTCTCGTATTAACACGACGAGGAACCCAGGTCCGCGTCCGCGTTCTCCTCGTGTCCTGACTTGAACGCGGGTCTCGAACCTCGCGTTTGTGGCATCTACGCGACGCGACCCCCGCGTCTGCGACCCCCGCGTCTCCTCTCTCTCCCTGTACAACTCTCTCCCCTGTACATACTCTCTCTTTCCATGGACTTCTCTCTAGCTCTCACTTTCTCTCTCCTCTCTCTCTCTCATTCACTTTCTCTCCCTTGATTTTCTCCTCCTCTATCACTTTTCCTTTAACCCGTTGACGATTTGATTACCTGGATTCTGGAGATCGGGAATTTAACTGTGTTTTCTGAAGACTTAGCGAGTGTTCTCGCTTTCCTCTTGACTTTCTCGTTTCATCAGTCGACTTGTGTTATTTGGAACTAATACTCTCTGCAGGTACCCTAACCTCTGGGTACAACCTTTGAGGTTTAAAGTCCTCTGGACTTTCCCTATGCTACGCTTGGTAGGCGAACCTAGCGTCAACACCTTACCGCTTACTCCATTCGAGTGTAATTACCCCGAGAGCATGGCTTCCCGTGAGTAGTAGTATAGCGTTATACGCTTACTGCGATACGTGTGTCTAGCCACGCTACGAGTGGTAACCACGCCGAGCGTGATAGCATTTAGTGTTGTACATTAGCTTCGCTCCAACTTGCTCAGCTCTGCTTGATTGTGCTTAGCTATTACTTTATCACTTGCCAAGTACTTGCTTGTTATGTTAACACTTGACATGCTTTTGCTTGATACCTATCATCTACATGCTAATACCTGACACCTGTCTGTATCACTTGTCAACTGTTGTGTCATCCCCTGACACCCAACTTGCTACTTGACACTTGCTTCTTACTATGCCATGACTTATCTCTTGCCTCCTGACACATTAATACTTGACCTGTGATTATCACATTTACGGGAATACTATACTTGTTATCCTGCATTACATGCAGTGACTTGAATACTGTACTTGTTATCTTGTATTCTATATACAGTGACCTGAATCTATAGTACTCATGTACTCCTGAATTCCTGATCATGTCTTGCACCTACTATTCCCGTAAATTGATAATTACATGATAAATCATAAAAAGGAACAACTTGCATCGGGTCGGGAGAAACTTGCGACTATCAATATGTGTTCGTGTTTATAGTGGTACTAGGCATGTTGTGCAACTAAAACTTCCGGTCTGACCTGTGGGCCTCCAGGTGACCGAGGGGAGTGCTGGCTCCCTCCTTCTTGGTACCATCTTGATAAGGGCATTCTGTAAGACCCTCCTATAGGCCTTGCGGCCGGTTCCATACACCAGCGATGGAACGTCCTGGACCGTGGTCCCGGGCATGTACGGGACCCACTGTAAACATTGTTCATTGATACCCCCGTTGGTTTCCAATAACAACCTTGCTTTACTCAGATGTGGATATATGTGCGCTGGGACGCTAGTTCACATATCTAGACATTTAGGTAAGACGAGTAATAATAATAATAAATGATGCTAACCAGGTATCCGTAATATGCCTTGCCATGTTTGCTTGTATCAGATTTACTTCGGATTTCTAGTTTTATGATTACTATATTATACCTGCTTGCATCCTGCTTTACCACTCGTGTTCTATTCCATTAGTCTCCTGCTCTTGTGGCATTATACCATGTGCTTATCTATGCTCGCCACTTGGCTTTCGCATCACCACTCGCCGGGGAGTTCTAACTCCTCTGGATCCTCATGTCTAGTTTTGGAGCTTGGAGCGTGTGATTTATCCCAGTTGCTGATCAGAGTGGCGCAGCGGTAGCGTGGATCTCCAGCAGACCGTCCTGAGCCCCATCCTTTCAGGCCTTCCTGTCCGGCTCTTTTGTTTTCCTGTTATGACTCTGAGCCTCTTTTTGTACTGTTCATACATGTACACATCCTTGTATTCTCACATTTGCGCCTATCAGTGATGTAATATTCTTGTAATATTTATCACTTCCTGTGATAACTTTGTAACCATACTCATGTGTTGGAATGTATAATGCACCACGTGCTTCCGTACTCTGATTCTTGCCTGTACTGATGCTTAGCGTATATACGTGAGGGTATTTCTGACCTGCGTATATACGTCGCAGTGACGTCCCCGTATCTGTGGGATCGGGGCGTTACAGGGTGGTATCAGAGCCTAAGCTCTCACATCCTCAGTACAACCAGTCGGCAAATTAATGGTAAAGAAATTTGCAACTGGAATGCATGAGTCGTGGTTATACAATCCAACTGTAAGTACAAAGTTATCCATTCTCTCTTGATAACCTTAACCTTGAATCCTGAAGTTCTCCCATCCTTTCATACTTCAGTTTCTCGTTATTCTTAGACCAACTCAGACATGAAAAGACGGGGAAATCATAACGGTTCTGGTTCTTCTTAGAGTGGCCCTAATGGAGGAAGTGTTGATTTGAGATGATTTCTGCAAAATATGATGAAAAACTATCAAGAACGGACGAAGGTCCCGCACCAAAGGCTATTGGTTGCATTTCGGGAACAGAAGCCAGGCAACATATCAGATTTCAGGAAATTTCAGCCGGCAATCTTTTCGGGCATGGAGAAGCCCTGGATGCATAGAAGTAGCTGGTAAACATGACGGATCTTCTGAAGGCAACTCGAATCCCTGACGAGGACTAAGTGGAAATGACCAAGATTTAGTTGAAAGATGTAGCTAGGACGTGGTGGTTGGCGAAAGGAGCAAGACTGGAAAAGCCCATCACTCGGGACCAGTTCTTGAAGGATTTCCATGATAGGATTCTTTTCTGTAATAGCTCAGAAAGAAATGAAAGAACGATTTACCAAATTGCAGCAAGGAGATTGAAATGTAAATAAGTACACTGTAAAATTCTTAAGGTATAGTCAGTTGGTGTCTTACATGGTGGCCGACAAGGAGAACCGAGCAAGCAATATTTTAGTGAGACCTGAAGATGAGGATCAAGATGTTTCTTATTTTCAAGCAACCCAAGAACTATTCTCAAGTTCCTTATTTTTGCCATCGCTCGGGAAATAGAACGGATCCGGAGAAGAAGGATCAGAATGAGATGCAGATAAAGTTGGTGAAGCGATACTCTCAGTTGATGGAGTTGAAGACTCAGACAGGCCACTAGATGCCCCACTGGCTGAACCATCCCTCCAAACTTGCCCTCAACATATGACGTGTGGGTATTGTCTGAAGCTGGGCACCTACAACACAACCGCTAGAAAAGATTATGAATTATGTCATATATGGGTCCAGAGATTAGTTGAAAAGTGACTGTCCGTTCAAGAAGGCAGAGAACATCGCACAGATCAGATCAACTCATCCAGTATCACCATTGTGAGGGAATCAGGGACCTACTGGCAGAATGATCTCGCTTCATCCTCCAACATCAAGCATAAGCCAGGTACAAAAGAGACCAAGAGCTAGGGCACATGGTAGAAGGAGGCAAACATATAATCTGACTGAAGAGGAAGTCAGTATGCTCAATATCTGAAAAAGGAACCCTGAAGGTCCTAACCGTTACCATTGTCCCCATTTTTAGCATGTCCGGGAGTTGGTAAATTCTCTATATTATATCCTTCTCATTGCACTATCATCACAATCTTACTCCTTCCGTGTCTACCTCCCTATTTCATGATTCCTATCTCTTCTATTTCTACTATTCTAATTTTCGTAATCCTTATGCCAACTTAAGATGTGCGTAGACTAGTGAGGTAACAACAGGATAGATATGGTTCGTTCTCATTATGTTCTGGCATTCCTCGACTCTGGTACATCACATTGTCTTATATTGGATAGATCTTTGGCTTCGCATTCTATTCTTGTATTTATGAATACATCATGGGAGACCAGTACATCAAGCGAAGTAGTGATCGCTTATATAATCAGATAGACTGTATCATTACATGAGGTGTGTCAGTATAAAATAGTATTTCAGAATCAGACTTCTGGCAGATGGAGTTATGGTATTTTCTATTTTTATTACTCCAATAGCGATCATGATTTCTCCAACTATGTTTATAGGACTCAGGTATTCTCAGAGCTGATCTGCCGTCAGGTTATTATTTAGAAGACAGCATTCGGGACACATTTCGGTTATTATAATGTCCTGATCGTGTTCTCAAGAGCCACTTACTCCTGACAGTCTTCATTGGTTCGGTAGACCATAGGCCCCGCTAGCCTCACCAAGTGAGGGTCGTGTTCTAGTCACCCGTGAACCTAACCGGGTGTGAGCTTCGCTGCACCCTAGTGCTCAGCATTTAGCGTTGTGTTACGCGCTGGCTTCGCCACGTGAGCTTCGCCAAGTGCGAGCCTCGCACAGAGCATTACCTTTGCTGCACCCTAATGCTTAATACCTGAGCTGTGTTACGCGATAGCCTCACCTAGGCTTGGCTTTGTCCGTGGCTAGTTCCTTCAGTGCTTAACACTCTAGCCCGTTCCTCGGATTTCTTCTGCCTAGCGTGCTTTCATGGATCCGCTAAACAGAGTTTCATCACTGTATTTGAGCTATCGCCATGATCCTTGTCAATGATCCACTCGGCCAATCTTGCAAGACCCAGATATCTTAAACATGTTTCATCTGCAGTCGGGTTATCATTCAGAAGTCAGTATTCAGAATACTTCACAGTTATTCTATATTCTTGACTACGTCTTTCAGAATTAGTAACGCCGTTTACAGAAATTCTTAATTATTGGTCTTCTTGATTTATACTCAGCATTATCAAGGTTTTCTTTATCTTGGGTATTCTGGTTTATTCCCGGGAATTAATATGTATGTGGCACAGTAGTAATTCTACTGCAGAAGGACAACAACATGCCACGCATGATTTTAATTTATGGATTTCAGCACTACGGATTCCTATGGATTTCATCAGCTTTGGTTCACAGTCTGATTGAAGTATTATTGATTATCTCACCAAGTTATCTCACTTTATATTATTCAGAATGGGTTAATCTTTTGAAGTTCTGACAGTGTTTCTTTTATAAGTAGACAGCAGATCAGTTTAATATGGCACCGTCAGAGGATGTATCTATACGGCAGAAGTGCAGAGATGCCTTAGCCCTGAGTTAGCCGTTCAGTCGATCTGGGAAACAGCCCACAGTTATTCATATCTTGATTGGCATAATCCTCATTCCTATCCTTTCTGTGTCCATCTTCTCCTTATCGAAATTGCGAGGACGCAATTTTTTTATAAGGTGGATGGAGTGTAACACCCTGCTCCCGGAATACGTACTTAGTTGCGTATTCATATTTTCTGATTATATTTTTTTATTTACTTCCTGTATTTGTTTTGTATTATGAGTTATTTATATGATCGTTCTGCCTTGGATCTGGATTCGTGAACTCGGAGTCAGCCCTACTCTGAACCGGGGGACCGATCCTAGAGTATTGCTCGATTTGGACTTTCTGGTATTCTGATTTGATCGATTTCAATTTCAAACATCATTTTCTAATATTCTAGATTTTTCGTGATTTTCTGAAATTTTCCTGAATTAAGTTGAAAATCTTCAAAACCGGGGTCGACCAATACCGCGGACAGATTCTCGATTTTTAATTTATAAACGGAGTTGAAATTCTAAAAACAGCTTTCCTATAACTTCTTAAAATTACATTTTCTATCTAAATACTTTTTCTGAGAATTTTCTAAATTTATCGAAATTCCCCTGGATTTGGTGTCGGCCAGTATCACTGGTTGATTCTAGGAATTTTATTTTACAATTGGAATCAAATTTTTAGATTCCGCTTTCATATTTCTTCTTAGAATTATATTTCTCCTTTCTGGCATTTTTTTGAGATTTTTCAGATTTTATCAAATCCGGCCGACCCGTATAGACCGGCATTGACGGTTGACTTCAGGATTTTTATTATGAAAATGAGGTTGAATTTCTGAAAACCGATTTCATCAAAAATCTTTAAATAATATTTATTATTTTTGAAAATTTTTGGGAAGCTTTCCAAGCTACTTCATTTTTTGGACTTTTCCGGAGTTTTCGGTGTTTTCCCAGATACCGGGATTTTATCCAGATATTCTACTTTTCTCTTTCTCTATTTTTTCTCGCTAGACGCGAGTTTCACCAACCTGGATTCTGCATTTAATGCAGTGTTGTGCTCTCCATACTGCATTTAATGCTTGTCATGTGAGGTCAATTCTGAACCATACTTTTTGTCTTTTCTGTCAAACGCAAATCTCGCGTTTATTCTCCTGGACGCGGCTTTTATTTCAGCGTCTGGCTCTCTCTAGCCTAGACGCGGATTCGACTTGTTGGGGACGCAACAATTTTAATTGGCAAGAGACGCAGGTTTCATTATATAAGGAATTCCAAAGTCAAACTTGTAATTATTATTTCCCTTATATATATTCACCCACCTTTCCTTCTTTCTTTCTCTTTCATATTTCCCTTCCTTCTCCATTTTTCCAGCAAACGAAACAGCCATGGTGGTCTCTTTGGCCGGCCAATTCTCCACCCACCATCACCACTTTTTCCACCACCAATTCCTCCACCTCTTCCTTCTCCATCTCCTCCTCCATTCCAACACAACAACAACCATAACACCATCTACAATACCATCTTCTTCCTCCATTATTCACCAAGATAACCTATTTTCACCACCACCTTCTCCACCATCTCTACCACCACATACACACCTTAGCCACCATGATCATGCCATCTTCCTCTCCTCGTCGTGCTCTTTCCGACGAGCTATTGCTTTGCTCTCCAAACACCATTTCTAAAACTCCATTTTCACCAAATGAACTACACTTGCACCCCTCAATTTACTTGGGCTTGTAGCCTTGGCTGCCTTCTCTCCGCCAACTCCGGCCATCTCCGGCCGCCGCCGGCGACCACCGGCCATCGCCCGCTACCACCCCTTCCCTCTCTTCTTTCCTTTCCTTCTTTCTTTCTTTCAATTCTTTCTTTCTTTTCTTTTTCTTTCTTTTCCTTTCCTTCACTGATTTTCTCCCAAAACTTGGGGAGACCAAAAACTTGCGTTTCCCCCTTTTCTCCCAAAACCTGCGTCCCACTCTCCCTCTTTCCTGTCTCTCTCTTTCCCTCTGTTGATTGCTAGACGCGGAGTTTACCCCCGCGTCTAGGCAATTCCTTAACGCGAATCTTCGCGTTCTTGATACTTGTATAATGCCTTCGCGTTCCTGTATTGACGCAGCGCGGAGCTCATGCCCGCGTTTGTGTCCTTCTCGTGTCAACACGACGCGGAGCCCATGCCCGCGTCTATGTTCTTCTCGTATTAACGCGACGAGGAACCCAGGTCCGCGTCCGCGTTCTCCTCGTGTCCTGACTTGAACGCGGGTCTCGAACCTCGCGTTTGTGGCATCTACGCGACGCGACTCTCGCGTCTGCGACCCCCGGGTCTCACTCTCTCTCCCTGTACATACTCTCTCCCCCTGCACATACTCTCTCTTTCCATGGACTTCTCTCTCTAGCTCTTACTTTCTCTCTCCTCTCTCTCTCATTCTCTTTCTCTCCCTTGATTTTCTCCTCTCTATCACTTTTCCTTTAACGCGTTGACGCATTGATTACCTGGATTCTGGAGATCGGAATTTTACTGTGTTTTCTGAAGACTTAGGCGAGTGTTCTCGCTTTCCTCTTGACTTTCCCGTTTCATCAGTCGACTTGTGTTATTTGGAACTAATACTCTCTGCAGGTACCCTAACCTCTGGGTACAACCTTTGAGGTTTAAAGTCCTCTGGACTTTCCCTATGCTACGCCTGGAAGGCGGACCTAGCGTCAACACCTTACCGCTTAATCCGTTCGAGTGTAATAACCCTGTGAGCATTGCTTCCCCCGTGAGTAGTAGTATAGCGTTCATACGCTTACTGCGATACGTGTGTCTAGCCACGCTGCGAGTGGTAACCACGCCGAGTGTGATAGCATTTAGTGTTGTACATTAGCTTCGCTCCATCTGTTCAGCTCTGCTTGATTGTGCTCAGCTATTACTTTATCACTTACCAAGTACTTGCTTGTTATGTTAACACTTGACATGCTTTTGCTTGATACCTATCATCTACATGCTAATACCTGACACCTGTCTGTATCACTTGTTAACTGTTGTGTCATCACCTGACACCCAACTTGCTACTTGACACTTGCTTCTTACTATGACATGACTTATCACTTGCCTCCAGACACATTAATACTTGACCTGTGATTATCACATTTACGGGAATACTATACTTGTTATCCTGCATTACATGCAGTGACTTGAATACTGTACTTGTTATATTTTATTATATATACAGTGACCTGAATCTATAGTACTCATGTACTCCTGAATTCCTGATCATATCTTGTACCTGCTATTCCCGTAAATTGATAATTACATGATAAATCATAAAAAGGAACAACTTGCATCGGGTCGGGGGGAAACTTGTAGCTTTCAATATGTGTTCGTATTTACAGTGGTACTAGGCATGTTGTGCAACTAAAACTTCCGGTCTGACCTGTGGGCCTCCAGGCGACCGAGGGGAGTGCTGGCTCCCTCCTTCTTGGTACCATCTTGATAAGGGCATTCAGTAAGACCCTCCTGTAGGCCTTGCGGCCGGTTCCATACACCAGCGATGGAATGTCCTGGACCGTGGTCCCGGGCATATACGGGACCCACTGTAAACATTGTTCGTTGATAGCCCCGTTAGTTTCCAATAACAACCTTGCTTTACTCAGATGTGGATATATGTGCGCTGGGACGCTAGTTCACATATCTAGACATCTGGGTAAGACGAGTAATAATAATAATAAATGATGCTAACCAGGTATCCGTAATATGCCTTGCCATGTTTGCTTGTATCGGTTTACTTCGGATTTCCAGTTTTATGATTACTATATTATACCTGCTTGCATCCTGCTTTACCACTCGTGTTCTATTCCATTAGTCTCCTGCTCTTGTCGCATTATACCATGTGCTTATCTATGCTCGCCACTTGGCTTTCGCATCACCACTCACCGGGGAGTTCTGACTCCTTTGGATCCTCATGTCCAGGTTTTGGAGCTTAGAGCGTGTGATTTCTCCCAGTTGCTGATCAGAGTGGCGCGCGGTAGCGTGGATCTCTAGCAGACCGTCCTGAGCCCCATCCTTCCAGGCCCTCCTGTCCGGCTCTTGAGTTTTCCTGTTATGACTCTGAGCCTCTTTTTGTACTGTTCATACATGTACACATCCTTGTATTCTCGCATTTGCGCCTATCAGTGATGTAATATTCTTGTAATATTTATCACTTCCTGTGATAACTTTGTAACCGTACTCATGTGTTGGAATGTATAATGCACCATGTGCTTTCGTACTCTGATTCTTGCCTGTACTGATGCTTAGCGTATATACGTGAGGGTATTTCTGACCTGCGTATATACGTCGCAGTGACGTCCCTGTATCTGCGGGATCGGGGCGTTACATTTTCTTATTTAAGGATACGCCCTCAGTTCGTTTTAGTACAGTGAACAAGTATATAGTAGAAGCAATACTTAAGCAATATGAATAACTCAAAACACCCACACCTTGGCTCCAACATTCTTCAACAGTAATGTAAAAGGCAAAAGAATTAGACACATGCTAAATATAAAGTCTAAACCATTTTTAATATTTAACATCATCATGTTACTATTGAGGTTAGAAACAGTGTATACAGTAGGCTAAATAAGAAAAATAATAGTGTCATAAACCTAAACTTTGCAATTCATCCACCCTGCAAGAAAGATGGATGAGTAGTCCACTCAACTTGTCGCGAGAATGCGGATTTTACCGCGTTTACGTGGCAAGGTTGAGGGCTTCTGGGCTCTGCTTTTTAGAGCAGAGTCCCACAGCCACTTATATATTTTTGCAAGTCTCTTCCTTTAAATCAGCCCCTGCACACAAAAATAAAGAAGAAAATTTAACTTTTAAAGTAAATTAAAAAGAGAAACTTACCATCCCTCCCTGACAACGGCGCCAAAATTTGATTGAGAATTTACCTACATCAGAAAATATAAAGTTTAGAAATGAATATATAGAAGTGCTAGATTCTCAATTCTACTACGCTATAACTAGTGGCTATGCGGGTCGTGATCCACAAGGAGGGATTGGGGTGAAAACGTTAAGTAAGTTTCTTTCTTAGTTATTAAAACCGGTTAAAGTTTTTCTTCTTTGTTTTTAGAAAGCAAAGAAAAGTGTTTATGTTGTTAGGTGGAAAAGGAGTGAAGAAGAAAAATGGTGTTGTTTTGGTATGTTTGAAAGAAAGAAAAGAAGAACTAAGTTAAGAAAAGAACTAAAAAGAGTAGGGAAAAGTGTTGGTCTGTAAGATGTATTTAAACAAAGAAATAAAGAAAGAAGCTAAAAACTAAAGAATACTTATCTTTTGTTGGTTGACTACTTACCTTGATCTTCAGCGAAGGTTTACCTTATGTTGGAGGCGATCAACGCATAATCTATAAGATTGGAGTTAGTCCTAGTCCACATTACGTCATCAAGGCTTTGGCGAGCAAGCATGAAATGATATGAACTTATAGGAGGAATTCATCGTCATGAGCTATTGGTGGCACTCGCAATTACAAGATTTCTTCTGATGCTATAAGACTCACTTGGATTGTAATCACACCAAGAGAAATAAAGTGAAAGCAAGCAAGAAGAAGGAAGCCGAAAGTAAACTTTGATTAACTTAAAAAACAATAAGAAAAAAGAAGAAGATTATACTAGTATCACTCTCAATATAATTCTTCATTTTCTTCTCCCATAAATCTCTTCTCTCATCAAAGTTTACAACATTAAAAAGAAATTACATAAAGAAAACTAAAAACCTAAGTTAAACTAAAAGCTTAAGCTAGCCTATACTCTCTGCTGAGTGGTGCTGTTTGCCTTCAGAAATTGCAGTGTTTTTAAGATAAAAGGAGTGGCAAAGGGTGGTGAAGAAATGAGCTCAAATGCTGGCCCAACAACTAATATCTTTATCCTTGTTATCCCTTCATATACTGATAAATTCATCTCTGGACTTATAGACTTCGGATTATCTTCATTGATTTCTCAAGCAAGGATAATAAATCCAAATAAATCTGATTTAGTTGGAATAGATTTGATATTATCCTCTCTGTGTTATCTCATGTTTTCTGATAAGATTTGCCTCTAGACTTCTGAATTTGGGATTATTTTCGTTGATATTCAAGTTAACCAAATGGATTTTCAAAATCCAATTTTAACTAATTTATTTGGTGTTATCTTTTCTGATTTGCTCCAGTCTTTGAATAGAATTGCTTCAAAACCATTAGATTTGAGTTGATTTTCATTGATTTGCTTGAGCTTTTTAAAATTTCAGATTTAATTGGATAAACTTGTTCATTTCTCCTCTTTCTCCATTAATTACCCTGCATACCATTAGATATTAAAATGAATTAAATAACATAATTTTATTATAAAATAAATTTAAATGTGACACATGTAACACTAAATTTGCAATTCACATGTACAATCACACTTCACCTTATTTCCTGTTTGCTTTTCGATCATAGCTCTCTACTGCTTGAAGGTAGCAACACATCGTTTTTATGCTTGAGATGATGCACCCAAAATTTTCTGATTAATCATCAATTAAAGTCAGAATATAACAAGCTCCACCTTTCATAGAACCTAAGAGGGACCCTAATATTTGAATATATGTAGTCTAAGGTGCCTTTAATCCTATGAACACATGTACGAAAAGAAACTCCGTACTGTTTGCCAAAAACACATTGTACACAAAAGTCAAACTTACTCATTTTCTGAGCACAAAGCAAGCCTTGCTTACTCAATACATGTAGTCCTTTCTCATTAATGTGTCCTAACCGTATATGCCACAAATGAGTGATATCTAAGTCTGAGTCTTCTGACAATAATACTGTAAACTGTCTAAAAATCACTGAAGACAGTCATCAAATGCAGAGCCCAACTTCAGACGCAAGGTTGATAAAAATCATTGATGCAGTGTCAAGACGCAAGGCTCAAAGCATCACTACAAAGCCAAAACACAGAGCTTAAAGCCCGCGTCTCAGCACAAAGCTTGAAGCCCGCGTCTCACATAAAGCTTGAAGCCCGCATCTCAGACGCGAAGCTCAGTACAAAGTTTGAAGCTAGCATTTCAATACTACCGCGGTGCCTAAATGTGAAGCTAAAGGCTTGCGTCCAGCATTACCTCAACGGCTAAACGTAAGGCTCAAGCTCGCGTCCCAACTATAGAGGAGCCATGCGTCTCAATTATAACTACCCTATTACTAGGTCATGTACTACCCACGTAATGAGGGGAGATAATCCCCATTAAGGAGGGTTTTTATGGGACAGTTTTACCCCTGAAATCTCTATAAATAGCTCAGTTTGCTATTGAAGAGGGGGCAAAATTTTCAGCTGAGGAATACTGATAAAGAGTTAAACTATTTTACCAACTGCTGAGTTCAAGTTTTTGCCTAAGTTTCTTTGAGATTTCATTGGATAAGAGCTGTGCTACTCCATCTGTGATTCAAGAAGAAGACTTTCAGAGAGTTTGACGTTCACCTGGTCAATGAAATAAGACTCACTTGCCACTGCTACATAAAGAACTCAACCTTAAACAAAGAGAAGATCTGAGTTTGAGTGTCTTCTCTCTCTTGTAGTTGGATTTGATTGGTTGTAACTTTTCATTGATTCAAGAAATATTACAATACACTTTCAACATTCCTCCCTGTATAAGAGATGACGACTCCACTGGGGACTACTTTCTTTACTGATGAGCAAGTTGTAGTGCAAGGTGATGTCAGTTTCATGAAAAAAACGGTCAAGTCACTCATTGTGAAATTCGACCAGGCAAAGTATGAAGAGTTCCTCTCGTCTGGCTCCAAGAGCCCCAGAGTGGCAAGGTAGTACCGCAGGGTCTCCTCAGAGATCTGCTCTTAAGTTCCTTCGGAGACTTCCCCAAAGATGGTCTGCAAAACAGCGCCATTTTTGGCCGCGTCACGCGCGTGGTCCGTGTCAACGTCTCCTATGAGACCCGCAGCCAACGTCATTGAAGGCCAATCTTGCCACACCTCTTCTCTTCCTTAGCTCTAGGTTATCAGGGGTCTCCAACAACCCGTGAAGAGTAACCAGAATGCTGAACATCAACAAAGGCATCGCGCACGTCGACAACAGATGGAAGAAGCAGGAAAAGTCATCTGTCCAACAGATACAGGATGCGAGGTTCAACCCCGCGTCTCTTCTGAACAACATCAGAAACGTGAAGTCTGCGTTTGGATACCAAAGCGTAGAGCTCACGAGGCTCGCGTTTCTGAGGCCCTACCTCACAGATGCATTGTTTAGCAACGCGAGGTCCACATCTCTTTTTAGAGATATGAGACCCGCGTCTCTATGTCAAAACGTGAGGCTCACGAAGTCGCGTCTCTCATATGTTGCCAGGAAAACGCGACAATTAGTAATGCGAGGTCCGTGTCTCTTCTCAACAAGGCGCGAGACTTGCATCTTAAAGCCAAAATATGAGAGCCGCGTCTGTTCTATAGAACGTGAACTCCGCGTGGACCTTGCATCACTGAAACTTACAAAGTTAACATTCGCTCTTCGACAGCTAGGATCAGAAGAAAGCTGAAAAGTCCTCATCCTTAGAGACTCGAAGCTGGTCTCTAAGATCCCCTCCCGATCTAAGAGATTACTTGACAAAGAAGAGGAGTATTCATCAAATCACTCACTATGCTGCTGTGAGCGGCTCATCACAACGGTACTCTTTGAATGCAACTGTAAACAGTCCGTATTCAAATGTTTATCATCTACGTCAGTCTCTCGCTCGGCCAAAAGGCATCATTCCCGCAAAAGGTAACTTTTTCTGATACAGAGTACCCTAAAGTTACTGCAAATGTGGTAGGTCCAAGCACTACACCAAGCAAGACTAAAGGGAAGCAGCCAATAGTCAGCTTTGATGAGTTTAACACCCGAGGGCCGGAGGGATATATACGGCATACCCGCACTCAAACTGGCGTAATAGCCTAAGTGGACTACAGAGCCCTAGCTCGGGACATCAAAGTAATCAAGTCACACTCTGCCATCGCAGAATTACAGGCTTCGAACTCTTTTATAGAGAAAGAAGCATTTGCATATATGGCAAGCACTCCTGAAGAAATGGCCAGATGCTTTAAGCAACAAGCTCAAACCCAGAAGGAGCAACTCGATATGATTCGTACTCAACAAGAATCTATCCACAGCCTCAAGGAGATTGTTTCTCATTACTTGAGGACAAAAAGAAGAATCCTAAGGCCAAGACCTTCCAAGAAGTACAAAGGCAAATGGAAGGAAGGGGAAAGCTCATCTTCTACATATACTGAGGAGGAGCAGCACTCCAACTCTGAGTTCTCCAAACCTCCATCCGAAGAGGAAGGCAATTCAGAGAATATGAGCACTCATTCCAAAAGAATGAGTAAACTGAAACAGCGTCTTGAAGTCCTTGCCAGTTGGAAAGGCCTACTAGAAGCAGGAGTGGCCCGGCCGTACCTGATTGAGTGGGATCTTGTCCCGTACCCTTCTAAGTTCAAAGCTCCGACCCTACAGGCCTTTGACGGTAAGGGGTCACCGAACCAGCAATAATTACTTCAAGTCTCAGACAGGGAATGCAGTATCAAATGATGCCATCTTGGCATGTTTGTTCATTGGCACGCTGAAGGGGATCACTTTTGAATGGTTCATGAAGCTCCCAGAAGGTTCCATCAAGACTGGGATGATCTGGAGAAGCTTTTCCTTACACGCTTCTTCAAAGACGACTCAAAGATTACCATACCAACTCTCCTGGCGATGAGGCAACGAAAAGGAGAGTCAGTTAAAGCATTTGTGGAGAGATTTCAGAATATGGCACTCCGATGTCCTAGTAGTATGACCCAGACCACCCTGGTGGAAACATACTGCTACAATTTAAAAACCTTACTCATAGCTCAGATCGGAGTAGCTGAAAACCGTATTTGCAAGCAGTTGGTTTAGCAAGGCGAACATACAGAAGAGATTCTCGCCAGGATTAAGGCAGAAGAAAATAAGCCTAGACCCGAAAAGTCAACGATACGCACGCCAGAAGCATCTTTTCAAGTTAAAAGGAAGGATACTAGCGATAGAGACAAAATCTCCCTTTAAGCCCCAACCGACTAGAGGGGGTTGCTCTGACCGAGTCACACGCCAACAAGCAGTACTTCAAGGACGAGCATGTAGATTCATTATTCAAGTTACTCAATAAGAGCAACAGACTGAAAGTTCCTAAAATAGACGTCCTGAGGAAGTTGGCAAGACCGACAACCTTAATTATTGCTTGTACCACAGGATGCTGGGCACTCTACCAAGAGCTGTTACATCTTCAAGAAATTCTCCAAGCTTTGATTGATGCGGAGGTGCTCAAGTTTCGCCCGGAGTAGAAGAAAGTGACAACAAATATGATGTCATTTCTTTAGTTCGGGGTCCATCCTCCAACGCCCAGAGTAGCTTCCATCCCGAAAGGGGAACTAAGGGTGCTCAATATAGATCCCAGACCAGCGAGAGAAAGGTCTCGTACCTATTTCTACTCCTCAGGGAGAAATCATGTGGGTTCATCCCGACCTCATGAAATGCCAACAGTGGACTACTGTTACCAACAGAAAGTCTAGGGTACAACAAAATTTCGCCTTGCAATGTGGTGTGTGCTTCCTCCCGGAAGCAAAAACTGATATCCCCTTGCTAACTGATTTGGAGGAGGAGATAATTGTCCTTGCTGCAAAACCGAATGTGCCCTCATAGTAGAGACCCGCTCGGGTCAGTCATACTTGTAGAAATATGACGAAATGGTGGCAAATCCGCCTAAACTCACCCAAAGCTAACCAAGCAATCCACAAAGCAACCCATGGAGAAGTAAACAGAGCTTTGATATGCCAAGGCCCTTTCGAAGGACAAAGCGGAAGGATCTTCATCACCTTACCGCTTTGATGTTTTGGCTCAACTGGCCAATATCCCAGTCAGGATCACCCTTTACGAGCTTCTGAGACTGTCTAAGTCAACAAGGGAAGCTCTGAGAGAAGTTTTAGCTGATGCTGAGGCTTTTATGGCCTGGATTCTGGCTGAACCCCAGAAGAAAGAAATGAAGACAGCCTCCACGCCCTTTCAACATGCCCCCTGCATAACCTTCACTCCCGACGACATGCAGGTTAGGGAAAACATGATAGTCTCCTGTACTTCACAGGTATATTAGATCGTCTGAAGTGAGCTGCATTCAGGTGGATCCAGGATCTGTGTTGAGCATCATGTCCCACTGGATCATGCAGCACTTGGAAATCCCCACTCACCAATTGAGCGCCACTCAAACTACCATTTATTGTTTCAACGCTAATGGTATGCCCCAATGGAAAGGTTAAACTCAAATGTCAGATCGGGGACCTAAGATTCGAGGTGACGTGCTATGTTATTGACACCGATACTTCATATAATTTGCTGCTGGGACGATCGTGGATTCATCACAACTCTGTCGTCCTCTCTACTCTCCATCAAGTCATGAAGTATGTTGACGGAGATGAAAAAGTTCAAACGCTGATCGCCGAAAGGCATCCGTTCAAGGGGGTAGAGAACTACTTCATAGACTCCCTCCAGTACTAGGATTCTCTAGAGACAGACGAGAATCCCCATCCAGAGAAACTAGACTCTGGTACCGAAGCTGATGTCGAGCAAGAGACATAAGAAGAATGTCTTTGGGAGTTGAATCCACTTGTAATGAGCGTTAATAAGCTCGATGTCAATAACACCACCAATGATGTAGCGAGTGGTATATTAATGAAGAGTTAGATTTGGCTTACTTTTCTGTGTTTGCTTCTGATTCTGTGCCATCGATACTGGTACCAATGTAGATGATGACCCCTGGTCAGTAATAAATGCCCTGACATCATGTATATACCGGTGAGATCATCTTTCACGATATACCAAAGCATCAGCGATGAGTAGGAATTATTCTTTGAGGTCCCAGTATGACACAAAGGCCAAAACTGATCCTTTTCAGAAAATTGAGTCCCAACCAATGACTTACGAACTCAGAAAGCAAGACTGAACTTTCTCAGTTCTCTCATTACGAGTCAAATGTACTTAGAATGATGGAGAACATGGGGCATGGCCTAACAAGTGGTCCTGGCTTAAACTTCGGCAAAGGAAGAAGAACACTGCTTTGATCTTCTTCCAAAGAGAGAACCCCTGATTATTATCATCGAATTTGCAGGGGTTGGGCTATGTATCAACTCCAATCCCGTCAGCCTCTGAGTCTGAAGGGTCATTACGTCTCACGTCATCATGGGAGTCAGATGTCAGTGTCGACAACATCTTCAAGAACTTTCGGTAAACATGATTTTAACAAGCCCAGGCTTGAGATGAAGAAATATCCAGTCAGATACAGATCCTTAGATCAAGCACCTAAATACACTCTGGGATATTCGCTTTGAACAACGCGAGACACCCACAGAGGATAAGGTACCCAGATTAATATGGGATGAGGCTAATCCCATACCCATCTTTATAAGCAAAAGCTTATCACCCCCGAGAAAGAAGATCTAATATCTCTTATGCGAAAGTATATAGATGCTTTCATTTGGAACTACAAGGATATGCCTTGGCTCGACCCTCAAATGGCTATGCATCGCCTCAACATCAGTCCATACGTGAAGCCCGTAAAACAACAACAATGATGGTTCCACCCAAGATAATAGAAGCGATTCAGTCAGAAGTCAAGAAGATTATAGACTCCGTTTTATCAGAGAAGAACAACACCCTGATTGGGTACCCAATATCGTCCCCATTACTAAGAAGAATGGGAATATCTGGGTTTGCATTGATTTTCGTGATCTAAATGAGGCGTGTCCTAAAGATGATTTCCCTCTTCCAATCACGAATGTCATGATCGATAACACATGTGGGTTCGAACGATGTCTTTCATGATGGATTCTCAGATACAATCAAATTAAGATGTACCCTGTTGATGAGAAGCATACATCTTTCAAGACACCATTAGGGGTGTATTGCTATACTGTCATGCCCTTCGGATTGAAGATCGCGGGGGCGACATACCAGAGAGTTATGAATGCAATTTTTTATGAGCATATACGCAAAAACATAGAATGCTACGTAGATGATATTACAGTGAAAAGCCATGCCAAAGGATCACATAGCAGATCTGAAGACAGTATTCGATGTCATGGGCACATCAATTGAAATGAATCCCACCAAATCCATTCCGGGGTAGCTAGTGGTAAATTTCTTGGGTTTGTCGTGATATTTAAGGAATCCACGTCGACCCAGAGAAAGTCCACGCCATCCAAGAAGCAACCTCTAAGGACTCTTAGAGAGCTTAGAGATTGCAAGGGCGACTAGCATATATTCCAAAGGTTTATCTCAAATCTCTCAGATGATAACAACCCTTCACCAATTGATGAGTGAAGGGTGTTTTCATCATCTGGACGATGCTTGCCAACACGTTTCGAGAAATCAGCGTACTCACATATCCACATGTCCTTACAGCTTCAGTGACAGAAAACTTTCCTAATATATGTTAAAGCTATGGATTATTCTCTAGGGCTTTACTAGCTTAGAATAATAATCAGGGACATGAGAAGGTAATCTTCTACCTGATAGAACTAATCGGAGCGAACATCGATACAACTGATCGAAAAGAATGCTTGTGTTGGCATTCGCCATCCAGAAGACGCGACACTACTTGGTGGGCCAAACCATACACGTCATATCAAAAGTCAATCCTTTAAGATTGCTTATGATGAATCCATTATCACTGAATGGTCGATTGATTGAATGGGCCATGTTGCTCTCTCAATATGAGATCAATTCTTGCCACAAAAAGCTGTGAAGAGCAGGGTGGCAGAAACTTCTTGGTAGAGCATCAGATCCAAAGGCCACCAAATTTTATAAAGATCTCCTAGACGAGGTCTCTAAATTTTGCTTGACCCACTCTTTCGAAGGACAGGTGTGGCAACTCTTCTTCGATGCGCATCAGAATGGGTCCTTGAGGAAATATTATAGCAGGAGTGGGGTAGTACTTATCTCCCACAGAACTACGTAATTCCTCGTACATTTTCATTATCGAGCCATGTTCCAACAATGTAGCAAAATACATGTTCTCTTGATAGGATGCAAATCGTCGATGAGATTGGCGTTAAAAATCTCAAGCATACGGTGATTCAAGCTCTCGTTAACCAGGTCCGTGGGGAGTATGAGTCAGACATGAAGACTTGTACCCTATCACAACGCAACTATCCACATGGAAGAGAGGTCAAAACTTCTACATCGACCATGTACCTCCGCCCGTAATGCGCATGCAGATGCACTGGCATCCTCGCTGCTTCCTTGGCTCTTCCAGCCGGAGCGGCAGAGAAAGTATTCGTCTACAGTCATGACTTGTACTGTCCAAAACTCGCCCTCGAAATGATCATATTTCAGTAGGGAAATTTTAAGTCAAAAAACTCTAGAGACTTTGACAGGTGCAGAGCTCGGGATTGGCGATTCCGTATATCGACTATGTATTGTACGACATTTTACCTGATGACCCTAAAGAGGCGTCTGCCATTAAAGGAAGCTCCTAAATTCAACTACAATGCGATCACAAGAATACTGTATCACTGATCGCATGATGGAATCCTCTTCCGCTGCTTATCACATAAGAGGTACATGAAACCTTAAAGAGGCTCATGATGGTATGTGCAGAGTTCACCATCCTGGCCCAAACTTAGGGATCGCCTCTGAAGACTGGGATATATTGGCAAAAGATGATCCACGACGCCATCTCTTACGCTAAACGATGCCATGCCTGTTAGATCCATGGTGACTTCATTCACCAGGCACCGGACATCTTCGCCCTACAACATCTTTCTGGCCATTTGAGATATGGGGAATGGATGCGGTCCTATTAGCCTACCTTCATCCAAAGGACACCGATTTATCTTAGCCATAACCGATTACTTTTTCAAATAGGCTGAAGCTATCCCCTTAAGGGAGGTAAAGACATCTTACGTGATCAAGTTCATTAAACATCACGGTCTACCGCTTTGGCATGCCATGATGGATTGTCCATGATGATGAGCCTCAGTTCGTTAGCCAAGCATTCCAAAGATTCTGTAGCAAGTTTAGGATCTAGAGTGTGTCTTCAACGACATACTATCCAGCTGCTAACGGCCTTATAGAAGCTTTCAACAAGACCATTAGGAAACTTCTCAAGAAATTCGTCTCGAAAGCCACGCAACTGGGATGATAAGTTAGGTGAATGCTTATGGGCTTATCGCACAACAATGAGAACCCTGACGAAGCTACACCCGTCTCTTTGGATACAGGTGTGAGGCTGTACTCCCACTAGAAATCTAGATCCCATCTCTACGCTTTAACCTTGATAATAGAGATGACAAATGAGGAGAAACATCGATTACGACTCCAGGAGATGGAAGCTTTGGATGAAAAATGCCTGCATGCTCAATAGCAAATTGAGCTCTATCAAGCTCGAATTACCAGAGCCTTCAACAAGAAAGTCAAGGAGCGGACTTTCAAGAAAGGTAAACTTGTTTTAGCTGTCAGAAGACCCATGGTGATGATGCATAAGACCAAAGGGAAATTCCAGCCAAATGGGAAGGATCTTTGTAGTAGAGTCAGTCTACTCGATAGAGCATACCACCTTATAACCCAGACGACGATATGCTTATGATGTTGATCATCGACAGATTCTTGAAGAAGTACTATCCTTAACAGGATTCTTCTCAAGATTAGGTTAACATTACACCTATAATCAAACTTTCAGATCCAAGATGTTAGAAGAGCGCCAAAGAAAAGCTTTTTTTCTTCATGGATCACATTACGGTTGATCATTGCTAAGCTAATCGAACACTGTTTACATCATGATGCATGATGTAAACATTGAAGAAAAGACAAAGTGTGAAACTTCGATTTTATCCTTGTGACTCTTCCTCTAGTTTATCCATAAACATCTGACGCCTCTGACGGTTAAGGATAGAGAAAAATATTGCCTTTAAGTTCAACATAAGTCCTCGATAATTCATCATGCTGAGGGGAATAGCATGGCTAACTAACTCAAACGGTAGTTGATAAGCATACCAATCTGTTGATAATTGAGGCTTAGCTAAAATCCCCAGGGACTTGTCCTGTCTTCCCCTCCAAAATCCCTTATCAATTCTTTTCCACGGAATGGTAGGACCACGAAATACCTGCGTCCATTTCCCAGCGAAATGAGCACAGACTTGTCACGTTAATGTAAACCTCTGACAAGTCATTTTTCTTAATCCTCACGGGGTTTGTGATTGGTATCCAATGTTGCATATTTTACCACATAATTCCCATGCATTTAGTTAATAAATATATGATTTTTACTCATCTTCTCTATATATTTGCAGGTATACACTCAAAATTGAGAGAAAGCCCAATAATCACTTTAATTAGCAATAATTAAAGGGATTAATTCCAATCCCAATCTAAATCCATCCAGAGAGATCCGCGCAACAACTCAAGATCTAGAAGGCCACGTGGATAACAACCACGGAACCACTCTCAACAGAAAGCAGTTACCCAACAGAATCTGTTTTGCCGCAATTTGGCGGCAAAATACCAGAATTTGCGGCAAAGATATGGCCGTTGGATCCCAGATTTTGCGCCAACAGACTGATCTCGAAGCTTCTCTCTCAGCCTATAAATATCTGCACCTGACCTGCGAGCAAAGACGGAACAGAGAAGAGAGGAGAAATTGTTAGTTGTTGTAATTTTCATAGTTTTTCTCTATGAGTTTAAGTTTTCTTTAATCCCTCTTCTTCTTCCCTAGAAATCATTGCAAGAGAGAGTTGTAAGAGAGAGAGCTTGTATATCAAGAAGTGACAACTTGAGCAATGCAAGGATTCATCCATTCTCTTCATCCTACTTGAGCTTGGTTCTAGTTTAATTGCTTTCTTTACTTCTTTCTTTACTTTCTTGCAATTTACTTCATGCTTTGCTTTTATTTGTTAATGGCTTGTAGCTAAATTTTCTACCATGTACTAGCTAACCACTAGCCTTGCCATCTTCACTAACTCATGGTTGATTGCTTTAGTTCATCTTGCAAGTTGGATGGTCTTCTCTTCTCCGATGGTTACCACCCGTCATCCAATGAGAAAGTATTAGATCAACACGCAAGACGAACCTACGCCGATGGAGTGACAACATGAGGCACGCCTTCACTATCACGGAGTTTAGTAAGTATTGGTAAGGTAGTAAGTAAGCTAGTCATGGTTTGTTTTCTCCATTTCATTCTTTCTAGTGTTAATACCAAATCCAATCTTGATTCTTTTCCACTTTCCATCATAAATATCCATCCATTCTTTCATTTCTTGTTCCATGATTGTTTTATTCTATTAAGCAGAAGACACTTCGTTTACATTTCTTCACTACAATTCGTAACGCTTCTATCGCTAGCTCTCCCTGAGATCGACTCGGTATAGCCTTATGCTATAACGGAGATAGGAAAGGATACATCGATACATTACATACACCTTTCTCATCTAATCAAATTTTAGCGCCGTTGCCGGGGGAGCAACGGATTTTCTTTAACGTGAAGAACTAACGCATTGTCTTCTCTGTTGCAGGTTACAGGAGAAGAAACAGGAAAATTTTTGCTTGCAGTGACATTAAGTGGACCTGGCCTCTGCTCTCGAAAGCAGAGACCAGGATCCCACAGTTTTGCTGCGGATTCTGGGTTTTTGCCGCAGATCTGCGGCAATTCTGAGTGAACTACTTACAATTTTTCTGCAGGGCTCTGAATCTGCAAAATACAGCTACTGCTATAATTGAATTCCTGTATTTTTCACCATATACCTGCTAATTTAATCAACAGTAAAAAAATTGTTTGAAAAGTTAAAAAATTGTTTAGACATTTGCATTTCTAGGCACGTGTCTTTCAATTCATTTACTTTTACTGTTGAAGAGTGCTGGAGGCAAGGTACGTTTTGCATTGCATGTAGACTAGGAATCATCTCTTGCTTGATTTTCATGCTTTGAGTGAATCCTTTTTATCTATCTTGTACACTTGCACAATTCATTTTAAGGCATAACCCATAAATAAGATAAGGTGGGGATTTCATTACCCTTTCCTTAGCCCAAAAACCACCATCCCAGCACTCACTAACCCAAGCCTAATTTAATATAAAAAAATAGACGTTGGCCCTAGGGACATCTCGGACTCATTTAGGAGATTATCCTAAGGGGGAAAAGTGTTGAAAATTGACTCTTGTAAAATCAGTGTCTAGGAAAGGGATTGAGGGCCGAAAGCCCGAAGGTTGTTGGTTACTTAATTAAGGAACGTCTTTGACGGAAAACCTCCCAACAACTTTGCCCTTACCTGGCTGATTAGCCTACCTGTGGTCAAAGTCTACACTAAACCTCCCGTGGACGGTCTAATCAGTTAGGAGTCGTCTAGGTCTAGGTCAATCCTCTTTTGGCTTGGTTTTTGATTTTTTTCCTCTTCTTTTTTGTTTGTTTTTTTGATTTTTCCTTTTTGTTTGTGATTGTTTGTGATATGGCATTCAAACAATAATAATTCTTTCCATCCAAATATAATCCATATTTCACACAGACTCCATTTTATTCGGATAATTCCAACCCGGTGTTTTACAATACGCACCAACCAAATACCACGGGTTGGCCTTATCCGAATCAATATGACCCATCCCCCCCATCTAATAATTATAATTTCCATAATGATTTCAACTCGTCACAGACTCAATGGGGATTCCAGTCCCCGAGTTTAATTATCAACGTCCTTGTCCACATATCCACCTAGTCCCAATATCCACATATTCATTCTCCGATTCTGCTTCATATATTCCTTTTTCTGGACCTCCCCATTGAAGAAAAATCTGAGTTCTAAAAGAGGATAGAAGCCAATCACTAGAGGCAGAGCAACAACTTAAGACCAAATTAGCCTCTCCAATTCCACCACATTTTCAAGATACATACTCAATTCCACCAGTCCAAATAAAAGACCATCAATTTGGAAATGAGTATGCGTGAGTCCAAACACAAATCCCAAAATCTGATGACTCACAATTTCAATATCACTTCCAAGACAATACTTCATCTTTCCATCAAAACAATGAAGTCTCAATTATGGAAAGATACTTGAAGAAATGACTCTGCTCAAATGCTAGAAATCATGACATAGAGTTGATGATCCAAACTCTTCATTCTCATCTATTTCTAATGTCACTAGCCCTCTATTAAAGAAGATGAGTCATGTAGTCTTGGAAATCCAGATTTAATTTCAGCACAATCACCTGAACTTGTCCAAAATTCAGATCCCATTGACATTTTGGCAAGTTTTCCTTTTCCTGAAATTGAACTTGAGTGTGATATGATCCTGAAATTCCACTTGATGATTCAATTTTTCTTCCTGATTCAATTATGACTCCGGTGTCTTCACATGATTCACTTCATTTCCCGGTCAGTATTGGATCCAGTGCCAGTCCATTTTGAAATTGATCACCAATCTTTGATGATCATACTGAACTTGACCAATTCCATACTTTTGAAAGTCCCATTAATAAATTGGCATTCACATTTTTGTGGAATTGAACTACATGAGGAATGTGATCTTGAACCCACTTAGTGATTCACTTCTTTTCCTGATTCAATAATGACTACCGGTAACTTTAACCTGACTTTAATTTTTCCCGGAGTCGACATTGGATCCTGTACCAATTCATATGAATTGAATCAATCCATCTTTGAGATCATATTAAACTTGACCAATTCTACACTTCTGAAATACTATTGACAAATTGGCAAGTTTTTCATGTATTGAACTACATATGGAATGTGACCTAGATTCTCACTATCTCTTTACTTCTGAAACTGATTGTACATTCTATCGAAGATGTTGACTTAAGTTTCGAAGAATTGTATGGTGATGAGCTAGAATTTCTTAATATTGGAAGTAAAGAGATAACACCCATAATAGGTCACATCCCATTGTTGGAAAATGATTGTGGATTTGAGCTTCATTTCTTGACTTGGACCAAATTCCTGAACTCACTTCGACTCCTACACCTTCACTTGACTTCGGTCACCTTCCTGAGTCAGTATTCGTTCCTATCCTTCCTGAGTCCAAGTCAACCGTTCTGTCATTTCATACACCATTCGGGGACAAGGTGGTTGACAAATTTGACTCTGAAATTTATTATAGAAAATGGAAATTAGATGGGGTCATGTACTTAATAAAGATTCTTAATGGATTCATCTTTTTAGTGGGTCATATTCATGATATTTCTGGTGGGTTCCTCAAACCCAAAGCAAAGTTGATTGGGCCATGTTTCGTGGACCAATCAGACCACCACCGGAACCACCACCTTAAGGTAATTTTTTTTTCCTTCCCTTTCCATTTTGTTTCATGCATACATATATCATGATGCATTGAGGACAATGCATGAAATAAGTGTGGGGGAGGGTTTACTAACATAGAGTTTTTAGATTTTCTTTCTTTTACATTTTTTTTACAAAAAATAAAAAATAAAAAAAACAAAAAAAAAACTTTTTGAAATAAGAGACAAAGTTTAGATCTATTTTTAAGAAAATTAAGATGTATCTTAGGAATTAAGAAAGCCTTATTATGACATCTTAAACCTAGTTGAAAATAGATCTTGCTTGAAATTATAGGCTAAGTAGAAAAATTGGTGAGATATTTTTATCTTGAATTTTTTTGCCTTAGATAATATGCACTTACACTTACACATTTCTTGGGATGGAGACAAAGACCAAAATGCCATATAAATAAAAAAAATATAATAAATAAAAACATCACCTATTAAGCTGGAGAATTGTGCCTCAAGAAGCATGATTATTCACGCCTAACGGTGGTAAAGGAAATAATAATCCCCTTTAGTTTTTGTGGCCTTTTTTACTCGAGACCTTAAACCCGAGGATGTTTTCTCATCTGGTGCCCTAAGACCGTCTGGTTGGGAGTCATCGGTTAAAGGCTCGCTACAAGGGTAAACTAGAAAGCCTAAACTAAGGGAAGAAGAAAAAAAAAAGCAGAAAATATATATATATATATGTATATAAATAAATAAATGGCTTGATGGTTGGAGTTGAAATCCCAGAAATTTTCACTGAGCACGGTGTGCATATTATCTAGGTTTTATCAAAGATAAAATATTCAATCCATTTTGAATTCTTACCTTAATTGAAGACAAGATCTTGCATAGAGACTAAGTTTAGAAAGAATGATTATAGGTGGACTTATGACCTAAGATCACTTATATTTTTGCAAAAATAGTTCGAAAACATGTCTCTTGTTCAAAATGAATTTTCAAAACACTATCATTTGTCTTCTTTCTTTATGGATTTTGTGGGTGTAATCCGCTGAAAACCCTCAGGAGACAACACTCCTCCTCTAGGGTAACCTAGAGGTTTAACGGCTTGTTGCACATGCTCAGTGCAATCGCGTCACCTGCGAAAGTGGTGTAATAAAATGTGTAGTATAGTTTTTCTTTTTCTTTGTTTTGCTCGGGACGAGCAAAAGAATAAGTGTGGGGGTGTGATTGATACACAATATTGCATATTTTACCACATAATCCCCATGCATATTGCAAATAAATATATGATTTTCACTCATCTTCTCTATATATTTGCAGGTTCACACTCAAATGAGAGATAGCCCAATAATCACTTTAATTAGCAATAATTAAAGGGATTAAATCCAAGATTAAGATAAAGCCCAAATTTGAATCCAAGATCCAGAGAGATCCGCGCGCCAACTGAAGACTCTAGAAGGCCACGTGGATAACAACCTCTCAACCAACCTGCAACAGAAATCTGTTTCCCAACAGAATCCGTTTTGCCGCGCCCTTGCCGCACGCCCGCGGCAGATCTGGGTTTGTTGAGATCCGGATTTTGCGCCAACAGAAAGGGGTCTTGAAGTTTCTCTCTCAGCCTATAAATATATGCACCTGACCTGCGAGAAAAGATGAACAGAGAAGAGAGAGAGATTAGTGTAAAGCTTTGTAATTTTGTTTTTCTCTAGGATTTTTGTAGCTCTCTATGATCTTCTTCCTCCCTAGAAATTATTGCAAGAGAGAGTTGTAAGAGAGAGAGCTTGTACATCAAGGAGTGACAACTTGAAGCAATGCAAGGATTCATCCATTCTCTTCATCTCTACTTGAGCTTGGTTCTAGTTTAATTGCTTTCTTTACTTGCCTTCTTTACTTTCTTACAATTTACTTCATGCTTTACTTTTCTTCATTAATGGCTTGTAGCTAAATTTTCTACCATGTACAAGCTAACCACTAGCCTTGCCTTCTTCACTAACTCATGGGTGATTGCTTTAGTTCATCTTGCAAGTTGGATGGTCTTCTCTTCTCCGATGGGTTAAACCACCCGTCATCCAAGTGAGAAAGTAATTAGATCAACACACAAGATAAATCCATGCCGATGAATCAACATGAGGCACGCATTCATTATCACGGAGTTTGGTAAGCTTTGGCAAGGTAGTAAGGTAAGCTAGTCATGGTTTGCTTCTTCAAGTTCACTTTCTTTTTAGTTGTTAGTCCAAATCCAATCTTCTTTGATTTCTTTCCACTTTTCCATCATGAACATATCCATCCATTCTTTCACTTCTTTTTCCATGATTGTTTTTATTCTTATAAGCATAGAAGAATTCTCGTTTACTTTCTTCACTACGGACCGTAACGCTTCTATCGCTAGTTCTCCCTGAGAATCGACTCGGTATAGCTCTATGCTATAACGGAGATAGGAAAGGGTACATTGAACATATTGAATACATATGTGGAGTAATTGATCAAAAGGTTGATTCTAAACCTTAACTCTTTCATTTAATATCTGTGCATATTATACTCCACAATATAACACCTTTCCCGTCTAATCAATAGTTCAATTCCATAAAAATGAGAACTTGCCAATTTGTCAATGAAACTTTCAAAAGTATGGGATTGGTCAAATTCAATATGTTGATCTAGAAAGATTGGTAATTTAATTTCATGATGAATAGGCAATGATCCAATACTGACTCAGGAAATGGATTAAAGTCAGGTAAAGACACTGAAGTCAATATTGAATCAAAAAATGGAATTGAATTGCCAAATTGAGATTTCAGATCACATTCATTCTCAAGTTCAATCTTAGGAAAAGGATAACTTGTCAACATGTCAATGTGGTTCTCAAGAATTTGATGTTGGTCAATTTCAAATGGGTGTACTGAAATTGAATCTTGGTTTTCAAAGCAACATGATTCTTTAGCTCTAACAGAATAGTTAGCGACATCAGGATGGTTAAAGGGTAAGAATTGAGAGTTTTGACCATTATATCTATGTCATGATTATGAGCGATTTGAGCCTGAGTCATGACTTCAAGTAGCTTTTCATAGTCGATTGTTTCATTGTTTTTGTTGTGATTGGACTTGAAAAGATGAAGATTTGTTTTAAAATTCTGGTATAATCGTGAGTCCATTAGATTTTATAATCGTTGCTCGGACTCACGCATACTCTTTTCCAAGATTGATAATTTTCTATTCTGAACTGATGATGAGTATGAATCTTGATTTTCAAAATAACAAGAATCTTGGGTCAAGTCAATAGAGTTAGAGATATTTGAATTGGTCAAAGGTTGAGAAGAGAAAGTTTTTTCATTCCTATAAATGCTGACCAATTGACTTAATTGTTTTTCCAACCTATTGATAGACGGGGCAGAAGATTTTTGAAATTGTAGCGCAGACTTCTCCAAGATTTCTGTACTCTTTTCTAAATATGATTTTTCTTCAAGTGGATGTTCTAGAAAGGGAGTGTAAGAATTTTGGTTTTAGAAAATTTGTGAAGAGTGCGAGTCCAACATGTTTTGAGATTGAAGCTCAGACTCACGCAAGCATTCCATACTCGTTTCCAGGGCAAATGGTTGTTCATTTTGAATAAGTGGAACAGAGTATGAATCTTGAAAATATTGTGAAATTGGTGAATTGAGTTTCTCTTGTTGGGACTCAAGCATCGCTTGTACAGCTTCTATACTTTTTTTCTAACTCAGATTTTTCTTCTATTGGTGGTTCTAGAAAAGGAGTATAGGAAGCAAAATTAGGAAATGAATATTGTGAAAATTGTAAAAATTGTGGATAAGGTGGTTGAAAATTTGACTCGGTGGAGGTGAATCCCCTTTGACTCCCTTTGACTCTGTGAAGAGTGAAAATTATTTGGAAATTATGGTCATAAGATTGGGGTATGGGTTGTATTGATTCGGATAAGTCCAACCCGACATATTTGGTTGGTTCATATTATAAAAATTGGGTTGGAATTATCTGAATCAAATAGGGTCACTGTGAAGTATGGATTCATATTAGGATTGAAAGAATTGTTGTTGTTGAATTTCATATTACAAACAAACATAAACCAAAAAAAAAAGAAACAACAAACAAAAAAGAAAGAAAAAATCAAAGCCAAGCCTATACTAGGGTTGATCTAGACCTACACGACTCATAACTGAGCGATTTCCCGGCAGAGATTGTTGTATGAATCCGACCACAAGCTAATCGGCCAGGTAGGGGCAAAATACGGTGGGAGGTATCCGTGCGTAAGCAACGGGCCTTAATTACGCCAAACCACAGTATTTTCGAGGCGTAACCTCTTAATCCTCAACCTTAAACATCGATTTCACAAGAGTAAGATTCTTATAAGTTCCACCCTCGGTCAATCTCCTAATGAGTCTAAGATGTCCCTAGGGGCCAACTTCTATCAATTTTTATATTAGGGCTTGGGTTGTGTGAGTGGAGAGGTAATTTTTGGCTAAGGAATGGTGATGAACTCCCCATCTTATTCTGTATTAGGTTTTGCCCTTAATTTCAATTCGTGTAAGTGTGAAATATAGACAAGAATATAACATAAAACAAGTAAATCACCCACGTGTTGTCCTATGCTATATGCAATGTTATATGTACATCTCAGTCCAGATCACAACAGCAGAACAAAATACAGTATATTAGAATTGAATTGACACGTGCCTAAATGCAAATGTCTAAACCGTATTAAAAGCGTTCAAAATACCATATTTTAGTTCTTTAGTTATTGCAGTGTATAGGTAATCAAAGCAGGAAAATAGCAGTTAAATCCACTAGCTATTATAATGTACACTTCCAGCATAACGAGATACACAAATGCCATAAGGTTGTCGCGAAATCACGACAAAAGTCGCGTTTGCGCAGCTTTTCTGTAGAAGCTGGGTTCTCGTTTTCAAGAGCAGGGAGGTACAATGCTAATGGGTGTTCCGCAATATTTAGTTCCTGTAAAAATTGACCTGCACACCAAGACAGAAAAGAAATGTTAACAAAAATGTGAAAACAAAACCATTCATGTCCCCGGTAACAGCGCCAAAATTTTGATCAATGCAGAATCAGCACTTGAAAATGTGTGTTTTTATAAATTCAGTGAAAAGCTTGCGTGCTAATGTTTCCTCGATACTTCTGTTATAGTATTGGCTCAACGGGTCGAATCTACAGAGACGGGAGGCGATATAAGCATTAACAGTTCTTATTCACGTATTATGTTAACAAGTTCTTTGTTAAAGAATGAAAAAAAGAAATAAAAGAAATTCAGAAGTGATAGGTGGAGAAGGGAATGAAAATGGCGATGAGAAAACAAAATAGAAGTGGTTTGTGGAGTCGGTAAAATAAAAGCAATAGGTAGAAATGAAAAAGAAAGTGAAGTGATTTAGAAAGTGGTTTAAAACAAAATAGAAAAGGAGAAGATGAAACTTTGGTAAAGCAAATAAAAACAATGGTGAAGAAGATGAAAACAAGGATGGACTAAGAAGATGGTGAAAACAACGATAGAAAAGTGATTGGTAGTGAAAAGTGCATTTTTATCATCATATTTACCATCACATTTTCATATTTATTCAATTAATTCTGCACATTTATTAATAATTTGTAATTTATTGTGTGCAGGCCTCGAATTATTAATTTAACAATAAATAAAGCTTAAAGAGCCCAAAAGCCCAGATCCAAGCCCATATTTAAAGCCCAAGAGTCAAAGTGCAAATATCAATTGTCAAAGTGCAATTATGCAAGGGCTAAAGTTGCAATTATCAAAGATGAGGGAAGGATAGAATTCTACCCAACCCTAAACTCTTGCAGGATGAGCATAAAAGCCAAAGATAAGAAGGAAATTCGTGATAAAAGATTTGGGATAATTGAGATCAAGGTAACTTGATTACCAAGTTATCTCGAAATCCCAACATAAAGAGCCAGGATCAAAACTTCCAGAAGCAGGCGACTAGATGGACGGACCAGGAGAAGCCACGTGCCAAAGCGCGTGGCCATATGCCACAGTATTGCCGCGGAATCGCGGCAAAAGCCGCGTTTCCGCGGCAATTTGGTCTTATCCCTGTACCAGATTTCGTAGGGGAGTTCGACTAGGACTCTGATTCCCTCTGCACCTATAAATAGCCCCTGCAGTGCAACGTACAGAGCGTCCAGAGGCGAGCCAAGGGCCAAAAGCTAGGGTTTAGGTTTTAGGTTAGATTTTATTTTGTAAATTTTGTAACTGAGAGTGGAGATGCTTTCATGGAGGAAGGAATCATACTTGTACTGAGGTGACATCGGTGTAAGTTTTTATTTTTCCCCATTGTTAATAAAAATCTGCTCGAGGTTGGTTTGTTTTTATTCTTGTTTCATTGTTTCTTTATTCTCGCTTTATCTTTGTTTTTCTAATCTTGTTCTATGTCATTGTTTCTCTCTGATGACTTGTAATCCGTGAGATCCGATTGCTTCGAGACTGCCTAGCCAACGAAGATCCCTTGATGGCTTATGGCGACGAACATCCTATACGCCATACTTGCAAATCTTCTGAGAAAAAGTAAGTCGTCGCAAAAGGATCGAAGGCAAGCAGACTAAAGAGATAAGTTTTCTTTCCTTTTCTGTTCTTTTCTTTTTTGTAGATTAAATCCACATCTTCCACAATTCTTTCCCACAACTCATTGTAAATACCACTTTTCATTGTAAATACCATCGTGACTAACAAAATAACTAAAAAAGATAAATTTTTAGAGAAACTTGCTTAACGCTTCCATCGCAGTCCCTCCTTGAGGATCACGACCCGCATAGCCCTGCTACCGCGGATTAGAACTGAGACTTGCACATCTATTCTTAAGCTAACATATTCTATTTTGTGTGCAGGAAAAATCAGTCAACAAATTGGCGCCGTTGCCGGGGAGGGACGGTAAGTTTATCTCTAAAACAAAATTTAATTTTTAAATAATTCTTTATTCTTTTCTGTTTGCAGGTTTGGAGAACAGGAAACAGAAAACAGAGCAGCAGCAAGGACATACAGCAACCCAGTGCCTCTGCCCTCGAAGGCAGAACACGAGGGCCTGCAAGTTTGCCGCGGAAACGCGGCCAGAGCCGCGGATCCGCGGCAAGTGCAGTGAACTACTAATTCAGTTTTTTACAGATTGCTGAAATTTGAGATTACTGCTTACTGCTCTATTCTGTTTTGTTCTGTGATATACCTATAAATTGCTAATAATTCAACAGTAAATCGTTGGTTGTTAAAAATAAAATTTGATTAGACGTTTGCATATTAGGCACGTGTCTTTTCAATTATTTTTATTTACTGTTGAAGAGTGCTGGAGACGCAAGGTACGTACGCATTGCATGTAGAATAGGATTCATCTCTTGGTTGATCTTCTGCTTTGAGTGATTCTTATCTATTTATCTTGTACACTTGCACTAATTCATCTTAAGGGCATAACCCATTAACAAGATAAGGTGGGGATTTCATCACCCTTCCTTAGCCCAAAAATCATATCCCGAGCACTCACTAACCCAAGCCTAACATAAAAATTAGTAGACGTTGGCCCTAGGGACACTCGGACTCAATTAGGAGATTATCCTAAGGGGGAACGGTGTTGGAAGTTGACTCCTGCCAAATCAGTGTCTAGGAAGGGGATTGAGGGCCGAAAGCCCGAAGTGTGGTGGTTATTTAATTAAGGAACGTCTTTGACGGAAAACCTCCCACCACTCTTGCCCCGACCTGGCTGATTAACTTGTGGTCAAAGTCTACACCCTACCTCCCGTGGACAGTCTAACCAGTTAGGAGTTGTCTAGGTCTAGGTCTACCCTAACTTAGGTTAGAAATTTTTCTTTTTTGTTTGTTTTTTTTTTTTCTTTTGTTTGCTTTGTGTGATATGGCCTATAACAATAATTTTTTCAATTTTAATGAGGATCCATATTATACACCAACCTCTTTTTCGGATATTACCAACCCGGCATATCATAACTCTAACCAACCTAGTGTGCCAGATTGGTCTTATCCGAATCATTACATGCCCCAGTCCCAATACTATGAACAAGATTAGAATAATCATCACTACTCTTCACAGAGTCAATGGGAATTCAACACCCCTAAGCCATATGGTCAACCACCTGTTCAACCATTATCTTCATATACGTCTTTTCCCACATCACCAAGGTTTCAGTCCTCCATTGATCTATTCGATGGGTTAGAAGAAAAAGTGGATCGGTTGCAAGATACAATGAATGATCAAATTTCTAGACTTTCAAACATTCTTGAGCATCTTGATAGGAACCAAGAATCATTCTATTTAGAAGACCTTGATCAAAATTCAATTTCATCACATCAATATGAACTTGCTCAATCCCAATCCTTGGACAAATTGGCTAGTTTTAATGAGATTGAATTAGATTATGAATGTGAATCCGATCCCCAACTTTGCGATTCAGTTTCCATCTTCGAATCTATGTTGACTCCAGTATCCTTACCCAATTTGGACCAATTTTCTGAGCCAACATTTATTCCCATACCCATAGATCATGAAATTGAATCACCCATTTTTGATGATCATTTTGAACTTGACCAATTGTGCAATTTTGAAAGTCCCATGGAAAAATTGGCAAGTTCCCATTTTTATGAGATTGAAACTAATGAGATATGTGACCTAGATTCCCAAATCTATGATCAAGTTCAAATTCCCGAATCATTATTGACTCCTGTTTTGTTACCCGACTTAGGTAATATTTTAGAGTCAGTTTTGATTCCCACACCTATCATTCCTGAACTTGAATCACCAACATTGAGTCACATTCCATTGTGGGAAAATGATTGTAGACTTGAGTTTCAATTTCTCGACTTGGACCCACTTCTTGATCCTAGCCCGACTCCTGAACCTTTACTTGATTTGAGTTTCTTTCCTGAGTCGGTATTAGATCCTGAACCTATCATTCTTGAGTCCAAGTCAACCATTTTACCAAGTCACATTCTTTTGTTGGACATAGGTATAGACCATGACTCTGTGATGATTTTCCAGGACTGGTCATGTAAAGGGAGTAAGTTTCACGAGAGGATCTTCCATGATCCTATTCATTCTGGGGACTGTAAATATGTAAATAAAAAAGAGGTCAATAAAGGTAGGTCCCGTGAACTACCACGTTATCTTGTTTGGGCCGCATTTCGTGGACCAATTAGACCACCACCGGAACCACCACCCTAAGGTAACTTCCGCCTTCCCTTGTTCTGTTTCATGCATATATGCATTCATTCATACATTGAGGACAATGCATGAGATAAGTGTGGGGGTGGGCTTTACTAACATACTAACATAAGTAAAAACTAAAAACAAAAAAAACAAAAAAAAACTTTAAAAAAAAAATTTATAAAAAGGATAATACTTTGACTTATTTTTGAAAGAAATCTAAGTTAGTTTTAAGAATTAGGAAAATCATGATTAGGATTTCTAAAAACTTGGTCAAAATAAATAAATTGTTTAAATTTTTAGGTATAGGAGAGAAATTGAATAAATAATTAGTCTTGATTTTTACCTTAATGAAATTTGCATACCAAATGCATATCTAGGATTCTAAGACAAAGACCTTGTGCCTCATAAAAAAAAAGAAAAAAAAAATTCACCAATTAAGCTGATACATGTGCCTCAAGAAGCATAAGTACTCATGCCTAAAGGTGAGTAAATAAAATAAAGTCCTTAGTTTTGGGGCCTAGTTCACTCGAATTTGAGTCCGCGGGGTTTTTTCTCACCTGGTGCCCTAAAGCCAACCGGTTTGGGAGTCATCGACTTTAAGTTCGTTACATGGGTGGATTAGAAAGCCTAAGAAGACTAAGAAATATAATATATGTATTAACACATCTAATAATCAATTAGTTAGGTATGAGGGCCTCAAGAAGCCTTGATACTTATACGAAAGAAAATTAGATGAGTTATACATGCCAAAATATATATATATATATATATATATATATATATATATATATATATATATATATATATATATATATATTAACACATCTAATAGTCAATTAGTTAGGTATGAGGGCCTCAAGAAGCCTTGATACTTACACGAAAGAAAATTAGATGATGTTATAAAAATAATAAAGAGGCATGAGAGTCCAAGTTAAGGAATTGCTAGTAAAAATTCATAAGGATGCATATGATTTTTGGTAACGAAAAAGACTATATTAGAAATTCAATTTTAATCCTTACCTAAAATGAATAACAATTGACTTTATAAAGACCAAGTTTAAAGAATGAATAAAAATGAGGATCCTAAAACTTATAGACTACTTAGTCTCTTCAAATATAATTCAAATATTTTCCTTTTTATGGATTTTGTGGGTGTAATCCGCTGAAAACCCTCACGAGACAACACTCATCCTCTAGGGTAACCTAGGGGTTTAACGGCTTGTTGCACATGCTAAGTGCAATCGTGATTCCTACGAAAGTGAGTTAGGTTAGATTAACTTTTTCTTTTTCTTTGTTTTTACTCGAGGACGAGCAAAAAGATAAGTGTGGGGGTGTGATTGGTAGTGAAAAGTGCATTTTTATCATCATATTTACCATCACATTTTCATATTTATTCAATTAATTCTGCACATTTATTAATAATTTGTAATTTATTGTGTGCAGGCCTCGAATTATTAATTTAACAATAAATAAAGCTTAAAGAGCCCAAAAGCCCAGATCCAAGCCCATATTTAAAGCCCAAGAGTCAAAGTGCAAATATCAATTGTCAAAGTGCAATTATGCAAGGGCTAAAGTTGCAATTATCAAAGATGAGGGAAGGATAGAATTCTACCCAACCCTAAACTCTTGCAGGATGAGCATAAAAGCCAAAGATAAGAAGGAAATTCGTGATAAAAGATTTGGGATAATTGAGATCAAGGTAACTTGATTACCAAGTTATCTCGAAATCCCAACATAAAGAGCCAGGATCAAAACTTCCAGAAGCAGGCGACTAGATGGACGGACCAGGAGAAGCCACGCGCCAAAGCGCGTGGCCATATGCCACAGTATTGCCGCGAAATCGCGGCAAAAGCCGCGTTTCCGCGGCAATTTGATCTTATCCCTGTACCAGATTTCGTAGGGGAGTTCGACTAGGACTCTGATTCCCTCTGCACCTATAAATAGCCCCTGCAGTGCAACGTACAGAGCGTCCAGAGGCGAGCCAAGGGCCAAAAGCTAGGGTTTAGGTTTTAGGTTAGATTTTATTTTGTAAATTTTGTAACTGAGAGTGGAGATGCTTTCATGGAGGAAGGAATCATACTTGTACTGAGGTGACATCGGTGTAAGTTTTTATTTTTCCCCATTGTTAATAAAAATCTGCTCGAGGTTGGTTTGTTTTTATTCTTGTTTCATTGTTTCTTTATTCTCGCTTTATCTTTGTTTTTCTAATCTTGTTCTATGTCATTGTTTCTCTCTGATGACTTGTAATCCGTGAGATCCGATTGCTTCGAGACTGCCTAGCCAACGAAGATCCCTTGATGGCTTATGGCGACGAACATCCTATACGCCATACTTGCAAATCTTCTGAGAAAAAGTAAGTCGTCGCAAAAGGATCGAAGGCAAGCAGAATAAAGAGATAAGTTTTCTTTCCTTTTCTGTTCTTTTCTTTTTTGTAGATTAAATCCACATCTTCCACAATTCTTTCCCACAACTCATTGTAAATACCACTTTTCATTGTAAATACCATCGTGACTAACAAAATAACTAAAAAAGATAAATTTTTAGAGAAACTTGCTTAACGCTTCCATCGCAGTCCCTCCTTGAGGATCACGACCCGCATAGCCCTGCTACCGCGGATTAGAACTGAGACTTGCACATCTATTCTTAAGCTAACATATTCTATTTTGTGTGCAGGAAAAATCAGTCAACAAAAAGTGATAAAAAAATTAGGAAATTGCTTTTAAAATAAAGTAAAAAGAAAAGGGAAAACGATGAAAGAAAACTCATGGCTATTAACTACTAATTGTTCTACTATGCTAACCTCTTAGTGATAGTTGTCTCACATGGATCCTTGGCCATCACTAATCCTTGGCTTCAAGAGACAATACAAAGCATGGCTCATAAGATTATTCTTCTACATTCAATCCACACATCTATTCTACACAACAAGTTGTAAGCTACTATTAAATTGTCAAAATCAAGTAGAGGTGAGCATGAAATAAAGAAGACATTGCAAGTTAGCTTGTTAGTGGGTTAGATGTTAGAATGTTAGAATCCATCATCATGAGCCATCAATGGTTCTTGCAAGATGCTATTAGATTCATGTGGATTATCAAGTAAGTGGTTAATTAGTTAGTGGTTAGTAGTTAAACGGCCATGAGAAGAAAAACTAGCTTAAGCATCATGTAGAAGATGGAAAAGATTAAAATAGAGAAGAAAGGAGATACCTTTACATAGATTGTCACCCTCTAGTACATCAATATCTCTTTTTGAATCAACTCAGCCCTACTATAAGATCTAAAAACAAAATGAAAATGCAAAATAAAAGAAGAAGAAAATCCTACTCTACAACTAGAAAAGTGAGAAAACCTAGCCTTCAGCCTTCTCTGCTCGTTTCTGGCACAAACTTGCAGTATTAATAGCCAGAATAAGCATCTGGAAGATGAGACGAAGCCACGCGTCGAAGATCGACACGTGGGCTTACTAAAATGCCGCGTTTGCTTGGCAATTCGCAGCAAAATTAGGGCCAATTGCCCTGAATTGTGGTCACGTGATTTGTATAGCTTCTAGCACCTTTTGTATGTATTTGATTTTGCAATAATTGGATATATATTTCTCCAGATACAGCTTCAAATACGGAAAGCCAAGGTGTTCTTCTAGAAACTCTTTGGCTTGGCATCCAAGAAATCTGAATTAATTACCCAAATGGGTATAATTAAGCTCTTATTACTCTTTTGTCCTTGAACTTTTGATTATCTGTAAAATAGACCAAAACAAGGGTGAGAAGTGTTATTTTTATCATAAATTAGTTGGAAAATGTGATATAAAAGTGCAGTTTTGTACACTAATCATATATCAATTTGATTCTTATTTCATTAGAAAGATAACTTAAATATCTACAAATTCTTTCTATATACATATTTCCAAAATCTAAATTGTTAGGTCTCAAAATAATGCTCCAAGTTGGCTTAATGTGGTCTCTAGATGGTCGACCACCAGGTCGACTGCCAGGGGCGGTCGATCGGCTAGTCGACCGATAGACCATTTTCGGTTTTGTTTGAGCCTAACAATTAGTATTTTCTTGGGGCTATATATATGGGGTTTCGGGTGAGTATTTGACAAGATTTTCAAGAGCTAATGCTCTCACTTTCAACAGAGTTTTTCAAAAGTTTTTGTGCTCCATATCCATATATCTATTGTGTTTCAATGTTTTGAAAAATCAAAGAAAATAAGTTTTGAGAAACTTAAGTTTTAAGTTTCTAGTTTCTATATCTTTCAAGAAGTTTTTTTAAGTATTTTCTTTTGTAGTTCATATCCAAATTCTTTATTTTCTCACAAGCTTGAGTTATTCATTGCAAAATCTATCCTCTAGGATCTTGTGTTGTGAGAGATATTATTTGTGATCACTAAGTATTGTACTCTTGTTTTCTTTTTGGCTTTATGTCTTTGCTTTGTGCTTCCCTCCTATGTAGAGGAGTTGGCTTTGTACCTTGGCTTTGTGCCCACCTCTTGTATAGAGGTTTTTTTTTTGTGGAGTCCTAAGTGGAGATAGTGAAAATCCTTCTAGGTTTAAGTAGGGACGTAGAGCTTGATGCTCGAACCTCGAAACATATCCTTGTGTTTACGTTTGCTATCTCTCTCTCTCAACTCTACTCTTGTTATATCTTGCATTGCAATTATTTTTTTTATATATATGTGCTTGATATTGTTTATGTGCTCACACTTGTGTTGTACGAAGAGAGCTATTGAAGTACCTCAACTCTTAATTTAGAGAAATATTGAGGAGAAGTTAGAGCCTTTTACTGGGAATTCAGCTTTACTCTTTGGTTATCTACTGCGTATTTAGTTTCATTAGTGTAAAAGATTTAAATTTTGCAATTGATTAGCACTACATCTATTCACCCCCTCTAGGTATACTTTCAATTGGTATCAGAGTTAGTGCTCCTGATATTTGGTTTAACCACCAAGGAATGATCGTTATTTTGCTAATCACTATATTTGTTTTACTCGTACTTTTGAATTATCTTACTCCACCTATGTTTGATGTTTCTAACATCGACATGTGAAACTTTAAAATGAGTTCATATCTTATAGCCTTAGGAATGCATGTTTATCATGCCACCACAGAAAGATCATATATTAAAAATGACAAATATTTAGAGGCTAATGCACAAGCCATGATTGCACTTAAGAAAATCCTAAAGAATGATTATATTTTAGGGTTACTAATTGTATTTCCACCTTTCAGTATGGAACACATTGATCTCTCTTGAAGAACAAAGTTCAAATGATTTAGAGAGAGGATCAAGTGAAGATGATTCCGACTAAACATGTTTCATGATCCAAGGAAATGACTCCCTTGAGGTAAACTCGGAATCTGATCTTGATGATAGTGCAAGTGTGTCAAATGATAATGCAAACATATTGAATGATGAGTTTGCCATGTTTTGTGAGGATTTACTAAAAAAGTATAAATTGTTGAAAAATAAGAGTTTGACATTGAAGGAAAAAAATGAGCTTTTATCTTCAAAACTTGATTTGGTTTTAAATGAGAAAGAAGAAATTTTAAATGAAAATAAATCTTTGAAAACCCATGTTGACTTGATTTTCAAAGAAAAAGATTTTTCTTTAAATGAAAAATATTCATTGAAAACTCAACTTGATTTTATTTTAAAAGAAAATGAGATTTTGAAAAATGAAATTGTTTTAATTTTAAAAGAAAAAGTATCTATGAAAAATGCTTTAGCTGAAAAAGAAAAGATTTTTATTCCTCTTACCAAAGTGAAACTGAATTTTATTTCGCATGTCAATGTTGTTTCCTCTCCTACTTTTAAAATGAGATTTGTGTTTTGAAAAATAGGATTGATTATTTAGGTTCAACATTGAGCCAATGTGTTTTTAATCATGATAGATTGAAATCTATATTTCGCAAAAAATATGTTCCACATATATATGCACATGCTTCACGTGCACACCATGCTTACACTAACATGTATGCTAGAGTTTACACTTGTACACATTGCAGATGCAAAGGACATTTGGTACAATTTTGCTTTGTTAGAATAAATATATCTAGTGTTAATGTTTGGGTTCAAAAATGTACTAACCCAACCCCCCAGGACCCAAAAATATTTGGGTAGCAAAATTCACACCAATTACTTTTAATGTAGGTGTGGGCTCTCACAAAACGTGAGAGGATTGGTACCTTAGTGGTGAATGCAATTGGATTTGATGGACAAACTCATGAATGCATCACTATCAAAATATTTAGGTGGGAGGACCACCTTGTTTTGGAGAAATGAAGATTAGTTCTATCGATTTAGTAACTATCTATATCCTCCATATTTTGTTTGCATATGCTTTAATTGGATAATTCTTTAGCATATCATGATTTATATATTTTTACTTATTTTAAATGCAACTATTTGTTAAAACTTGTGATTTACACATATAATCTTTGAGATATACTTAATCTTCATGTTATGCATATTTTATTTCATTTATGTACTCATTTATTATTTTAATTATACTTGTATGTCTTAGTTTTGATGATCTTTCATTTGTACATGTAAATCCTTGAAAATAATTTGTTTTTGTATTGATATTGCATTTATACATGTTTGATTCTTTATGAGAATGTTTTTACTGTTTTTGCTTCATGTATGTGTTAATCTTGTTAAAACTATATTATATACATATTGTATCCAAGAGTCACTTAAGTTATGTGCCATATATTCTTGGATGTACTCAATATATATATATATATATATATATATATATATATATATATGTATGTATGTATGTATGTATGTATGTATGTATGTATGTATGTATGTATGTATGTATGTATGTATGTATGTATGTATGTATGTATGTACTCTAGTTTTGACAAAACTTATAGATATCTTGAATTTTATCTTACATCTTCATATGCATAGTGAATTCCTTGTTGGTGAATATGTTTTGCTGATTTCAGTTTATTGTCTCCACTAATTTTGTATCTTTAGATGAATTTTTTTTTTTGATTTGTATTCATTGTTTTTTACATAATCAAGTTTTCTACATGTCAATGTTTAAAAGAATTCCATATGTCAAAGTGTAAAAGAATTTCATATGAGTTTAGAGCCATATCAATTTATCTTTGTAATATGATTTTTAAATGATTTTTGTACACTCTATATTTTGTTTACTCAAGATTTTATATTCATAAGCATATATTTAATTTTTGAATGACAATTTTTTTCGCAATATACACTCTTCTCGAGAGATATATAAATGGTTTAATATTTGAAGAATCTTGAATTAGTTTTCAAAACTAATTTAAATTACTTCTTTTATTATTCTCATATTAGTGTTTTCAATCTATACTCAACTATTTTCAAATCATTATTTTTAAAAATATTTATCCTTTTTGGGAGGTTGGTTAGGTGATCATGTCTTGCATGCTTTTATGACTATTATTTTGATATGTGCATGTAGGTTAGTGATTTCAATGTGTTATACACATGATTCTCATGATATTTGATTCTTGTATACTCATTATTTTTTATCTATATATGTATACTCTTTATTGTGAATGGTATTTCAATTGACATACATACATATATATAATTTTTTATTCTTGTTTAATAATATCTACACATGTTTTTATAGCACAATTGATTTCATGCTAAGCATGATTTCATTTCAAATAAATTAGTATATTTTTACAAGCTTATGCATTGGTTTTGTGTTCCAAAAAGGGGGAGAAAATTCTTGACTTTAAATTAATATATTTATTCCCATTCCTTTTTAGAAAATATTTCCTTTAGCAAAATGTTTATATTGTCAATTGGTATCTACATTTCAAATTGTTTAGAGTTTCAAAATTGGTATCATGGGTTTGCATTATCTATTCGTTTGATATCATGTTTAAACCTTTAACTCTGTGACTACCTTTGTTATTCGTCTGGTAGCTTGTGAATTCTCCACGATGCTCTTCAAAGGGTGTTCTTCTGGCAGCATGACGATTTGAAAAGATTGAAAGTATTACTTCTGCTTCCTTGAAACAACGAAGAAGTTAGGACAATCTTTTCCATCTTCTGGTATCAGGTCTGGCATCTAGTAGGGACTTACTGACGTAGTATGCCCATTTCTGAACACCCCCGAACCAAGGCCCCACAGAAGGCTCAGCGTGTCTATAGTATTCTTGTTATATTTTTGTGACTGTACAGGTCTATAGAAGGTTTAGTGTGTATGCGCGAGGTGTCCCCACCTCACGTGTACATATCGCCAGCATCTCAGGTACCATTTTCAAGTATTTTGGGAAGCGGGGAGCGAAAGGTTTTTCTTGATGTCAGGGCCAGGCTTTTTCCGAAGGGATGTAGCTCTTAGTTGTAGCCTAATCAATTGCTCCACTACAGTATACGTAACAAGACACAATAAAATTTCTAAGTTCATCATTAGGAATTGAATATCCTATCCTTTGGCTCTGGCTCCAATCCTTCCTATCCTTCATCTAGATGGCTTGTCATCCTATGACCAACAGTTCTCCTACCTATTGTTTTATCTCATCTAAGTTCAACGCTCAACATAGTATACTCTGTGACATTGTGGTAGGGGGTTGGACTATTAGCACTGGGAATAGAGTAATATCTAGTATCAGGGTGTGTAGGAAATGTCCAGTAGTTGTCTGTGGCAAGGAGTTCTTTACGAACTTCTTGGTACACAACAGCAAATTTGATGTGATACTCGGCATGGACTGGCTCAGCAAAGCCCAAGTAGTAATAGACTACCAAAAAAAAGAGTGGTGTTTCAGATTTCCGACCAACTAGAATTTGAATTCTCTGGTGGAGCAAGGCTCTTGGACAAGAAGGACCCAAGGAGGGACCCGCTGGCTGGAAATCTGACAACAATGGACATCGAAGATCAGGAAGCCCCCGAAATACTAAAGGAGTTTATGGATGTGTTTCTTGAAGACATGTCAGGATTGCGTCCAGATAAAGAAATTGAGTTCGCCATTGATGTGCTTCCTGGTACGACCCTATTTCCAAAGTGTTGCACCGGATGGCACCAATGGAGTTAGCTGAAGCAAAGAAGCAAATCTGGGAGCTTCTATGCAAAGGCTTTATCAGACCTAGTGCTTCGCCGTAGGGAGCCACGGTGCTGCTAGTAAAGAAGAAGGATGGGTCAAAGAGACTGTGCATCGACTACAGGGAGCTAAACAAGATGACTATAAAGATCCCTAGGATTGATGACTTCTTCAGCCAATTGCGTGGGGGCAACAGTGTTCTCTAGGCTGGACCTTCAATCCGGCTACCACCAGTTAAAGATCAAAGATCAGATATGCCTAAGATGTCTTTCCAAACAAGATATGGGCACTACAAGTTCCTTATAATGCCGTTCAGAGTCACTAATGCCCCAGCCATCTTTATGGACTTGATGAACAGATCTTCTTCCCCTACTTGGATAAGTTCGTGATTGCCTTCATTGATGATATCCTCATTTACTCCAAAATTGGGAAGAACATGCAGAGCACCTAAGGACAATGTTGTAGTTGTTGAGAGAAAAGCAACTATGTGGAAAGCTGAGCAAATGCACATTTTGGTTTGAAAGCATAGAGTTCCTTGGATACGTCATCTCAGGCCAAGAAATTTCTGTGGACCCTAAGAAGGTTGAAGCAGTGCAAAAGTGGTCAGCGCCTAAGATAGTAACAGAAGTAAGACAACACTTGGGCCTGGCAGGATACTACAGAAGATCTGTACAAGATTTGTCGAAGATCGCCAGACCATTAACCCAACTGACCAGAAAGGGAGAAAAGTTTGTCTGGACAGAAGCCCGCGAAGCTGTGTTTGTAGAATTGAAGCGTAGGCTGATGACAGCACGAGTCCTCATCATACCAGATCAGATAGGTGGCTTTGTGATATATAGCGATACATTAGGACAAGGTCTTGGTTGCGTACTCTTACAGCACGGAATGGTGGTGGTGGCCTATGCATCTAGACAGCTCAAAATTCATGAGCAAAACTACCCAACTCATGACATAGAGCTGGTGGTTGTGATATTCGCCCTAAAGATCTGGAGAAACTAACTACTGGGAGAACAGGTAGAGATTTTTATGGATCACAAGAGTCTAAAGTATATCTTTATCCATAAGGAGTTAAATTTGAGGCAAAGAAGATGGTTAGAGCTTATGGCAGAATACGACATAAACCTCCAGTACCATCCAGGCAGAATCTATATACTGCCCGATGCCTTGAGTAGGAGACCAGTTGCCATGGTCCTCACTGAGCAGAAGAGCCTAATAGAGGACATGATAAAGTTGAACTTGGAGATAGTTCTAACAGGAGAAGCAGCACGGTGCATGGAGATATGGCTTTAGTCATGCCTTGTGGAGAGGATAAAGAAAGCCCAGGCCAGTGACAAGCAGTTTCAAAAATTTAAGGAGCAGGTGGAAGCATGACTTGAAGTAACGGATAGTGAGTTTTTGTATTTGCATCAAATTTCTTGTTGGCAATTTCGAACCAAGTGTCCTTATCACCATCGGGTAAACTAAATGGTTTGGTCACCGCCTTTGCAACCCAACTTCCTAGGGATTGCAATAAAACGGTCATCATAACTTTTCATATGAGAAAGTTAAGGCATCAAACTTATGTGGAGTCTTAATACCTTCGGCCATGTAAAATAGTGACAAATCAAGCAAAAGGTTCAATAGAAAGTGATTAGCAAAGGATCTCTCTAATGTGGTTAAACCAAAAACTAAAATCTAAAAGCTCTGATACCAATTGAAAATACACCTAGAAGGGGGTGAATGTGTGTAGTGCTAATTTAATAACAAATAATGCGAAAATGCAAATAATTTTAAAATGAACGATGCAAACGATCAACTCAAATCAAGAAGTGAAGTCGGATTCTCTATGAAGGGCTCTAGAACTTCTCCTCTATATTCCTCTAGACAATGAGTTGAGGTGTTCAATTACCTTCTTGATTGAGAGAGTGAAAACTGAACAAGGATGATGCTAGCAATGAATAGCAAGTGTAAAATGAATGTAAAATACAAGTGTAAGCAATAGTAAGTAGAATAGAGCAAGAGAAAAAGTAATCACAAACACAAGAGATTTGTTTCGAGGTTCAAGCATAAAGCTCTGCGTCCCCGCCTTCACTGCGTGACGGATTTCACTATCCACTAAGGATCTTTCCACAAAGGAGCCTTCACAAAGGAACTACAATGGTCTACACAAGATCAAAATACACAACTCTAACTCTCAATCCTTTATAAAAGAGGTTGTACAAAGATAATGAGATTTATAAGCTCTTGGTGATAACAAAAATTACAAACACTCTCTTTTATAACTTCCTAAGTATATGATGAGAAGTGAGGGTCAAGAAGTTTGTGAGAGAAAAAATTCGGTTGAAATGAATGAATTTAAGAGCTGAAAACTTGCAGAAATTAGTTTGAAAATGTGAGCACTTGAAGTAAGAAAACTAGAAAACTTTCTCTTTTGAATAAACTTGATTTTTTAAAATATTTCCAAAATCAAAAAATTTCTGTATCATTAGTCCCCTCCAAATGAACTATATATAGGCTAGTGATAAACACTGTTAGTATAGCTTATCCGGTCATTAGAAAAGAGATTAGGTCTAAAAAGAGGAAAAATATCCGTTGGAGAATAAGTTAAATATCTGAGATTTTAAAACTAGTCGTTATTGTAGCTCTATTAGAACTTCGGTCGATCAGCCGGTCGACCGGTAGCTCAATTTTTTGAATTAACTGTTGACTTCAATTGATCGATTTCAACCGAGACTAAGGTCAACAAGCTCTGACAGTCAGTCGACCGCCCGGTTGACCAGTCGGTCGCTTGACAAACATGCACAACATGTATAAACTGATGGCCAAAATTGGCCACGAGGTCCGGTCAACCGACCGATCGACCGACCTAGCCTAAAAACACATTTTCAGGTAAATGTTGAAATTAAAGTCATTTTTATATATTTTGTAATTGTTTGAAAAGTGATTTGGCAAAACATAGGCTATGAGATACATAATAGAGACATGATATATAAATTTGAAAAAATATGGAACATGTATCAAATACCAAACCTTGTATAATACCAAAATGAAACAGAGATATGAAAATTTGTATTTTGAGAACTTGTATTTTTGTGTGTGACTTATTGGGCATCAATTTTACATTCTATACTTTAAACATTCTATTTTCTTACATATATTGTATATGTCCTCAAGTGATCTTCAAGAGGGCTTCTCCAAATGCAAATCTTGATCGTCCAAACTCGAACCCTTTTTCTTGAGCGATTTTGAGGTCTAGTACCTTTCTTTTGAGAAAGAAAACACTAAAACGTCCTTTGAACCTGAAATACTTAAAATACGTAAACTTGGTTAGTACTGAATAACTTCATGACGTTTATAATCATCAAAACAAAATCGGAGAGTGTACCATTGGGCTAATAATTTGTTCTATTGTTGAAAAATCATTCATTTTGTAACCATTTTATGCATGGGTAAAAAGTATCAAAAGTGCATTATTTTTTATATACAACCATTTTAGGATATGTAGATCAAAACGAATGGAGTGGATCATCCTTAGAGATGCTCTATGATGGGATTTTAGGTCGTCTTCTTAGATTGTAATATAAGGAGACCTATTAGGAGCACTTTTTTCATATATATATATATACCAATTAAAAGACCATATTATTCTTGTCCCCCCTAGTGGATAGCCTTGGTCTTCCACAGCCAAGGGTCTGATGAGGCTGTAACCCCGGGTATGCACGAGGTACATCCACCCTACAAGAGCTCCTCTACCATTGAATTTCAATAAACATAATTAAAAATGATAGTCACTTTGTCTACTTGTATGTTATTGCACTTGTTATATTGCATCTCATGAATTACACATCAAAAGTATTCTCTACAGATACATAACTCATGTACACTCACCACCACATGATCATTGAAGTATACTTACTTAAGTATTGTACTTGTGCCTTTTTTATATACGTATATCGTGTTGTCTTCTCATCCCGACACCTTTCTTTTGCACACTTGCTTGGTCATATCTGAGATCCGGATTTGCTTGTCCAGACTTAGAGCCTACAATTTTGCCTTCAGAGGAAGACCAGGTGTACCTTGAAGGACTCGTAGAGCAGGACTAGTTCGTGACTTTCAGCCACTTTTGTAACTTGTAAGTCCTCACGGGACTTCCTTTTATATTTTGTTCCATCTTTGAAGGGATTTGCACATCCTATAATTTTAGATATGGGCTCATGTATATGAATTCTCATACATGTACAATGAAAATTTATTATGTGAAAATTATTACATAATGTATATATGCAGTATTCTTGTTGTATTTCTGCGACTGTACAGGTCTACAAAAGGCTTAGCGTGTATATGTGGGGTGTCCCCGCCTCACGTGTACACGTCGCCGACCATGTCACGTACCTTTTCAAAGTATTTTGGGAAGTAGGGTGTGACAAGGTCACTATGTGTTGGGGCTCCCGGAGTGAACTCAACAATAAAATCCGCCAAGACTTTGCCCTTGATTGTCGTCCTTGGCTCATGCTTGATGTCTATGGCTTCCATGGCCAACTTTGCTATTCGTCCGTTAGCTTGTGGATTCTTCACGATACTCTTCAGAGAGTGTTCTGTCAGCACAATAATTTGAAAAGATTGAAAGTAATGCTTCTGCTTCCTTAAAACAATGAAAAGAGCAAGGACCATTTTTTCCATCCTCTAGTATTAGGTCTCGGCATTAAGTAGACTTGCTGACGTAGTATGCTAGTTTCTGAATGCCTCCTCTTCTCGAACCAAGGCTCCATTCACGGTCAACTCCAACATTGCAAGATAAAGGAATAACATTTCTCAGGTGATGGGCTTGGATAGGAAAGGGGAGGCAAGATATATCTTCAAGTCTTGGAACGAAGCTTCATAATCCTCATTCCAGCCAAAATCTACTCCATCCCTCTTTATTGCTTAGAAGAATGGTTTTTATTTGTTCGTGAAATGGCTAAGGAATCGGTTCAAGGCTGCCAAGCACCCGTTCAACATCGCACTTCATTGACACAAGTCGAGGATTTCATGCTAAGATGGCCAATATCTAGTCGGAGTTGGTTTCGATACCCCGCTGGGTGACTAGATAGCCCAAGAATTTCCTGGAGACCAAACAAAAGGTGCACTTCTCTGGGTTGAGCCTGACCTTGTACTTCCAGAGGTAATCAAACTCGTCATTCAGGCGTTGCACATGGTCAGTGGATCGACGACTCTTCATGAGCGTGTCATTAACGTATACCTCCTTGGTGTATCCGATCAGCTCTTAAAGACCTTATTGACCACCTATTGGAAGGTTGCTTTGGCATTCTTCAATTTGAGTATCATCTTATAGCAATAGATTTCCTAATCAGTGATGAACGTTGTTTTGTCTTCGTCTGATGGATGCATCTTAATCTGATTGTATCCAGAATAGGTGTCCATAAAGATGAGTAATTCATAACCCGTTGTCGTGTCCACTATCTGGTCAATCCTTGGCAGAGCTGTCTTTGGGGAAGGTCTGCTTGAGATTGGAAGTCAATCTAGACTCTTCACTTGCCATTCTTCTTATTCACCAAGATTGGGTTAGCGAGCCATTCAGGGCAGTGCATCTCTCTGATGAAGTTGGCTCGGAGTAACCAGTCAACTTCTTCGTTGAGGGCCTCACACGGCTCCACATTCATCTTCCTCGGATTCTGCTTAATCGGTTTGATCTTCAGATCGATGGATAGCCGGTGGCAGATAATGGATGGGTCAACTCCAAGTATATATGTAGGGGACCAGACGAACACATCTAGGTTGTTAGATAAAATATTCTTGAATCGTACCTTATCATCTTCCAGAAGATTTACCCCTATCTGCAGGGCTCGCCCGGGATGCAATAGATTTAATTCACCAAATCAACATCCTCTTTCGATCGACTAGCCGGAGCCTCCTCTTCATCAAAGAAGTCCGTCATTCGGCCTTCGCCGCTCTTTGCTTGCTATTGAGTGACAACTTGCTTCTGCTTCTTCTTCGAAGGGAGGTTTGATTGAAGGTTGCCACCACACTCTTCGCCGTCCACCCGGACTACTTCTGGGCGATGGCAGCAATGCTCCGGAACATGGTTTGATCCCCTCTTATATCCGCGGTTCCCATCAGAGTGGGATACCACAAAAGTTGGTGGTAGATGGATGGGACAGCTTTCATCATATGGATCCATGGCCGCTCGAGGATCACGTTGTAAGGGGACACCACGTCAATTACGTAAACTCGATGATGACATTGCACGGATCAACACAGACTAGGTGTGCTATTATGCTAGATGAATGTGTCTCATTCCCGTCAAATTAATACAAATTTGACTGGGTCTGGGGACAGAAAATTGCCTGGGCTATCTTCGGAGTGTCCTCCATCTTGTCGGGGTGCTCCCATATAAAATATTGATACTACTCTCACTATCGACCAAGATTCTAGAGACTCGACAGTTGCCAATGGGCATTTTATGCAAAAAGTGCATGGCGCAAGCATCAACTTCTGAAAATGAGATTGGCCTACTCGCGAATGGAGGGGGACCAGTCAGTACCATCGGGTAGTTGCTTTTGCGGGCCCCATTTATGTAGATGGCCTTCTCTCTCGAGTTGGTGCCCTCTAGTGAGCAAGCGTTGAAAATGGCATCCACCTCTCGGTCGCTGATGAGGGCGCTGAAGACGTGGTCGACGAGGATCTTAAATGGAGTGAAGTGGGCATCAGTTTCATAGACGTCCAGGGGTTCCGCAAAGACTAGGAGTGCTTCTTATAACCATCCTGCCCTCGGTTCTAAGTCTTTTTTGGAGGAGCAGACGGTCGCTTCATCTTCTCCCCTTCACTCTCTTGCTTAGGAGGCTAGGTCATCGAGACTCGCGTCGCCTCTTCCAGTTGTATGTACTTTTAGGCTCAAGACAGGATGTCCTTTATGTTGGTGATGTCATACTTCACCAGGTGCTTTTAGAAGGAGTTATTGGTCTGCAGTCTAGCAATAAATACAGCTGCAACAACTTTATCACTATAGTTAAAACCAGTGCCATTTGGCTCTGAAATACTGATGTAGCACTTGAGGGCCTCTCCTTGCTTCATCTCGATGGTGAGGAGGTAGTTGTTCTTCTTCTTAAACTTCTGTTGCGAGGCATATTGGTTGAAGAAGATGTCGCTAACCTCATCAAAGCTCCAGAAAAATCATGATGGAAGGGAGTCAAACCAGTCTAGGGTCGTGCCTTTGAATGGAAGGAAATACTCGACACAAGAGGAGATCGTTGTAGGAGTAGACCAGCATATTAACCTTATAGGATCGAAGGGGCTGGACGAGGTCTGTCACTCTGGTATAATAGTTGAAGCTCAGAATCATGAACTTCTTTGAAAATCGGTAAGACATGATTGCCTCCGAAAGAGGAAAATCAGAGATCCTCAGGATGGAAGATCCTGGCACACCATAGGACTGCGGCTTGTCTTCATCGATCCACTTCCTGACCATCTCCACCAGATCCTCGATGCGAGGAGTCTTTTTGGGCTTGTGAGGTTTGCTCTCATCGAAGAGTTCCTTGCGGGTGGGAATGTAATCAGTGACGCTTTCGGCTACCCCCAGTGCAAGCGGTGTCCGTCGTGCGTGGCATTGAGGGATGAGTATGAGACTCCTTATATTAGCCCCTCGTTTGGGCTTTTCAGAGTACCTCAATCTAAGCGAGGAGCTAGTTATGGATGTCATAGTGGCATCCCTCTCTAGGGCAGCCTTCTCGCACTCATGAACCGCCTCCGCCTTTTGCTCGTCTAGTCGCTTCTGCAGGCGGGCTAGCATCTGAAGGAGTTGTCTTCAGTAGGCAACCGAGACTCGTGCTTGTTGGCTGCCATATCCGGTGTGGTCACTTGGGATGAGTATTCTTCCGCAACTAGTTAAAGAACAAAACTGGAGTTCTAGGGATGGTGATATGCAGAACTCGTGCCCCCTGTGGCCATCTTCTTGCCTTTGGAGGCAGCAGATGAAGTGGCGGTCTGTGAGGAGGCCTTCTTTTGAGGGGCCATCATCGCCGGCGAGGCTATTTGAGGAGAAATTTTTCGGAAAGTGTTTAGTGAAGGGGAGGGAACTCTGAGTGTATACTCAAGAGATCTCAATGAAAGCATCTATGTTATGGGAATTTTCTGTCACAGACGATTGGACGCTCCCGATCAGAACCGTCAAGAAACACAAAAAAAAAAAGAAAACACATTTGAAGTCAGGAGCACCAGTGTGATGTCGGCCAAAAACCCTTAGGCGCGAGAATGAGTATTCTCATTGAGAAAAAACAAAGAGATTTTAGCCCCCTTCTGACTTTAGCAGTTGGAGAGCGAATGTTAACCTTGCAAGTTTCAATGACGCAAGCTTCAAAGACGCAAAGTTCAGTTTTATAGAATAGACGCAGCTCTCACATTTTGGTTTTGAGACGTGGATCTTGTGCCTCTGCTCGGAAGAGACGCGGACCTCGTGTTGCTAATTGTCGCGTTTGTCTGGTGATACTTGAGAAACGTGGACTTTATGAGTCCCGCGTTTTGTTGTAGAGATGCGGGTCTCGTGTTTCTGAGAAGGGATGCGGACCTCGCATTGCTGAACATCGTGTCTGTGAGGTGAAGTCTCAGAAACGCAAGCCTCTTAAGCTCTGCATTTTGGTATCCAGACGCAGACTTCGGTCTGATACGGCTCAGAAGAGACACAGGCCTAAGCCTCGCATTCTATATCTATTAGATGATAGTTTTTCCAGCTTCTTGTATCTGTTATTGACGTTCGTGTTACCTTTATCAATGTTCAGCATTCTAGTTAAGCTTCACAGGTTGTTGGGGACCCCTGGTAACTTGGAGCTGAGGAAGAGAAGGAGCGTGGCAAGATTAGCCTTCAACGATCTTGGCCTCGCAGGTCTCGTGGGAGACGTTGACGCAGGCACGCGTGACGCGATCAGAAATGGCTCTATTTACGCAGGCCATCTTTGGGGAAGTCTCTGAAGAGACTTGGGAGCGGATCTTTGAGGAGACTCTGCGGTATTGCCGCGCCACCCTGGGGCTCTTGGAGCCAGAAGAGAGGAACTCCTCATACTTTTCCTGATCGAATTCCATGACAAGTAACTCGGCCATTTTTCTCATGAAGGTGACGTCACCTTGCGTCATAACTTACTCATCAGTGGAGAAAGGAATCCCCAGCGGAGTCGCCATCTCTTGTGCGGAGATGAAATTTGAAAATATGTATTGTAAAATTTTCTTAAATCAATAAAAGTTTACAATAATTCCAAAATGCTCCAATTACAAAAGAGAGAAGATATTCAAGCTCAAATCTCCTCTTTGTTTAATCGGGTTCTTTGTGTAGTGATGGAAGTGATTTTTGTTTTTCGTTGACCGGGTGAATGTCAAGCTCTTCTGAAACTCTTCTTCTTGGATCACAGATGGAGTAGCATGGCTCCTATCAATGAAATCTCAAAGAGACTTTAGCAATAACTTGAAATCAGCAAGTTGGTAGAAGAGTTTAACTCTTTATAAATCTTCCTCAGCTGAAAAATTCTGACCCCTTTTCAATAGCAAACTGAGCTATTTATAGGGGTTTCAGGGGTAAAATTGTCTCCTAAAAATCCTCCATGATGTGGGATAACTCCCTTCATTATGTGGGCAGTACTTGACCCAGTAATGGGGTAGTTATAACTGAGATGCAGGGCTCCTCTCCAGTTAGAACGGAGGCTTGAGCTCTGCTTTTAGCCTTTGAGCTAACGTTGGATGAGGGTCTTGAGCATCGAGTTTTGGACGTCGCGGTGTGTTGAAACGCGAGCCTCTAACTCTGTGTTTCCTCATTGACATCGTATTAGATGCGCGCCTTGAGCTTCAAGCTTTGACGCGGGCTTCAAGCTTTAACGCGGGCTTCAAGTTATGTGCCTGAGCACTGAAGTGGTACTGAGATGCGGGCTTTGAGCTCTGCGTCTTTGCATTGCAATGGTGTTGAGACGCGGGCTTCGAGCCTTGCGTTTTGCCTTTGCACGAGTAGCTTTGATTAGCCTCGCGTCTAAAACATGGACTCTGTTATCTGATGACTTGTTTTCAGTGATTTTTAGACAGTCTACAGTCGACTAATGGTTCAATAACAGAAACTAGAATTTCTTGTTATGACTTGACCAGTTGATTGATAGTTTAGACCAGTAGACTGATAGTTCACAGTTTCTTTGTTCCAGTCGACCTACCTTTTTACCAGTCAACTAAGTTGTCTGAACAGACACTTATCAATCGACTGATACTTCTTTCAGTCGATTGATTTGGCAGTTTATAGTGTTGTATTCTGATCTATTGATACCTATTCTCTCCATTCTAATAGCTATTTTCTTAGATTTTGAAATATCCATTAACTTATTTTCAGTTGTCAAAAGCCCTATAAATAGTTAGGGATTCTTGGACATTATTTCATACAATTCATTCCAATCTCTTGACTTACAAAGTTCTAAAGTTTTTGTCAAGATACAAAAGTTCTCTCATTTTTACCTTAGTCCACTTCCAAACAACTTGTTAGACAGAAGTGAAAGAGAAACCCTATAAACCACAACAAAGAACCATTTGCACTTCACATTCAAGGCTTGTAGATTCAAAATTTGTAACCGGTTAAAGGTCTAGGTCTTCTCAGTGTAGAGAAGAGGTGTATAGAATTTATAAGGCGGTTGTCAATTAGTGTACATGTGTTGGATTTTGCAGTTCTCAAAATCAAGGTTAAGGAAAATCTCAAGCGGGGTTGCTTTGGGACTGGATGTAGGTCTAGAGGACCGAACCAGGATAAAATCTTTGTGTTTGTGTATCATGCCCCGCTTCCCAAAATACGTGAAAACGGAGTCGCGACGAGAGTCAGCGACGTATAGACGCGAGAAAAATACCCACGTATACATGCTAAGCCTAAAGTAACCCGAACAAGCTATAAATCTAAACCATAATAAATTAACGATCACTGCAATATCACATATAAGCATCCACACATGATATCATATAAAAAGAACTGGAATAAAGACTGAATCTGATATTCATATATTAAGAAAGTACAAAAACAAGAATAAAAATAGGTAAGGATACCTCAAATAGGGGAAAACTCTAGACTCCTCGCAACATGCACGTGCTCATTGAACACCTGATTACTGAGATAAAGAATATCCAATATCTGGACGTGCGAATCCAGAGTCGTCAGAAACGACCTAATGAGTGTATAAGAAAAAAAGGAGTGCTCGTGTATATAAATAGTGTGTACATATATCACAACACGATACACTGCAAATAAATGATAACAGATTAATCATGAATGAAAATGTAACTGAAAGATAATTGATCACATGATAGTCTGCATGTAAAAGAATACTGTTGATAAAACAGACAACTAATGCTCAAATGTGCAACCTAGCATATGTCACTAGTCTGGTATACATTCCGGCCATGTGTACAGTCATATGTCTATAATAACTTATATGAGTTTAGTCAGGTGTGTACAGTCAATTACAGTACATAACAACAATTTATCATTATTAATTATGTCAGTGAACACCAACTGCCACATGTAATAGATGCATCTTATACTACGCCTACTACACGTGTCAGCCAGGGTTTAAAGTTATTGAAATTGATTGATTGGAGATATTGACCATGCTTTTGGTGGGTCCCGTACATACCCGGGACCACGGCCCAGATGCTTGGCACTGAACTAGGCCCTACCGCCGGGTAATCAGTAATAGTAACAGTACTCACAGTATCACTGTGGAACAATACTCACAATAACACTATGGAATAATAAACAGATGGGATTTCAGTCATCCCCCGGAACCCTGCAGTGGAACCGTAAGTCTGCTGCGCAACCTGTATCCTAGGTCCACTCAAAATACAGACGCTGTCTCCTCCATCAATTTTCCCAATCCTAGTGTAAGGTGTCCATTTATATTATTATTTAATTCAATTAAAACAATCAAGATCATGTTACTTAGAGTACTGGGACGACGCGGTGACAATAAGGGTACAATATAACAATCAACAATAATCGTATACACGGTGAACAATAATTAGGACAGTAAATAGTAATAGTAACCGTGTATACGATGAATAGATCTGTACAGAGTGTTATGGTCAAGCAATACTTTCACAGTAACATTCAGTAACATAAGTACTAATAACAATCCTGTACCTTCTAGTCAATGTACAATCTCATATATAACTGATCAAATCTCATCCATCGGTGAATCCAAAGTCAATTTCTGATAGAGTAACCACCTCAATAAATCAATAATTACTTATATCAAATATATTAATCACTCCAGTCCTTTATATCATCAATATGTCTCTTCTCTAAATTATTAATATATACCAGTCTCAATATTTAAATAAATACACACTTCAACATATTCAAATAGCCATCACTATCCAATCCAATTTAAATCATCGGTCAACCCTCAGTTCCATCAAGCTCAATCAAGGATCCAAATCCAATGTAACTAATCAAATGTGCAAACGTATAATCCACGAGTTCTGATCAATCCAGTCAAACACATATTTCTCAACTCAAGGTCAACACCACTCCAATCGAGTTTACTGACAAGTTTAAGTCCAAGATCCCTTCTTTTAACAAAGAATTTCCTATTTAATCAATCATTGATATTTAATTAACTTTCATCTAGTTCATCTCCAACAAAGAAGAATCACGTCTGGTAATAACTTCTACAAGTATCCACATATCTAACTATGATCACAACTAATCATCATCCAGTCTCAATCAGATTACAGTTAAATACCTTACCTCGGGATCTGAATCAAAGTAGTAAAATGACTAAACATGAATTGAGAGAAACCGCTAATATCACAGTGTTAGAATACTGAGTCTAAATATTCTTAAACATCAAATATATCACTGATTCATCATCATCAAAATCCAACTCTCCCACATCATAATAATCTAAAATAAATAATTTACTATGTATCTGTCAACCCTAAGTCAACTCAACTTCAATTAAGTCCATCAAAATATCCAAGACAGTAAAACTCTAAGTCAATCTCCACTGATTGGTCCCAGTACCCGGTTTCAGTATAGGAGACCTAATTTATCAATTAAACATCTCATCTAATTAATCCTCAAATTTACATTTCAATTCTCAACCTGTTATTACCAATAAGGAAAGTCATGCCTAATACACATATACTTAGAATACTGGGCTAAATCTATAACAGTGTAAATAACATATCAATAAAACAGTACCAGGGCATCACAGTATAATAATAGTTGGACATGAATAGAATAATGCTGAAATCATATACACATTCGCATGAAATGAGAAGTAGAATGATTGAATTAAAATAGACCAATAGACAAACACTCACATGAAATGACGCGGTTTTGGAACCAAATCGCCATCTAGTCTTCACTGCACGAACTGATACGGATCTCTGGATCATTTCATGGGTCGGTCTTCGAATCGCCTATGTATCGGGTCTATAACGAGTACAACTCCGAATCTCCCATAATGGGTTGGATTGCACGAACGCGTCCGAAATCACTATAATACGCATCCAAACACGTGAACTCACACAACATACACCCGTACACATACACACACGTACTTTTACATACACTCATATATGGGTATACTTACATACTATGTACTTACACACACACAGACGCACTAATATCATGCACACATACACATCCTCATGCATATAATCTAACTCAAGCACACACATCCACACACAATTAAACACACTTCCATGTTATTACATGTTTAGCCCTACACATATTAATGCACCTACATTTACATACATACATACATACATGCATACATATATTTAAATATTAACAAGCATGCACAATTATAAAGAGAAGGGAAGAGAGACATGGGAGACTCACACAATGGGGTGACTTGCGGCGCACTGACGGAGCTCAGACGGAGGCCGCAGAGGAGGTCGGCGGATAAAGGATCTTGCCGGGAAGGGCGCGTGTGCGTTCGCGCTCGCCGATGACGATCGACGGCGATCCACGGAGAGGTGGAAGATGCCATCTCACACACACAAGCACACAACTACACACACATTCACATATCATTACACAAACTGCACTCTCAGGCACTCACGCATGCACACAACAACACACCTCGTAGTCCATGCTCACATTAACATCCACGAAAACACACATAATATATTAATACAAATATAAAACATATAAATGTGTTACACACATAACCATTAACAAAGAGAGAAAGAGGGAGGAAAAGAGAGAACCTTAGGAGGGGTCTGACGACCATGGGGCTCACCGACGGTGCTTGGCGGGGGACACGGAGGAGACCGAAGTTGGACGCACGCACGAAGGAGCTAATGGGGATGTCGTGTGCGTTGCCGAGGAGCTGCCGGAGGACTCGTGGAGGCTCACCGGAGGTTGGAGAGGAAGCGCTGGTTGCCATGGGAGAGGGCCTGGGTTGTGGTGATCTCTGAGGTTAATCGGTTGTGATGGCCCGAGGAGAGAGGCTCGGCAGCATGGCAAGGAGAAAGACGGCGTGAAGGAGTCCGGGGTGCTGTCGAGGAGGTGGGAAGAGCTTGAGAGCATGAGTGGAGGTGATGCCGTGGGCTGTGCGTGGAGGAGGGGAGTGAAAGGGTCTCGACAGGGTGTTGGTAAGGGGTGGTGCACCATGGCCTGTTGGAGGAGGTGGTTGGGGCAGCCATGGCCAGCAAGGGAGGTGCTTGCGGGCTCCGACGAAGAAGAGCATCCGAGGAGGAGGCCAGAGATGGTAAGACACCATGAGGGGGTGACGGTTGTGCCAAGGGGCTTGGCGCATAAGGGGAAGGAGAAACAGGAGGTAAGATTAATTAGAGATTAGAATTAGGTAGATAGTTTAGGATTTGTATCTAATTTGTTAGGATTTGATTAGTACAGTTTAAAATTTGAATGGGTTGGGCTTAATAAAATGGGTTTTGGGTTGGGTAGTGGGTTAGGATAATGGATATTGGGTTATAGGATCGGATCATGGGTATGGGTTGAGATCTCATTAGGTTTGGGTCTATGTAAATTAGTTAGATTAGGAATCAAGGAAATGGTAAATGGGTATGGGCTAACGGATCAATAAATAATGTGCATGGGCTTTGAAGGAAGAGTCATGGGTATGAATCAAGGAAAAAGAAAAAGAAAACATAATAATACTAGTACCAAAGTAAATATATACTAAAACTATTAATAATTAATAATACTAATAAAAAAATAATAAGAACAACAATAGTAGTAATAATCGCATCATAATAACAACAACACTATTAATAATAATTTTAATTAACAATGACAAAACTAATAATACTAATAACATTAATGATGATAATTAACAATAATAATAACAACAATAATAATAACAGTAATAAGAATAACAAATAATAATAACCATAGTGATAGAAAAAATACCAATTAGTAATTAAAAAGCTAAAGAGTAATAATGGTAAATATATAAAGTAAAATTATCGTTTAATCTCTAAACTAATTTGTATATTTAAAAATGAAATAAATCATAGATCAATTCAACAATTAATAATACAAATAGTAATAAAATACCAGTAAAATAAAAATAATTTCTTAGAATAATAAAAATACAGTATTATTAACTAGGAATATTACATTGTGATTGTCTTCTTGATTTTATTTTTGTGATTGATATTTACTTTTTGAGTTAATAATCTTTATTGATAAGTTCATTATAAACACTATTCACTTTCTCTTTAGTGTTGTAGTTGTCATATACAGGATTCAACTCTTAGGCTAGAGTGATACTCTTAGTTTAGTGTAGATTTAGATTTTCTTTTTCTTTTATGTAATTTTTCTATTTCTTTATAAACTTGGGTTAGAGAAGATTCATGAGAGAAAGAGAGAAGGTTGTATTGAGAGCGACACCAATATAAGTTTTCTATTTTCTTTTATTGTTTCTTCATTTAATCAAAGTTTACTTTTATATTTTTTTAATGTATTCTTTTTCTTCGTGGTTTAAGTTCTATTAACTTTTTAGACCACTTTCTTCTCTTTGATTTCTAAATCCATATGAGTCTTACAGCGTCAAAATAACCTTGTCATTGCAAGTGCCACTGATAGTTCATGATGATAGATTCTTTCTTTTAAGTTTGTATCATTTCATACTAGCTTCTTGAAATTTTGATGATGTAATGTGGACGAGGATCAATTCTCTTTTTATGAGCTATGCGCTGATCGTCTCCAATTCAAGATAAACCGTCATTGAAGATCAAAGGTAAAGTAATCACCTGAAGATGTATATATTCTTGTTGGAACACTTAGTGGATTTTAATCACGAATTTTTTCTTTTAATTTCTTCTTTTAAACAACTAAAAACACCAACATTTATTGCTTCCATTACTCCTCTTTTGATCCCTCTTTCTTCTTAACATAGTTTTCTTTTATTTTCAAAACTAATAAGAAATTCTTAACTGATTTTAGTAACTTAAATAGAATACTGAAAAGTTTGCATCGTATCTCTCCATATGAATCATGACCTGCTTTGCCACTTTACTATAGCAGTAGAATTGAGGAACCAAGTACATCTTAATCTATCATTTTTAAACTCTTTTTTCTGTGTAGATGTTTTATCTCGATCAAATTTTAGCGTTGTTGTCGGAGAGGGGCTATAATTTTTTTAATTTACTAACGGTGAACCTTTTCTTCTCTATTTTTGTGTGTAGGAGCTTCAAGAAAATAACAACTATAGAATACATATAAGTGGCTCCGGGCCTCTGCTCTAGAGAGAGCAGAGCCTAGAAGCTCTCAATCTTGCTAGCAAGTTGAGTGAACTACTCACCTATGTTTTGTGCGGGGTGGTTGAATTGGAAAGATACAACTTCTGCAGTAGTTAAATTTTCTTATTAGTTTGATAGGCACATTGTTTTAATTCAATAGTTACCGGTTGTTTGTAAAAATTTAAAAATAGTTTAGACTTTGCATTCTAAGGCATTCGTCTAATTTTGTTTAGATTTTCATTACTATTGAAGAGTGCTGAAGCCAAGATACGTGTGCATAGCATTTATGCGTGCATAGCATTTAGTATGGGGTATATTTATATGATATATTGCTTAAGTGTTCCTTTTTGCTGAATATTTGTGCACTTGCACTAAAATGATTTAAGGACTTAACCAATAAACAAGATGAGGTGGGGGAGTCATTGCCCTTCCTCAGTCCCAAAATCATCTTCTCACTCACTAATCCAACCTAACTAAAGTCTGAGCAGACGTTGGCCCTAGGGACATCTCAGACTCAATAGGAGATTGACCTCGGGAGAATGTTGTTAGAGTTTTGACTTTTGTCAAATTGGTGTCTAAGGATTGGGGATTAAAAGGAAAGATCCTTGAAAACTACTGATTTGGCGTAATTAAGTCCCGTTGCTTTGCACGGATACCTCCTACTGAGTTTTGCCCTTACATGACCGATTAACATGTGGTCAGATTGCTGCAATATACCTCTCATGGACAGCCAACCAGTTAGAAATTATCTAGGTCTAAGGTCTACCCTAACATAGGCTAGATTTTTTTTTGTTTGTTTATTTATTTGTTTATTCTTGTTTTTTGTATGATATGATAACCATAATTTTTCTATGCAAATGTAAATCCATATTTCACCCGACCTTTTTTGACCCGGATATCACTAACCTGGCATTGCATAACTTTAACCAACTAAAATGTTAGATTGAGTATATCCAACTTAACATAATTCTCAATCCCAATGTCCCGAACAAGATTAGAACAATCATCTCCACTCTTCATCGAATTAGTGTGGATACACCTCCCCCACATTATATTATTAACCACCTTTGCAACATTCAGCTTCATATACTCTTTTTTTAGAAAAACTGATTTAAGAAAAATTCGAGTTAGAAAAGAGTCTAGAAGCCTTGCATGAGTCCGAGCGACAAATTTAAAATCTAATGGGCTCACAATTTCAACAAAATTTTCAAAACCAATTTTTATACTCATCTTTACAAGAAGAACCAACTGACTTAGAAAAGAGTATGGAAGACATGATTCAGCCTTAAAATTTTGTTACTCAGTCTATCGATATGTTAGAAGCAAAAATTAGTCAATTGGCCAACATTTATTGGAATGAGGAAACTCTCTTTTATCAATGTTTGACCAATCCTGATATCTCCAACCCTATTAATCTGGCCCCAGAGTCACGTTGTTTTGAAAATCAAGATTCAATTTTATCACACCATCTTGACCTTGTTCAATACTCAACTTTTGATAAATTGGCAAGTTATCACTTCAATGAGATTTAACTTGAACACGAATGTGACCCCAATCCCCAATTTTGTGATTCAGTTCTGATTTTTAGCTCAATTTGACTCTTGCATCCTTACCTGATTTGGACTACATTCTCGAGTCAACATTGATTCTCGAACCTATAAATCTGGAGCATGAACCACCAATTTTGAAAAAGGAATAGAATATGAATATCAATTTTCTGAATTGGACTCAAATTTTGAACCAAAACTGACTATTGAACCTCGACTTGATTTAAATCAACTCTCTGAATCAGTATTGGTTTAATTACCCTTCACTCTTGAGCCTAAATCAACCTTTCACCGAATTACATTACATTATTGGATCAAGGTGTTGAACAATTTAACTCCGAGATGGTTTACTAAGACTAGTCATTTAACCGGGATAATTTTCATAATTGGATCTTGCATAATCATATTCAATATGGGTTTATACAATGTTAACGAGTTAGAGGTTAAAGATGGTTCCTATGAAACTCCACATTCTTTGAATTGGGCAGTAATGTTTGGACCAAATCCGATCGACATCAGAACCACCACCTTGAGGTGACATCTTTCCTTCCCTTTTCTCTTTTTCATGCATATATACATTTCATTCATATATTGAGGACAATGCATGGGATAGGCGTGGAGGAGGGTTTTACTAATATAGATTTTCTTCTTTATTGTTTAAATTAAAAAAATAAAAAAATTTCTTTTCTTTAAAAAACTTTTTGAAAAGGAAAGCAATATTTTGACCTATTTTTTGTAAGAGATTAAGTTAATCTTACGGATTAGGGGAATCATAATTAAGATTTCTAAATACTTGGTCGATATACGATTAGTTATTTGATTTCTAAAAATTGAAAAAGTAATTTGGTCTAGATTTTTACCTTAATGAAATATTCACTTTTATACACTTACAGACTTTAGATTCAAAACAAAGACTCTTGTGCCTTACAAAAAAAAAAAAAAAAAGGAATATATATATATAATCTTCTGATTAAGCTGGGTATTTATGCCTCAAAAAGCAAGTATTCACACCTAAAAATAGTTAACATCACCTATTAAATCTCTTAGTTTTGTGGCTTTGTTTTCTTGAGTCCTTAAAGCCCTAGGGGTGTTTTCTCATCGGTGTCCTAAGACCGTCATGTTTGGAAGTCACTGACCTAAGGCTCGATACATGGGTGAATTATAAAGCCTAATAAGACTAAGAGATATTACCGCCATAATATGTATAAAATAAGGTATAAGAGTTAAAGTTGAAGAATCCTTGGTCAAATATTCTCAGTCATAATAGTGCATATGATTTAGGTTACATTAAAAGACTAGGTGAGAAATACAGTTTTAATCTTTACCTTGATTGATAAACAAGTTCTTATATGGAAACTAAGTATAGGAATGAATAGTTTGGTAATCCTAAGACTTATAAATTAATTGATTTTTGCAAGAATATTTTAAAAAATTTCTCTCTTTCAAAATGCGTTTTCAAAATCCTAACACTTTGTTTTCTTTTTCTTTTATGGATTTTGTGGGTGTATTCACTGAAAACTCTCAAGAGACTATAATTCATCCTCTAGGGGTAACCTAGAGGTTTAAAGACTTGTTGTACATGCTCAGTGCGGTCGGGTGACCTGCGAAAGTGACTTACTAAATTCTTTGTTTTAGTTTTCTTGTTTTGCTCGAGGACAAGTAAAAGATAAGTGTGAGAGTGTGATTACTTACTAATATTGCATATTTATTGTCATATTTTCACATTTACCTTGCAATAAAACTCTGATATTTAACCTATTTTAATGTCTAACAGTATGCACGTGTAATTAATGAAGAATGAGAAGATAATCCAAATATATCCCATTTAATTCAGATTTATGTGGGTTTATTTGGTTAGCTTGAAGAATCAATGGGGATAATTGCAAATCCAGATAACCAAAAGACATTCTATCAGAGAATATGGGATATCATCAAGAGGGGATCAAATGCGCTCAAAGATCTGGCCCAATGGCGAGATCCCTGTCGACAAAAGTGGCTTTGGCCGCGTTTGCATAGCCAAGGCTTGGCCGTTGGGGCAACATTTTTGAGTTTATCTTCATATGTCTTCCCACTTCATTGTTCTTCTATAAATAATACCAAATGCAGCAGGCAAATGGCGGAGAGCTTAAGTTAGAGTGCTACTCTTTGTTTAATGTAGATTTAGATTTTTTTAATGTAATTTTTTTTGTTTCTTTGGAAACTTAGGTTAAAGAGATTCATGAGAGAAAGAGAGAAGGTTGTATTGAGAGTGACACCTGTGTAAGTTTTCTTTTTTCTTTTATTATTTCTTCATTTAATCAAAGTTTATTTTTATATCATTTTTATGTATTTTTTTTTCTTCGTGATTTAAGTTCTCTTCTAGATCAATTTCGTCTCTTTTGATTTCTAAATTCATATAAGTCTTATAACATCAGAATAGACTTACTATTGCGAGTGCCACCGATAGCTAATGATGATAGGTTTCTTCTTTTAAGTCTGTATAATTTCACACTTGCTACTCGAAGTTTTGATAATGTAATGTGGATGAGAATTGATTCTCTTCTTATGGGTTGTGTGATGATCGTCTCCAATTCAAGGTAAATAGTCGTTGAACATCAAGAGTAAAGTAATCATTCGAAGAGATAAGTATTCTTATTGAAACACTTAGTAGATTTTAACCACGAATTTCTTTTCTTTTAATTTCTTCTTGAAAACTACTAAAAATACCAATATTTCTTACTTCCACTACTTCTTTTCTTTTGATTCCTTTTCTTCTTAACATAGTTTTCTTTTCTTTTCAAAACTAAGAAGAAATTCTTAACCGATTTTAATAACTTAAACAGTAAACTGAAAACTTACATCGCATCCCTCCTTGTCAATTACAACCCGCTCAGCCACTTTGCTACAGCGGTAGAATTGAGGAACCCAAGCACATCTTAATCTATCATTTCTAAACTCTATTTTTCTATGCACAGGTTTTACCTCGATCAAATTTTAGATGGCAATGGGTCTATTTGACCCAATATATCGGTAACATAACCTCTATTACAATTATTTCATGCACATATACATTTCATTCATCCATTCAGGACAATGCATGAAATAGGTATGGGGGAGGAGCACTAATATTTAACATGATTTCTTTAAAAAAAATCTTTTTAAAGTGGAAAACAATATTTTATCTATTTTTGTAAAAAGTTAAGATAATCTTAAGGATGAGGAGAATCATAATTAGGATTTTTAATACTTAGTCAAAATAAGATTATTTGTTTGATTTCTAAGTTTAGGAAGAAAAATTAAAAAAGTAATTTGATCTTGATTTTTACCTTGATTAAATATGCACTTTACACACTTAGGATTTAAAATAAAGACTCTTATTCCTTAATATATATATATATATATATATATATATATATATATATATATATATATATATATATATATATATATATATATATATATATATATATATATATATATATATATATAGGCTTACTGTACCTCAGCCTGCAGGCTGAGAGAGTTTCTCAGCCTGCGGGACGTGGCTGAATATAGGCCACACATCGGTCGCAGAGTGTGGGCGCCAAAAAAAATCAAAAAAATCCCGCCTAAACAATCGTGAAACAAATTGACAAAAATACCCCTTTTATATGACGACTGCGACTTCTAGCATTGAAAAGTAAAAAAACATTCCATGGTCGCAGTTACTTAATCATTTATCAGTTCCCAATGCGACTATGGTCGCAATAATGAACTGTTTTGGAGTTCAAAGTAATTTAAAATTATACTGTATTAACTTTTAAACTGTTTTGGATAACTGAACAGTCACCTAGGAAGTATACAATTTTTGGGAAAAGATAGAAAATATATTTGAGAGATATTCACGTGGTCCGAGAGCTTAAACCTTTGGAATTCGGGATTAAAAATATATAAAGGGTCATGAGCAAAGGATTAAAAACATACTAAGTTATTTTTGCTCAAACTCGTTACTCTCACTGTTCGGAAAATACATTCAAAAAATGTCTCCACCATCACCACCGTCTTCACCGGAAAGAAGCCAATACATTCAAACAATGTCTTCACCATCACCACCGTCTTCACCGGAAAGAAGCCAATCATCAAATGATGATTTTATGTTTAGTTCTGAAACAATGTCTCACTACGGGTCAGAATCTGAGCTTGATACAGACGACCCTTTCTGGGAGTTTATTGATGAACCAAAACACAAACATGAAGAGGAAGAAAGCGACGATGAGACTGTACCTTAAGAGGAGGAAGAGACAGAAGACGAAAGCGATACAGAAGACGAAAGCATGACTCTTGACGACGAATCTGATTACGATGGTGATGACGACGATTAGAAGTTAAAAAATTGTATTTTGTTTTTCTTTTTAAATATATATAAATCTGTTTTCTAAAGTTAATTGTGTAAATTACATTTTTTACTACTATGTATTGGTTGAAATACTGCGACCATGGACGCAGACTTAATAAATACAATGCGACCTTGGTCGCAGTTGCTGGTCTTTACTCTTAATCAACAACATCACTGCGACCTTGGTCGCAGTTGGTGGTCTTTATAAATAATCAACAACAACACTGCGACCTTGGTCGCAGTTGATGGCCGCAGTCTTAAAAAAATAATCTGCAATCTTGGTCGCAGTTGCTGGTCTTTAGTCTTAATAAACAACAACACTGCGACGAGGTGACACGTCACCGCAGCAGTTGCTTAGTCGCAGTTTTTGGTCGCAATGTCGACCCTGGTCGCAGTTGTTTCTGTTTGCACTGTAGTCTTATGCGACCTTGGTCGCAGTGTCGTCTCTGGTCCAAGTTGTTTTTTTTGCAATGCATGACTGCGACCAAAGGTCGTAGTTTATTAAAAAACAAATATGCTTTTTATTTATGTCCACGCATTTATCTCCAGGCATGTGAAAATGATACAAAACGATCTCTTATACAATAAGATTGAGTGTTACAATATAGCAGTACAAAGAAAACTAAACATCAAAAAGAGCCATTGTTGACTAAGAGCAGTGGTGTTATTGAGGTCTTTTTATTTATGTCCAGGCATTTATCTCCAGGCATGTGAAAATGATACAAAACGCTCTCTTATACAATAAGATTGAGTGTTACAATATAGCAGTACAAAGAAGACTATACATCAAAAGAGCCCTTGTTGAATAAGAGCAGTGGTGTTATTGAGGTCCCCGTGTATTAAAAAACTTCAGATGTCGAGGACCATGACTTCTTCTCTTGCGGACGACGAGGACCATGACTTCTTCCCTTGTGGACGAACATCGATTAAGTTCACCGGCCAAAATATTCTCCCAGAGGCCCGGCGAACCTGAAAAAGGACAATCAAGCTCTGGGTCATCTTCGTGCATAGGGTCATCTTCATCCATGGAGGCAGGCCCCTGTTAGAGACTCTGAAGAAGGCGGAAATTCTCAGAGCAATTGCTCTCAAATGAAAACAGTCTAATTATGGGCTGTTAAAGGGAGAGGGTGAGCCCTATTTATAGGCAGCCCATAATAACCATAATTAATGGTTCATTAATCAGAACCGTCGGCCTTAATGGTCTCCAACCGCCAGCGCCGGTTTGGTATTAAAAGACATTAACGCCTAAACCCAATGAAGAGCCGACGCGTGGACAACAGCTTCGGGAAACAACGAATGGTGCGGGTTCGTCAACGTAGACTTGACGTTAAAAAGATCTCATAAAATCTTTATGACAGGTCGCGTCTCACGGAGTGACTCCAAGTCGCATCAGACAACAGACAACTTTTCATTTTTCATTTAGATTCAAAAAAATAACTTAATCCAAAACAACACTTAATAAAACAACAGCACGGCGACCTTGGTCACAGTTGTTGGCGGCAGTCTTAAACCAAAACAGCAGTGTCGACCTTGGTCGCTATGCATGTTAATCTAAAGGAAAACACTTACTTAACGTACTGCGACCAAAGTCGCAGTCCATGTAATGCAACCTTAGATTGCAGTTGCTGGCCATCTTTATCAATAACAACACTGCGACCTTGGTCGCACTTAACCATGTACACTGCGACCATCTTTATCAATAACAACACTGCGACCTTGGTCGCATTTAACCATGTACACTGCGACCTTGGTCGCATTTAACCATGTACACTGCGACCAAAGTCTTTGACTAAGGTCGCAGTTTAAATGTACAATGCGACCAAAGACTCTGACTACATTATATACAAAAAAATTAAACTATAAAGTAGAATTTTATCGCAAGCTGAAAACATTGATCTGAAAAGATTTTATATTTTCAAAAAAAATTTTATCCCAGGCTGAAAAGGAGAAACTAGATCTTTCAAAAAAGAGGTAAAGAAATAAGGCGAAAAGTAATTTATATCCTATAAAGAGCGGCAAAATAAAAGGGGGTAAAAATAATAATAAACAATAAGGAAAAGTTATCATAAGGGGTATTTGGTAATTTAACTTCTCCCTAAAAGCGGGCCGCAAGTCAGTGAGGTGACAAATTGAGCCACGTCACCGCAGGCGGAGAGAGTACTCTCAGCCCGCGGGCTGATATACATTTCTCTCTCTCTCTCTCTCTCTCTCTCTCTCTCTCATATATATATATATATCCTCTGATTAAGCTGGATATTTGGGCCTCATAAAGCAAAAGTATTCACGCTTAAAAGTGGTTAGCATCACCAATAAAACTCTTAGTTTTGTGGCCTTATTTGCTTGAGTTTTTAAGTCCAATAAGTGTTTCTCATCAGATGCCTTAAGACCATTAGGTTTGGGAGTCACTGGCTAAATGTTCGTTACATGAGTGAATAAGATAACCTAATGGAACTAAGAGATAAATATCGCCATAATAAGTATAACAAGGCATAAGAGTTAGAGTTGAAGAATTTCAAACAAAAATTTCATGGTCACAAAGTGCATATGACTTTGGATAAAATAATAGATTAAGCGAGAAATACAATTTTAATTCTTACCTTTAATGATTATAAGTTTTTGAATAGAGACTAAGTTTAGGAATGAATAATTTTATGAACTTATGACTTATAAGTTAGTTTTTTTTTTGTAAAAAAATATTCAAACATTCTTCTCTCTTTTAAAGGAATTTTCAAAATTACTAACTTTTACATTTCTTGAATTTTGTGGGTGTAATCCATTAAAAACCCTCAAGAGACTATAACTTCTCCTCTAGGGCTAATCTAGAGGTTTAAAGGCTTATTGTACATGCTCATTGCGGTCGCATAACCTGCGAAAGTGACTTAATAATCTCTTAATCTCTTGATTTTTACTCGAAGACGAGCATAAAATAGGTATGGGGGTGTGATTATTCATGTGCAATGCATATTTTATGTCATATTTCTATATTTATTATTACTTAAACTCTTCTATTTAATCGATCTGTTGTCTGAATGTGTGCAGGTTATGTTTAATGGAGAAAGAGAAGAAAATTCAATTAATTATCCAATTAGATTTTTAGAGATAGAATTTTCTAGCTCAAGCAATCAATGGGATACACGTGAAATCCAGAGGTTTAGATGCAATCTTGTCTGAAGAAATAGAGACAGAACTAGAGAAATCTAATACTTCAGGGTCTGGCCCAACAGCCAGATCAAGGCTGCGGAAATGCGGCTCTTGCCGCATTTTCGCGGCTTGGTTAAGGCCGTTGGGCCAGTGATTCTCTCCTATCTTCGAGTGCACTTTATCCATCCCTCTTCTCCTATAAATAGAGCACCATTCTGAGCAGAGAAATGTACAGAAGAGAATTAAGTTTAGACTTTCATTCATAAAGTTAGGATTATTGTTAGAAAGTTGTTGATCAGTTGTAATCTCCATTTGTTGTTTTCTTTATTCAGTTCTAGCTTAGTTCAGGAAAAAGAGAGAGAGAAAGAGTGTTGTAATCCAAAATTGAAGTGACATCAATAAAGATTCAATGGACTTTTCTTCATCTCGATTCTCCAGTAAGTTGTGCTTCAATTCATTTTTTTGCTTTATTTGTTTAATGGATAACTACACGATTTTTCTAGGCTCACTAATCTCTTGTTTCTGCTTTAACTTCTTTTTGATTGATTTTGAAAACCCACTTGAATCATATGAACGCCTAAGTTAAGCTTTGCATTTGCAAGTGTTCTTGAACGCACATGAGGATGGAGTTTTGGACTTTGGCACTTGTTTTAAACACAATTTTCTCAAAATTGTTTTTATTCCATACTTGCTCCTTCGCTTGATGGTTTAACATTCTATCTTCAAAAATTTTGTTAAGAAGAAGTTAACGTTTTAAAAATTCATCTTATTTGTTTTACTTGAACACTTAAACTTTTACCTATGATCTAAGTGAGGTGCTAAAAACTTCATAAGAAGAGTTAGTAGTTGAGTAGAAGATTAATGAGCCCGGACTTTTTCTCTTATTTCTAAAAACAGATCTATTTTTCCTCCACTTGAGTTTTTGTCGAATTCATCTCTTCTAAAATTTTTTCTTATTTTCAATTTTTTTCTTAAACCAACTCTCAATCAAAACATATTCATCATCTTCTTTTCTTTTTAAAAAAAAAAAATAGAAACTCAACTTAGTTCTCTTCTGTACATTTATTTGCTTAGAATAATGCTCTATTTATGGGAGAAGAGGGATGAACGCATAAAAGAAATATAACAGAAGTGTGGTGGTGTTCCTAATACTTCATGTTGATGATATTTTACTCATTGAAAATGATGTGGGTGTATTATCATCATCTGTTAAGATATGGTTGTCCAACTAATTTGATATGAAAGATTTGAGAGAAGCCAACTACATCCTTAGGATCAAACTCATTCGAGATCGTAAGAATAAGTTGTTAGGCTTATCACAAGCCACTTATATCGATGCAGTTCTAGCCCATTTTAGCATGCATGATTCTAAGAAATGTTACTTACCTTTCAGACATAGAATCACTCTATCCACGAATCAGTGTCCCAAGGAACCTAAAGAGATAGAAAGCATGAAAGTAGTTCCTTATGCTTTGATAGTAGGAAGCCTTATGTATGCTATGCTTTGCATTAGACCAGATTTTTATTTTGCCATTAGCATCAACAGATATCAGTCTAATTCGGAACGAGAACACTAGACTGCGGTAAAATATAAACTCAAGTATATGAAAAAAACTAGAGACCATATGTTGATATACCAGTCAGACCCCTTGGGTATATAGACTCAGATTTTCAAGTCAGATAAGGATGCTTGAAAGTTTACCTCAGGATTCGTGTTTACCCTAGGAGGTGGAGCCATAAGTTGGAGGAGTGTAAAGTAATCTTGCATGCTGACTCCACCATGGAGGTCGAGTATGTAGCTGCCTCGAAAGCAGTTAAAGAGGCAATTTGGCTCAGAAATTTTCTATTAGATCTCGGTGTGGTTCCTTCAGCACAATCAGCTATACATTATACTGTGACAATAGCGGAGTGATTGTCAACTCAAAAGAACCAAGAGCAAACAAGAAGGGAAGACACGTTGAGCGTAAATATCACATAATTCGATCATTCGAGAGCAGAAGTTAAGTGACAATGACAAAGATTATATCAATTAATAATCTGGCAGACCCCTTCACAAAGAGCTTGCAAGGCAAGATTTTCGACAGTCATGTTGAGGGGATAGGATTGAGATATATGTCAGCTTGGCTTTGAGTATAAGCGAGAGATTGTTGAAGATATATTACAAACCTTAGCTTTTTTGTATTAAAACTCAATATATGGTTTATTATTTAATAATATTATTTTCATTTTATGAGAATCTATATAGGCAAATGATTATACTATATACATGTGTGTTTTGTGTTCTACATTGTATAATGACATGATATGTAGAGTTCGATTTACATACAGAAGATCAGATTATCAGATCCCTATAGAATATAAGTTAGATCCACAATATTAGGAGGAGTTGGACACACCATCTATAGGATTATAATGCAATCTTCTAGATTAGTTTATCTTGATTATAGGAGACAGTTTGATGTCTCAGGCTATTGCATTAGTGCACTTTGGGTGTGTTAGACAGGACCAAGTTAAGGTAATTTCCTATATACTAACTATATTATAAAATTAACACTTCATGATTATTATGAGAGCTTAAACTCTTAATCCTGAAATATTTAAGGGGCATGTGCATATTGTACTTGTCACTTTGATTCAGTAAGAAGTAAGATTCTTTTATGAGTCAATAGCTTCAGTGAGTTAAGTGATAATGTAAAATGTACGATGGACTTTATTCATTAACGGAATCCACGTTCCGATTGAGATAATGATGATGTCCTCTTGAGAAACTTATAAGTTTTGTGCATGTGAACCCTGCAGGTGGATTTAATTATCTGACATGACAAATAAGTTAAGTGGTAGGTATTAAGGACAAGATATCAATTAAATAAAATCGTCAGTAATTTAATTTAATTGACGAACATCGAAAATCTTAATGTGGGGAGAATTTAAACATATAATAAATAAGGATATCCAAAGTAATTTGAGATAAAGACAGAAGTGAAATTACAATTCTTTAGTGAACTGAATTGTAATTTATGAAATTAAGGATTCTAATTCGGGTTAAACTAGAGTTTCCTGATTTCATTAGAAGTCTAATCTTTATTTGATTCCTAGTGATCCTTATTGTAGCCTATAAAAAAGTATCCTATAGCTCCTGGTCAAGATATGCATCATACAGAAGAAAAAAAGGAGAAAAATCTTAGTTTTTAAAAGATGGCAGAAAGGAGCTGAGGTAGAGATGAGAAGATCGAGCCCACCTTCCATTTGATCTTGTATTTTGAGAATACAATAGAAGATCGTAAAGTGTTCAAGACAGCTTCCCAGTTTGCAGAAGAAGATTGTTATCTCAAAGATATGATCTCAATCTTTGTTAAAACTATAAGATTGCATGTGCATAAGTTTTTATTGTTCAGTCTGTATCCACTCAAGGTGATTTTAATTTTCTGCACTTTCACTTAGGTCTTGAAATCGATTCCAACTTCACCTTCAGCTCCCTCCACGACAAGAACACCCGGTTCACTCCTGTCCTCATAATCTCAAGGTCGAGATTTTAGGGTCTTCGCCCGATTGTTAGCTTCCTAATCGCAACTCTCTCCTTGCTCTCATCGCATTCACTACCCCTTCATATCTGCCTCACCCGCGCGACCACCCACATAAGCTGATAAGATTCAAACCCAGATCCAATTGAATTTATTTGATCTTGTCACGCCCCGCATCCCATAATACGAAATACAGATACGTGACGATGGCCAACAGATACTCACGAAGAGTAAGATCTCTTCCATGGGTACCTTGGGCTGTTAATAACAAGCAGGATAGCACACATATATGCATATACAACCAAGAGCAGAGATAAAAGCACATATATGAAATACTAAATCATAAACGACACCATCCACCATATCTGAATAAGACAAGCTAAGAAAGAAAATAAACTGGACTCACCGCAGAACAACTGGACCAGAATGTGATCTACGATCAACTCTCTATACCGGCTTTCTGATTTTCTTTTCTCTCTCTCTTTTCTTTTCTTTTCTTTTTTCTTTTTTAATTGCATTTTTTATATAATTCAGTATTTAATTATTATTTTATTGGATTAAACTCCTAAAAATTCAAAAAATCCTAAAAAAATTCTCAAAAATAGAAAATGCCATCCTGAACCTTGTTGTAAAGTCGAATCTCCAAAATTCATCTCTGATTTTTAATTAAAAATTTAGGAGTCAGTTCGTGATACCGATCGACCCCGAATTGAGATTCTTCTCCAATAATTCTAAAAAAATTCTAGAAAATTCAAAATATTGCATATTTTGAGCTGAAATAGCCTCAATTCGGCTATCAGGATGGTTAAATCAGGTATCAGATGTCAGTATTGACACACGTACATTGAGAACCGAGGGTTAAAATCCTGCCCACCTTATAAAAGAACTTCGTCCTCGAAATTCAGCCAAGCATCGACATATGAATCGAAGCAACATTCCAAGAGTTAGGATTATCCCGGATCCGCAGGCGTGTCAATATGATATAACCCAAGCTCAAGTCAATCATGAGTCATGATCTAACATATTCAACTGCCAAGAGTATCATCATAAGTCCAGGGTCAAATTGACTTTCCAGAGTTCAAAATCGGTCATCCTTAATATTACTTTAGTCCTCTGATCCACTATAATCATGTTCATCTGATAAAATTACTCTCACCATTTATATATCAAATCCTTAAGGTCTATCTGTAACTATACTCTACTGATTTATTCTTAATTTTTTTGATCAACTATGATCACATCGAACAAAAATTTCAAAATCTCAATTACGTTACCATCCTTGTAACATAACTCCAAAACTAGATTATCTTGGAGATCACTCCATATTGCTCAAATAATAATTTCCATGATTGTTATATACCTAAAAATCATTAAGATCCCCAACAATCTCAAATTCTTGAGTACATGTTTTATAATCGCCCACAGTTTCATAGTAACACAACTCTCAGATCACACGGTCACTACTAGAAGATCATTAGTTCAGGTAGCAGTCACTAACGGAAACTCTCATTCAACAGTCAGTGATTATAGGTCCTCGAAAAATGTGCCAAAAATATAAATTAGTTATTGTCTCAACCCTCAATGTATCTTTCAGATTGGTCTTTATATTCTTGTCTCAGATCCCTAAAGTTTGAGATTTAAATTTATTGATCTTCATAAGAATTTAGATATATCTATCTATTCTTTTCATCTATAATTCCTCAATCAAAAGATCACAGGATTATTAGATTATCAAGATATTCCAATTACAATGTTCTTAAGAGTCATAGAATTAATTCAAAAACCTCAAACTATAATAGATATTCTTAAAATATTACTTAGATCTGAAAACTCCAAGATTCTAATCCTTAAACAATAAATCCAAGCAATCTGTTCCAAGATATAGTCATATTTTGCCTAAGGCAATAATTCCATTTATTGATCGATTATCACTCCAAGATTCATATCCTCAAATCCAATATATATGATGTAATCTGATGATTATTTAATCCAGGAATGATTATTATCTTAAGCCCACCATTTCAGTAAGATTCCCTTATAAACATGCATCTCAAAAGTTTCAGATCCAAAATTTCTCATAAAATTAATTGTAAGATAATTTCACAATGATCCTCTTCATTATTTTTCTTCGTCCAAATAATCAGGTCAAATTCTCAATAATCTATCATCAATCTAAACTAAGAATAGTCTTACTAGACATGATCAAGCGGGGCAGAGTAGGGTACGATAACTACAGGGATGGAAAAGTCACATTAGGGCGACGGTTCAAGGGTTCTTGGGGATCGATTGTACGAGTACGAAGTCAAGTAACTGTTTATTCAGATAATTTTGTTGATGATTATCATATATGTGGCTTGATTGTGTATATGACATGTAACTAACCTGGCTCTGATATCAACAAAATCATGTCACGTACTGCTTCCCAAAATACGGAATACGGGTATGTGATGATGGCCAGAAGATACTCAGGAAGAGTGATATCTCTTCCATGAGTATCTTAGGTTGTTAATAACAAGAAGGATAGCATACATATATGCATATACAACCAAGAACAGGGATAAAAGCATATATATGAAATACTGAATCATAAATGATATCATCCACCATATCTGAATAAGACAAGCCAAGAAAGGAAATAAATTGAACTCACCGCAGAATAACTGAACCAGAATATGATCTATGATCAACTCTCTATACCGGCTTTCTGATTTTCTTTTTTCTCTTTCTTTTCTTTTCTTTTCTTTTCTTTTTAATTGCATTTTTTATATAATTCAGTATTTAATTATTATTTTATTGGATTAAATTCCTAAAAATTCACAAAAATCCTCAAAAATAGAAAATGCCATCCTGAGCCTTGTTGTGAAGTCGAATCTCTAAAATTCATCTCCAATTTTTAATTAAATCCCAAAGTCAGGTCGTGACACAGATCGACCCCGAATTGAGATTCTTCTTCAATAAATCCAAATTTTTTTCAGAAAATATAAAAAAATTTCAAATATTGGGAAATAATATCTTGAGCTAAAATGACCTCAATTCGGCTACCAGGATGGTTAAATTAGGTATCAGATGCCAGTATTGATACACGTACATTGGGAACCGAGGGTTACAGATCTGAACCCACTTTTATTTGATCTTTTAGTTCAGATTAGATTGATGAGTGAAATTTGGTCATAAATCAGTGTATTGGAGGCTGATTCATGATTTGACTGTCTATCCTGAGATTTTTGGGTATTTCAAACACATTGATGATCTCTAATTTTAGTTTGTATCAATCAATTTCATTCAACTAGAAATTTATCAAGGAGATCAAAGGAGTTACGACTCCTTTGTTTTGGCTTTCTTTTGTCACCCTCATCCACTTCCAATGACACCACTCATTCAAGATTCCTCTCATGTTCCTTTCTTCCATACTCTAATGTTTCACCATGGTTGCAGATTCGCTCCTTGAACATTTTTTCTGGCTATACTGTTATCATAGATATCATGATTTCCTTTTCTATTGAAGGAATTCACACTCTGACTCGCAAAAGGGAGACATTATAGATTTTCAAGTCTATCATATGTATGCTAAAGAGAATCACATACATGAAGTCCACCTTTAGATCACATTAAAGAGACTCAAGTTAACCTTCAGAAAGTGATCCGTCATACACCAGTATCCATATCTAAAGTAGATGCTTGGTCCTTGGTTCTATATCCAATGTAGATCTCCTCTAAAGAAGATACTTTATATTGTCCAACATTTTCTTTTCATCAACACTCATCCAAACTCTCGATATTTCATACATTGTGAGTTTGCAAGAGTTTGTTAAAAGAACTCGAGTTTTCAATTCACGCGTTCATTAAAAAGCACCATGTGGGATCTGACATTAACTTTCAGAATTTTCAACAAATATTTTATCAGTTTCACTTTTTTCCTACTTCTACTCTTCATCAAACTCATAGTGTTTTCATTAATTTGAGTTTGCGAGGGGTGATTGTAATGGTCAAATTTGACCCGCATCAGGATAACACGTGTCCAAGCTACCAGGTGCTTTCCTCGAGAAATCCACAACTCCCAGAGTCTATCTCGGAGCCTCCACCACTCTTTGACCACCCTGGAGATACCCTCCGTCCCAAAGATATTCTCAATCCAGAACCACATATCCATCATCCAAGGCCTTTACCACCCGAACAATCTTCTCCACTCCGAGCCCTCCTCGTTCTGAAGATTCTAACTCCGCACCTGAAGCTCCAACAATAGATCCAGTATGCAGCTCCATCCTCCCTACATTTATAACGTGTATTGCCCCTTTCAGCATGGTCAATTATGAACAATGAAAATTTCTCGGCATGCAATCTTACCAACTAGCACCAGTGATCACGGTTGTTACAACAAATTAAGCACCCATAGATCGTGTAGTTACATCAGTCTGTCAATACTGCCTCCATGCCAACATTTATGACAAGTATATATGATCATTCTTCTCCTAAGAGAAGGAGATCGCTTCTCTAATTCTCAAAACGCACGCGCGCGCGCGCGCGCGCACACACACACACACTGCACCACCACTCCACGAAGCTATTCTCTGCTGATCCTTCCTATCATGCCAGTAGTTGCCCTTTGCGTGACACCTCCATCTACTACCCCGATAGTTGTCCTCTGCCGTTTTTTCTTTCTACTCTACTTACTGATTCTCATGCCCAAGGGTCTTAGGCCGGCATCAAACCGGTGCTCCTGATTTGAAAGGTGCCTTTTCATGTATGTGCTCTGATAGGTACCATCCAGGGAGCACCCCAGATTGATTGTGGTGGGTTCAATTCATGGTAATCCACCCATCACAAATTGGTACTTTCATTGAGATCTTAAGTCTACACTCGAGATCTTCCTCCTTTCCAACCCAAAACCTTCCTAAAAAAGGCTTTTTTCTAGCGCTGATGGTGCTGAGAAAGCAAGCCATCACCCTAATGACGTCCTTTCAGCAAAACCAACAGCGTCATCGGGGGCACGGTTCCCTTGCCTGCCGTCGATCGATAGCATGTCACAGAGGACACTGGCTCCTCCTCATCTCAAGGGCAGCTGCTATTGCCTAAGTACCATCGCTATATAATGGCCAGATCCTTCAGATGCTCATCGACTTGAAAGAGCAGATGAAAGAGTAGCAAGCCTGATCAGATCGCAATCAGGAGCAGACGACTCTCGATCACGAGAGCGTCGTCTGTGAACAGGAGGTGTTAAGGCAACTCAATGACAACTCCAGACGCAAATTGTCACCCTTTACAGAGCCCAGGAATAGACATGGCTTAAAAGCCAGCCTAGAATCAGAAAGACTCAGACTGATGGGCCTACTACAAATCTGAGGCGACCCAGATCAATGTCCCCCTCCACGAAAACTACTCCAACAATGAGGCCGATTCATCTCATTTCCGAACAGAATCTTATTACCGCCAGACTCAGAGAAGAATCGAAGAATCTCCTAACATTTGAGCCCTCGACGAGTTGATCCAAAGATAGATCGAGGAGGCTAAACTGCAACCCCGAAACAGACCGAAACAAGCAACTGTCAGAGTCTCCGACTCCCGTCCTCCAAAGAGATCCTAGAATGCGAGTTTTCGTGGAAGTTCGTAACTTTAACCTTTGACTACTACTCCAGAATAAGTGACCCGATTCAGCACATCAAGCACTTCTGGGACAAGATAAGTCTACTCCCACAATAATTCACTTATGTGCGTAACCTTTCCATCCAGTCTGAAAGGCGTGGTCTCGAATTGCTTCTGCTCTCTGCCATCACATTCTCTCTACAATTTCGAGGAGGTAACTAAAGCGTTCCTCACTCAATACGCCTATCATCGAGAAGCCAAGAGGAACAACCATCACATTCTTCCTCTCAAAATAAGACAGGGTAATGACCTCAAGTCCTACATCGGTTATTTTCAGGGCCAGCTCGCCAAAGTTTCCACTGTGGTGAGGATGTCTCTGAGCTTGCAATCATAAGCAGGCTGCAAGTTCCTTACCCTCTGTACAAACATTTGCTGAAGCATGACTTATTTGGATAAATAAGGCTCTATCCTGAGCTCAGTCTTATATATAGTTAGAGGAAGCGATGAAGAGGTCCACCAACTATTTCGCCAAACGCGGCAATGACGGAGGAAAGTCAAAGTCACGGTATGAAGCTACTACCGGAGTCGAGAACCCAAATTGGGGGCAACCGTCTACAAAAGACATGCGCTGTCAGTTCTTTCACGAGTCATTTCCAGACATTTAAGCTGACAGAGCACTTCACCCCGCTCAGGCTCCCCATCAATGAGGTTTTCTACGCCATAAATGACTAAATATGGGTCAGGCGCCCGAGACAACCCGGTACAATTCTATACTTCTCAGAGCAAAAGAGTACTATTCCTTTCACGACAGGAAGGGGCACAAAATCGTTCACAATAAGAATCTTCAAAGATACCCGAAAGAGCTGCCAAGGCTTCCTCAAAGAATACGTCCTCACCCCCAAAGCAGCTTCCCATTAGAATAGCTGAATGGCTCGTCGCCTGCCCAACTACAACACATGATCATCCAATACAAAGCGATTGAGTGATTCCCGTCTCCAATAAATACATGGCAGTACCTCCATCTATAATGCCTCCTGTATCTTGATTATATTCCATGTATTTTATTTCAGTTATCGAATAAAAATAGATTTTTACCCTAAACCATTGCAGTCCTACCAATTTTTCCCCTCTGCTATTGAGATTCCCCCTACTTGAAGACAATTGAGAACCCAACTCCTCTACTGGGATTTCCCCTACCCAGAGTCCCAAAGCTTGCACGCCCCGCTAATGGGATTTTCCTCACTCAGAGATGACAACACAAGCACTAGCCAACATGCTCCCTCTTAATTAGACTACGGGCAGTCAAAACCTTATGCTGTGGGATTTCTCCGCTCGGAGTCCTTCCTCCACAGCTGGGATTTCTCCTACAGTTTAAAGCTTGAATGTCCCGCTGATGGGATTTCTTCCACTCGGAGATGGCAACGTAGGTACAAGCCTACGAGCTCCCTCTCGATTAACCTAGGGCAGTCGAAACCCTCCGTTGTAGGATTTTTCCCACTTGGAGTCCTTCCTCCATTGTTGGGATTTCCCAACAGTCCAAAGCTTGTACGTCCCACTGATGGGATTTTTTTCCACTTGGAGACAACAACACATGCATCAACCTAAGGTTCCCTCTCGGTTAGCCTATAGGCAGTCAAAATCATCTGTTAGGAGATTTTCCCCACCCGGAGTCCTTCCTCCGCTGCTAGGATTTTGCCACAGTCCAACCAAAGTTTGCCGCTCTACTGATAGAATTTTTTTCACTCGAAGATGACTGTGAATCCAACTTCGCTGCTGAGATTTCTCTCACTCTAAGGTTAGAAGTTTATAGGTACTACTGATAGGATTTCCCCCACTTGAAAATAACAGCACAAACTCTCCAAACTACTTTATATCCAGCAATTATACCAGAGATAAAGATCAGCACTCTGAAAAAGTATGGTCATATCAACTCCGAAGCCAATGGTAAGTACAAGCTAGGCAAGATATAAACATTAACTATTTTCATTTCAAAAGACATTTCCATTCCGAGAACTATTTCATTAAATATATTTGATTATATCTGACAAGAGTGACACAAGATATTTCATTACATCTTTGTATTTATATTTTTGAAAAGTACAGAAAATCCGGATCCAATATCCCCGGCTCTGCCACCTTTAGTTGTCCCCTATCTCACAATAAAGACTTGTTCATCAAAAGTAGTTGTCCGTCTTAATTGCGCCACGACTTCTAAACAAGAAATACTATGCCTCACCTCACCACCTTTGTGTCCCACCAAGGCAGTAAAATGAGCTCTTCCAAGGAGCCCTCAAGACGAACGATAACCCCAGAACACTAGACGGACTCCGACAAGACACACAAGAAGGTGATGATATCACATCCCCTTTAATATGCTCTGTAGGAGAGATCCAGACTCTGGAATGAGGAGTGGTTCATCAGCATATCCAGTCGGCGAGCTCCCTCTCCTTCTTCCTCGTACACGCCATCAGAAAAGAAGCTAACGATCTCAAGGTTGAAGCTTGCTTGCCCAAAATCAAGCAATTCAAAAACTAGATCGCTCCATCCAGTTAAAAAAAGAATCTTACCTGTCATCCTCGATGATGACACCCTGTCATAGCTACTAATGCGTCATAACAGCCCCTTCACGACAACTAATGCAATGCATTAGTCAGAATCCCTGAGAGAGAGAGAGATCACCACTTTCTCATCCTCCTCCCTCACATTCCTTCATCTGGTGAAAAGAAAAGAGGACGACATGAAGGCACAACAAGAAAAGAAGAAGTAAGAGTTTCGAAGTAATGGTTTTTGAAGAAGACAGAGAAGATGATTTTCTCTCACATATTTTTCTATTTATAAATAGATGAGAAGCCAAACTGCCTCTAATTCAAAATCTCAAATCCTTGAAAAGTCGGCCCACATCTCGAGAATTTCAGTTAGCAGTAAAGGCAGAAGATCAACCGTCACCGTCAAACCTTAAAGCCATACAATCCCAGTCATAATGGCACCAGAATTCAAAGAGACGTAAGACATAACCTTTTGAGAGATCCAGCCGCCCAATGTGATAATTGGCAACCAGCTGTGTAACCCATAATTAATTTCAGAAGATCCGCAGTGAACCGAAGAGATTCGTTATGCAATCCTCTGCCTGCAATCATCATAATGAGTTTTAAGGCATTGATAATCCATCTGAGTATCTTCACTTCCCGACTTTTCTTCCGCAGACTCCGGCAAGTGGGAAAGCAGGGGGCATCTGTGGTGGTCAAAATTTGACCCACATCAAGATAATGACACGTATTTAAGCTACCAAGTGCTCCTAGAAATTCACAACTCTTAGAGTCCATCCCGGAGCCTCCGCCACTCCTGATCACCCTGGAGCTACCTTCATCTCGAAGATATTCCCGATTTGGAACCACGTATCTGCCATTTCAAGGCCTTTACAACACCGAAGTCCTCACCTCCTCAGGATCTTCTCCACTTCGAGACCCTCCCCGTTCCGAAGATTCCAACTTCGAACCTGAAGCTCCAACAACAAATCACCCTTGATCTTCGCCAATAGTATGCAGCTCCATCCTCCCGATGTTCATAACTGTAACGCACCTTTCAGCGTGGGCAATTATGGACAATGGCAGATTCATCGGCATGCAATCCACTAACCAGCGCCAATGGTCACGACCATTACAATAAATTCAGCACATGTATATTATGCAGTTACATCAGTTTGTCAATTTCACCTCCACGCCGGCATCCATATCTAGTATATATGATCTTTCTTCTCCTAAGAGAAGGAGATCACTTCCGTAATCCTCAGAACATATACCGCGCCACCACTTTAGGCAGTTATCTTCTGCCGATCCTTCCTACCACGCCCGTAGTTGTCCTCTGCGTGGTACCTCCATTCACTACCCTGGCAGTTGTCCTATGCATGTCTTTCCTTTCCACTCCACCTATTGATTCTTACGCCGAGGTTCTTAGGCCGATACCGGTGCTCCTGACATAAAATATGTCTTTTATTGTGTGTATGATCTGACAGATACCATCCGGAGAGCGTCTAGATTGCTTTTGGTGGATTCAATCCACGGTAAGCCAATTTTTATCCATCACATTGATAATAATAATAGTATTAGAATTAGAATTATAATAGTAATCGTGTTAGAAGTATGCATTTCTTATTATGTAATTATAGTGCCATATATTCTTGGGCATTGCTTTCCTAATAATATACGCAATTTAGTTTCTTCCTCAACTAATATAACAATATATTTATATAAACATGTGTAAGATCAAACGTATATCTATAAAAGGGCGGGTTAGGCTTTGGATTTGGTCTTAGGTTTTATCGCGTTAAGTTGCGCTAGTTCGGGTTCCTTCCTAATCAGCTTCAACGGGTCTTGAAATACATTATCATACAGATAATTTCCAAGTGAATTTTAATAGATGCAGGTTTATCCCCGACCGTGAACACCCCACTTCCCTATGTGGAGGTTTCTAGAATATACATTTCATGGATTCCTTGTCTTCTTGCATCACTGGCCACATCTAGTTAGCAGGTTCAGCTCGTCATGTTTCAAATCTAAGCTGTCTCCTTTTTACCTTTTAAGTTGGTACAGTGCAGTTGGAAAATTCCATGTGCAGATATAATAAATTATCATATCTATGTAAATCCTAACTAGTGAGCTTGGAATTGCATGCGGACCCTATGAATTCACAATGAATCCTATGAATTCACAATTCCGTGAGGAATTGGAATCTGGTCTCTCCATTGCACAAATCTTGAGCACACATGCCACTTTGACTGCCCCTGCATTGTAGACTAGAAATTAATTGGTCTCAGGTTTTATCGCGTTAAGTTGCGCTAGTTCGGGTTCCTTCCTTGATCAAGTTCAGACGAATTTTGAAACTACACTATCATATACACAATTTCCAAGCGGGTTTCAAGAGATGCAGGTTTATTCCCGACCCATGAATAACCCACTTCCTTATGTGGAGGTTTCTAGATGACGCATCTCATGGATTCCTTGTCGTTTTGCACCACTAGTTTGTAGATTCGGCTCGTCACCTTTCAAATCTAGTTGGTCTCCTTTTTATCATTTAAATTGGTCAGTGCAATTGAAAATTTTCATGTGAAAATATGATAAATTTACACATATATGAGAATACTAACTAGTGAGCTTCGATTTACATGCGAATCTCATGAATTCACAATGAATCTCTATGCAAATCTTACGAATTCACAATTCCATGAGGACTTAGGAATCTGATCTCTCCATTACACGAATGTTAAAGAACACATGCCACTACGTGGACTACTCATCAGAGTGCGCCAGAAATTAATAACTAATAATAACTAAACTCGAGCCCTATCCAAACCCAACCGTCAGCGCCACGTGGGCTCGACGGCCCCTCAATCTCAATGCCACGGCTAGCCCGTGATTTGGCGGAAGGAGCAGGGGCATTTCCGTAACTTGGCGGACCCGAGGCGGAGACCAGTTCGCTGCCTGGGCCACGGGTTTAGATGGTCGGGGGCGATTGCGCGGGTGAGGATTTTCAGAGCAGAAAAGAGGATTACGAGCCGTAGAAAAGGGCAACCGATACCGAACCCAAAAACAAAAAGAAAAAGGTAACTTTTTTAAAAAAAATATTTTTAATTAAAAAATTTTCATGTTAAAATTGTTGCAGATTGCCCAATAATTGATCTCATTTATTGTTCTAGTTGTGGTGGTTTGTGTACTTGTTGATTTGGATTTAGTTAGGGTTTTTGGTTTACTGATTGCTACGAGAAAACCCTAGCAGTAATTTCTTTTGCTTCTGATCTCTTGATTATCTTGTACCTTGTGTGTTATTTTCAGAGTAGATTGGAGATTCGAGTGGTTTAGGGTTTTGGAGGATGAAATGGTAAAAGATCATCTCTCGGGGATATTTTTTAAAATTTCTCTCCATTTTATTTTTTTTGTTTGGATTTGATAGGGAGTTGACTAGGTTTCTCTGGTTTATTTTAATGGATAATCATTAAGGAGTTGTGGCAAATCCTTGTTTCTCTTATCTAAGAACCGGACCGAAAATTTTAGTATGTTTGATCTATTAATTTTTATATTCTTATTTTGGATTGATGTGCCATAAAGAGTACTCCCTTCTGTTCTGAAAAGGCATCTCTCCTTTTTCATGCCATTTTTTAAAACCCTAGCCACTCTAATCTTATTTCTAGTAGTCTTTTTGTTCTTTCAAATCTCTTTTGTTGTAGTTTGACTGCTTCTTTTTAGGTTTGTCCTTTTTCTTTTACTGTTTCCATAAAATCCAATAAACCTGTTCTGAATTTGGTAGGAATTTCTTGATTGGAGTAGCTTCTCGGTTTATTAGAGATACAAACCTATTTTTGTAATTTATTAACATCTTATTTGGAATTTTATTTAATTACAAGTTATTCTTTTTGTGGGTGAGTAGATGGATCGGTACCAGCGGGTGGAGAAACCAAGGGAGGAAACCCCTATAAACGAGAATGAGATCCGAATTACATCTCAGGGAAGGATGCGAAGTTACATCACATATGCAACCAGTCTGCTTCAGGTAGGGATATGATTCTCTTATTTTGTCCAAAATATCTGTTCATTTATCTTTATATTTGTGCTCTTTGTAATAAATCTATAAATCGGTTCTCTTTCTTTCGGCTGGGTAGTTGAAGGAAATGTTTTCTCGGTAAAAGTTACTATATTATTAAGGTATATATCTGGAGTCATAGATAAGTCATGATTCATTTGAAGTTATAATTTTTGAAATGGATTATTGATGTTATAAATGTATGTTTCCATGATCTTGTGCTATTATTTCTTCATGGGTACTACAACTATATATCCCAACCATGTTTAATTGACTATTACTCAGTCCTAAGCAAAATATTAATAACAGCAATTTATTCTGTCTTTGAGAGAAAAATTTGTCGAAAACTAAAAGATCTGTAATATATCCATCAGCAGCTGTTGTACTGCTTGGTTTTATATGTATATAATAATAATGCATGTGCTACGCACGCACAGTTAAAAAAGAAATCTTGTAGGTCAAAGTTGTGTGACAGTTATAAAGAGGTTATTCCAAAGTAAGTAATAAATAAGTCAATTAGGTTAAATCAATTAAAAAAAACCTATGTCATTGTATAGGCCAGTGAATATTCATCACTGAGATGGGGATAAGGAGCCAAAGAGTATTTAAATAGATGGGTCCAGCAGTAAATTAGTAGGCTGTGTATGTTGTAGGTTGACCTCGTTTTTCTCCTAGCCACATTAAAGGTTGGTTGTCTCTCTAGGCAATAAGGCTCCTAACAAAGACATGTATACTGGCTTCTGAGAAGGGCAGCAGCCGATTGAAAAGCCTATCTTGTTATAATAATGGAGATATTTTTTTTGGAAGCAGTCTTGTTCTATATACTCCTAGTATTATGGAGATATTTCAGATGCTAAAACAACAATAGCATTCTCAACTAGTCCCGTATTTCCGGATAAAAAATATACTTTATTTTACCTGGACATGGTCACATGGAAATATTAAAGCTTTATCATATGATATCAACTTGTTAACTTTGGTACTTGTAAAACCTTCCAAATGGTTTGGTTGCAAAACCATGCTTAATCAGGATTGTATTCCATTAAGAAAGATGACTTAAATGTTAAGAAAAATGTGAACTAGAATTGGAAATGAGACAAGGTCTTTCTGATCAAAATAAATTCAGGAAGAAGTTGAATCTTGGACGATAATGGTAAAAAAGCTGGCGTAGTGTTTGGTTTCATCCATATTCGTAGATCCGCTATTATAGAACCATATGTTTCTTTGAGTTATGTAATATTAATGTTTCACTAACATGTTGTTGAATTATTTTTTAATGAGTTTAACCTAATTGTGTACCATAGGTTCTGAAATTTGGATAGGTCACATAGGATGCATGTGGATGTACATGCATATTGCAAAATTTCATGATTCATCTCTTTAGGCAACAATGATGTTTCCTTCTATAAGGCCCAACTAGAGCTATTCCAAAATTTGAAATATTGTAGCTTCCAAGTCATTGGGAAACTAGACATTGATTCTTTCACTATTAAAATGTCTAACTCCTAAATCCATTCATATTTATCCAATATTAGTATAGTCGAATAGGAGAAATAGTGATGCATGGCAAGGTACAGAAATGCCCTAACATGCTATGCATCCTTTGATAAATGCTATGTATCCTCTGACATGCCTTAACATGACTTCACAGGGAAGTTTGAATTGACCTGGCAAGCCACCTAGGGCTTGCTAATAAACCATTTAAGTATAGTATATAATAAAATAATCAAGTGAAGGATTTAATTGAGCAGTTCTATATGGTTTTGTTGTTGGAAGTTCTGATTCAGTTGAAGTTTCTTTCTATGGAATGGTAATACCATGTTACTATTGGAGAATTCTTCAAAAGCTATGATTATCAATATTTAAGGAGATATGTCTATGGAATAATAATACTACGTCACTATGTTGAGAATTCTCCTAAATATATGATTATCAACATTTAAGGACATTTTAGTTTCCTTCAGTGTTAAATATGACTGATACTAATCTGTGCCAAACATTTTCTTAATTGTTAGGCAAAAATTCTGCTGATTGTTGGGAGGTTTGATGCATTTAATCTTTACTTTGCATGTAATAATGCATTTTGAATTTTTTGATTGAGCTTTGTTCAGTGTAGAGCACATTCCTTAAAAAAATAGATATTTGTAGTAATTATAAATGAAGATAACTTATGCAAGTAGAATTAATGTCAGAGAACTATGTCATTATTGTAAATATCTACGTTTGATGCACTTGTTCTCTCATTATATGAGGTCCTATATGCATGTCATATTTCTCTTTTCATAATGTAACCTTTTGAATTAGGCAACCATTTCTAACACATTGATAGATTTGAGATTGGTTTTCAGGATTCATTTTGGTTGGATTTAGTCTTTTTGGCGTTAACATGCTCGGGAGATGACTTTTAATGAGTCGTCTGATAGCTTATGTATAATTTTGTAAATCTCTCCTTCGTAGAGGAAACAATTTTTCCCCTCAATATCCCTTCAGTCAGTCATGTGATTGTAAAAGAGAGAAACATTCAATACTGCTTGTTTCATGCTGGGGTGGTAGGGGTTCTGGATAAAACACTGTTAGATTTTAGCAATGAACAATTGAAATGAGGCTTTAGTGGAGAAGAAGGTTGCTACTCTGGAATCTGAAATTTGTGCATTCTCTGCCTTTGGGTAAAACTAAATGGATTGAAAATATTACGGGACTACCTAACTGGCTGAATTAAGAGCCAATCTTGATAATTAAAACACCACTAGGAGTCACACTTATGACTTGTACAGTTGACAGTGTAGTGGTCAGAATATGACCACTCTCGCGACATGTCCCGCCACACCAGGAGTGTTACAAGAGGACGACGAAATCGAGATACCAGTTGACTAATACTTAACCCGAGGAGAGAGCCTCGGGCCTTGTCCTGACATTGCACTCAACCCCGAGGAGACAGCCTTGGGCCTTTCCCCGAGCTCACATTCAACTCCGAGGAGAGGACCTCAGGTCTTTTCTTTCTCCGACATTCTCACCTACATATCTCTCCCTCACCTTCATGACATAGGCTCTCTGCAAAGCCGCTTCTACTGGACACAACTCAACATCAGGGTTTCCCGGATCGCGAAGGTAGTTATACTGTCACGATATCCTCACGTTCTAAATATCTCCTATTTCGGTGAGGGTAGTTATGGATAGTGGCAGATATCTAGACATGCCAGTCCCGACAATAAAGCACATCAACCCAAGCAGTTATGGAAAGATCCCAGCATGCAAATCATGCAGTTATGCGAGAAATTAACGCTATTAGTTACGTTCCTACAAAGTACTTATACACCTGGATATCCAAGAAGAAAAGGGGTGGGGCTAGCGGAGATCAAAGAAATTGTAAACACAACAATACTTCACTATAATTTCCCAAAATATAGTGAATTCTCTCTCCTTTTCATGGTTTTCCTCAATTTGGGTTTTCACGTAAAAATCTCGTCTCCGTATGTTCACTGTGTTGAAACCTAAAGTTCTACTCTCAATTCAGATAGTGGGGGTAAATTCTAAGAAGGAATTTATTTACACTTCAAATTGTAACATGGATCTAAGGGAGAGTAGAAACAATCACACAAACTTAGGTTTTACATGGAAACCCAATTTGAGAAAATTCACAGGGAGGAGGGGGAGAATTCACTATTTTCAGATGATTACAACGGATTCTACAAAGATCAACTCTGTCCTTCTAGCTAGATATCTTCAGTCAAAAGATGTCATCTCTTTAGATGTTCCCTCTTGATATCTTATATACCCGGGGGTTACTGTTGATAGTGCAAGTCATACGGGATTTAATAACATGTTTACACGTTGCAATCTTTTGTAACGGCATAGATTGTGCTCTTAATTGCGGGAGTGATATCTGCTGCTTTCTTTAACTGCTCGTAGTCAAATAGGGATCGTGGATCATATTTGAAATATGAAATGACCTGGTGGCGCAAAGGACCCCACAAATATATGTGGGATTTGATGGAGTCTGTTGCAGAGATTGTCTTGCTCAAGTCAGGAAAACTGACTTCGAGAGGATGAACACCCTCGGAAAGTTGATTTCCTCAGAAGAAGAGAATAGTTTCGGGACTGTTTCGGATATTGCTCTTACTCAGAGGTTTACTTTGCGAATGTCTTCGGGAAATTCTGATGGCGAGGGACATGTGTACTAATCCTGAGCTAGCGTGAGTCAGATTTTGACCACTACAGATGCCCCTCCGCTTCGTCTTTCTCCTGATTTCGAGGGGAATGAGGGGAGCGGAATGAGGATGTCCTGGCCCGAGAAGTTGAGACGTCGCTTGTAAGCTAAAAGGTTTTGGTCAATGCTTCTTTAGTACTCTGGTCCCTCTTTGGAAACTGGTGAAGACAACTGGTAATTCATGACCTAAATCTTGACTTCGTAATGGAGGAGATCATGTGGCAGGATTGAATTGAATTTGGTTAATTTGACATGCTGAAAAATTTGAGATTCAAAACCGTCTATGCAGGTGAAATTTATGAATTCGGGCAGTTCGACTTCTGCGTTTATAAATAGAAAGTATTTTGGAAGTGGGAGGCCCATCTTAAGAAGGTTTTTTCTGCCCTTTGATATTTCTTGCTTTGGTGGATTGAGTTCTCTCTTCGCTCAATAGAAGAAGACGGAGAGGATGCCAATGATGAAGACGGTGGTTGTATCGTATTGCCCTCTCGTCATGTAATTTCGGTTCTCGTGATTACCTGATCACGGAATTTTGGTTTTCGTTACAAGGTCTTGCTTTTGGGAAGGGAGGTCGTGACTCTTTCCTTATACTGTGTAGGATGCAGGAGCGGAAGATGCGCTTGATGATGGGTATGATCTCTTGTCTGGTCGTCTGCACCCCTGTTGAATGTCGTTGCTTTGCCGATGGGAGTTTTTCTTCGTGGCCTAGCGTCTAGCAGGGTTGCATGGGGGTATTCCTCGGGATTGCTGCCAGAGAAATACCTCTCCTGCTTTCGCTTCGGGTTCATTTTCAGAGTAAGGATGCTTGGCGTGATATTATCACTGTCTTGCACGTCGTGGATGGAATAGTCTGGCTGTCTTGGAGGCGTGCTTTACTGGGGGAGAAAGATGCGATTCTCCACTTAGGGACCTTCTATTCTTACACAAGAATCTCCTTAGGCTTCCTCGGGGACTGCGGATGGAGGCGTGAACAATAAGATTGCACCTGCATGAAGCACTCCCTGATTGAAGGATCTTTGTTTGTTTTAGCATCACGAATTTTGGCGAGTCTGAGTCAAGACATGTTTATCTATTTTTTTAATAAAAGGCAAACACCAACATGTAATGGACCTTGTGTCACTCCTGTAAGATGTAACCAAGCATATAATTGAATGTATGCAATCGGGAAAAATTTATAATGCAAGTACTAAATCTTTTGAAATGAAAGTATTTGTTCAGATCTTGCCTGCCTTGTCTTGTGAAATGACTATGCTCCTTTGGGAGCTTGAATTCCGGACGGCAAGAACATAACATGCATGTGGTATCGTCTTCGGAGAGTGTCATCTCCTTGCGTACAGACATTTACCCTTTGAGTGAAAACTTCAGTCGTGGAGTGATCATGGCCGAGAGGCGCTGGTCTCCGAGTGAAGTGAGGACTAGTCGCGGAGTGAGCTGGGCCGAGGGGCACTGATCTCCGAGTGAAGTGAGGACTTCAGACGCGGAGTGAGCTGGACCGAAGGACGCTGGTTTCCGAGTGAAATGAAGACTTCAGTCGAGGAGTGGAGTTTGGAGGCCAATATGATGCTATTATTTTTGTGCAGGGGGTTTCCCTTCTCGGAGCACTCAATCACAAAGTTCTGAGTGAGGGGAGCCCTCAGTTGTGGAGCGGGGCAGGCAGTTATTCAATTCGGGATGAGTCTTTCGGGGACAGTTGCTCATTTGAGGATGAGCCTTTGGATCCTAGAGATAGGTGTTTGTACTGTGATTTTCGAGTGGGGGCTACCCTCCGCGGAATACAGACAAACTGGCAGATACGCAATCGGGGATGAGCCTTGGCAGTTTCCTGATTGAGGATGAACCTTTCGGACAGTACCGAGAATGAGCCGTAATGATGGCAGTTACCTGATTGGGGATGAGCCTTCCAAAAAGCAGTTATCCAAATCAGGGATGAGCCTGAAAGATTGCCTGGAGGCGAATGTTTGTGTAATCTTTCTCGAATGGGGGCTTCTCTCCTCGGAATAAACAGATAAAGGTTTTCGGGCGAGGGGAGCTTCAACCACGGAGGAAACATTGTCAGTAGCTCAAGTAGAGATCCAGAATGTTGCCTGAAATGAATGCTCGTGTTGTCATTCTCGAGTGGGGATTTTCCTTGGAACATACAGACGGAAGTTTTTGTGGAGACATGCTTGCGAGTAGGCCACATGAGGGCTAGTGAGTGAATAGAAAGATCCTGTGGAGGATGTAGAAAGTCGGGAGCTAGAAGTCAGAGCCCGCTGGATCTCGAGAAAGGGAATCTTTTCTCGGAGGCTTTGCTAAGACCTTGGAGAGGAGAGCTTATAGGTTGGCTGAGCTGGGGGCCTGGGGCTGATGAGCAGGTTCCGCGGACCCTTAGAAGAATATCAGGAAACTGTTAAGAATGCACTTTTATTGAATGACTCAAAAACACATAAAAGTAAATGAAATACATGAGGCTCTTATCTGTTAGAGGAACTTTCCTGTGTATAGTTTGGTATTGAGTGATCATGTGTTGCGGTCGAATTGAAGATGGGATCTCCTGTTGTCTCTCTTTGTCGGAGGAGGCTCTGGGTGCGAGGATGTATTCTTGGAGATAGCCCTGCTGGATTGACACTTCTAAAAGACAAAATTTCAGTCTAACCCGTCTACACTTCCAAAAGACAGGTCACAGACAGTTGAACAGACAGTCAAAACATAGCTAAACTGGCTAACTCAAAGCTTAAGCTTAGCTTGCTTAAAGCTTGGAACTAGCTTCACATGGAGCTCTGTTTTAGCTCTGCATGGAGGGGCTTTGTATCCGCTCCGCTTAGGAGCTTTGACGTAGCTTCGCTTGAAGCTTCATCCCGTAGTGGGATAGCTCCGCAGAGAGCTTTGTGACATTAGCCTCGGGCTGCTGGTTATAATTGACAATTTCAAATCCCTGCATGGGATTAATGGGGTAACCACCCGCTACAATAGTGGGATTAATTTCCACTTTAATGGGCGAACTACACCCCATTATCTCCCCATTTAAAGGAGATAATTAAAAGGCATGTGTTCCTCTTAATTAGCTAAAATAGTCTGTCATAGGCTCGCGCAGAGCCTATTTTAGCTTCGCGTGTGAAGCTATCAAGACTGTTTTCAGCCTTTACTAATTTCTAGGGTGAGTTACACCCCTGTGAAGTTTATAAATAGCCCATTCCAAGGCTAAACATGGGCTGTCCATTGGATAGAAAAAAATGCTAGAGAAAGAGGAGATCTTATCTCTAGAGAATTATTCTCTAAGCTTCCAAGCTTTCAGAGATTAATTTCTTTAATCCTTTGAGGATAACTTCATAAGCAAAGCCAATACATCAGATATGCAAGGAATCAATAACCTGAGAGTGTGGCCTCTCAGTAGGTAACTTTTGTTTACAACAAGTTAGAATATTTATTGGGTTACACTGCTTATTTTATCTCTATTATATTATAACAGTTTCTCTGTTCACAAATAGTTTGTGAGTGTGTGCGAATCTATTTAGTCTTGTGTTCTGTTATTTTGATATTGTGAGTTAGATTATTCCTTATAACTAAGTATTGCGTGTGGTTAGTGACGATTAGAATTGTCTACATTGCGAGTATCATTTTTGTCAAAACCCATCTTGCCATATATTAGTTTTAAATTTATTCCTACTGAATATCGTAATTTGTAGTGGAACTAGAAAGTTTATCTTTATCACTGATTTCTGACATCACTGCACCCAGTTTCACATCAGGATCACAATCTTATCCTAATACTAGCGGAGATGTTGAATCGGATCACTCTGACCGGAGTAGCAATCAAAGGTCTTAATCATGAACTTCTTGGGAAATTTATTTTCCAGTATGTCCCAGAGAAGGGAGAATTGGATGCATCAGTGGCGACGACCTTGAACCTGCAGAGATGTGGCATGCTCACTCCTTCCACTTGCTTTTGTATGAGCTTGTCGAGATCTTGGAGGCGGACGAACTCTTCGGTTTTCCACTGAGAATGATCAGGTCAATCCTTCGTGCTGGGATGAGGAGAACTCGACCTGCCATCGGATTGCTTCGATGGAGTAGGGGAGGCTATTTTGTGACAGCTCTGACTTTGAGATTGTTCGCTTATTGTGGCCTCCGTGGCAGCAGGCCTTTCAGGAAATGGAAGCGGTACTCGGGTGTTTTGGAGGGTCGCAATCTGGGCGAGGAGTTGGTTGCTTAGGCATTTCTTCTCCTCTCATTCTTGGGCGGCGCTTTCTCGATCTTGCTCAGCTTGCCCCGTTCGAGGCGAAAAGAGCTTGCTGCTTGGCCAATTCCTCCTTCATGTCAGCGAACATTTGGAGGAGTTGGGCTTCGTAAGTTGACGGCGGGTGGATGTCTCTGGTTGCCTCCTGCGAAGGCGTGGAGACAATATCTTCTGCAACCTAGTGTTCTCTACTAGGGTTACTAGTGTATCTACTCAATCTACGTATTGCATAAGAGATGTCAGGCCTAATCCTGTTAGAAATATAAAGAAGTGAACCTATCAATTGAGAGTTTCAGCTGAGACACAAGCTCACCCGTATTCTTCTTCAAAGCAATTGAAGAATCATAGGGTGTAAAAATAGGTTTATGAAGCATTTCTCAATGCTATGAGATAGACTCAATGAAATTCCATTAGGAGTTCTGGATATTTTCATTCCCAATATCATATCGGCAGGACCTAGATCCTTTATATCAAAATTTTGGGATAGATAATTCTTTACCCTTTGGATTGCATCAAAAGAAGTACCAAATATGAGAATGTCATCCACATAGAGACAAAAAATGATGTAATCATTATCAAGTTTCTTTGAATAGACGCACTTGTCATACTCATGGATAATGAATCCAAAATGTGCAATGACTTTGTTGAACTTGTGATGCTATTGTTTTGGTGCTTGTTTTAGACAATACAAGGGCTTCACCAGTTTGCACACTTTGTTTTCTTGTCCCTTGGCTATGAACCCTTTTGGCTGGTTCATATAGATCTCTTCCTCGAGATAGCTATTTAGGAAAGCAATTTTCACGTCTATTTGATGTATGAACAAGTTATGAATTGAAGCAAGTGCTAGAAGGATTCTGATAGATATTCTGTAACAGGAGAATAGGTGTCAAAGAAGTCAATACCCTTTTGTTGGGTGAAATCCTTGACAAATAATCTAGCTCTGTATTTGTCAACTGTGCCATCGGGTCGTACTCTCTTCTTGAAGATTCATTTACAACCTACAAGTTTGTATCTTGGAGGATGAGAATCCAAGTGTTATTCTCTACTATGGACTTGATCTCACTGTCAATGGCTTCTTTTTAGAAAGGAGATTCAGAAGAGTTCATTGCTTTTTAGACAGAGTTAGGATCACCTTCCACGAGATAGGTAAAGAAATCTTCACCGAAAATGTAAGATTCCTAGTTCTTTTGCTTCTTCTAGGTTCAGAATCAGTTGCAGGAACAGAACTAGAAGAAGGGATATCAGAGGCAGAAAGAGTGCAAGAAGAATCACTAGGGATTTTAAACTTGAAAGGAAAGATGTTTTTAAAGTAAACATCCCTACCTTCGATGATGGTGTTGTTGGATCAATGATCTCAGAGTTAACCACTAGGAATCAGTTAACATTGCCATCTAGTGCATATCCGATGAAGATAGCATCAACAGTCCTGGGGCCGATTTTTTTTTTTTGGTTTCAGTATTGAAAGCTTAGCTAGGCAACTCCAGACTTTGAAGAATCGGATGTTAGGAGTTCTCCTTTTCCAACATTCATAGGGAGTAATATCAGTCTCTTTGGGGAACCCTATTGAGGATAAAACAGGCAGAAAGGATAGCTTCACCCCAAAGGTTCTCGGGTGTACCTGAGCTGACTAACATGCAGTTCACCATATTCATTAGTGTTCTGTTCTTTCTTTCAGTTACACCGTTGGCATTGTTTTAAATATCGGCTGATATACCGGTATATCGGCCGAAATACAGGTATTTTATCCAAAACGATACGATACGTGCAAAAATTTACCGGATATCATTTTGGACCGATATGAGCCGATATATCGTCACGTGACGATATATCGGCCGATATCTGAGATTAAATATCTGATATATCAGCCGATATAGTTACTTATTTTGATAATAATTATTATTTTTTACTTGAGAGATCGTTTTATTTTATTCTATGTTCATTATGATATTTCAATGATGGTTTTATATGATGTTTGGATAATAACTTATTTCTTTTAATAATATCTTATATGTATTTACTATTGATATATCAACCGGTATTTAGTACCATATCGCGATATATCACCCGGTATCTGGTATCCGATATATAATTTTGCCGACTGGTATATCACCGATATCCGATATTTAAAACATTGACCGTTGGATTAAGGTGTGTAAGGAGCAATTACCTCATGAATAATGCCGCGCTCTTGGCAGAATTCTGTCTTATAATTTGAAGTACTCTCCCCGATCAGATTTTAGGATTTTGATCTTCTTTTCAAGTTGGTTCTCAGCTTCGACTTTATACACTTTAAACCAATCATAGACTTCATCTTTGAATTTGAGAAGATAGGTATAAAAGAATTTGGAGTGGTCATGAATGAATGTCATAAAATTCTGTTTGAGTCGCACACATCACTATGAAGTTCGAGAGGTTCAGATGTCCTTGTGATAGAAGGAAATGATATCCGGATATTCTTATCCTGAACACAGAATTCACATCTAGAAGATGTGTCAAAAGAAGATTTAACAATGAGATTCAAGTTAATCATTTTCTTGATAGAATTGGAGTTAACATGTCCCAATTTTTCATACCAGATATCACAAGACTCAATGTTCAAAACAATAGGAATTCATTATCAGAAAGACTGATTCCATTGAGCCGAAAAAGGCCATCTTAAACAAAGCCTTTTTCAATAAAAAATATTAGACTTGGAGATTACAAACTTATTGGATTCTTTGACAATCTTATAGCTAGCTCTAAGAAGAGATGATTTGCTGATCAGATTCTTCCGAAGTGAGGGTACATGCAGGACGGCTTGAAGAGTTAGAATTTTTCTGGAGGTCATCTTCAAGTCAATGCGTCCAGTTCTCCTTCTCTCTCTGGTGGAGTCATCTGCCATGCTCACACTTCCTCCACGTTATTACTGATAGGATTTAAATCAGGAGCGTTCAGTACAAATATGAATATTGGCTCCTGAGTCTAATCACTTGTCTGAGGAAAAGGTGATTGAGTTGACAATAGGAAGAGAAAATCTAACCTAAAAGAGTTGGAGTTCAGTTCTACCATGTTGACCTTGTGTTCTCCATTTCCTTTACTTTCTCTTGGTTGAGCGTTGACTGGTTCTTTCTAAACATTGAGGCGCCATGTGATTCGTTCTCCCGCAGACGTAGCAGAATCTTTAATCAGTATTCTGGCCAAAGGTTTTGAGTTTGAAGGAGGAAGATTGAGAAGGTTTGAAAGAAGAGTGCATGGGAAGAAGAATGAAAGTGATTGGGTTTCTTGAACTTTTTGCCCTTGGGATTCATTAATTTACGCTTAGGCTTATCTTCCACCAAGTTGACTTTGACTTTTAGTTCAGACTTAGATTTGAAATTTTGCCTATGTTGATCTTCTATGCAAATCGCCTTTAGGGATTGAATAAAGATTAAGTCATCTTATTTGTGACGGATGTCTCCAGAAAAAGCTGACCAAGGGGGGAGTTTATCGAGGGGACATGACACCTTGTAATCGTTGGAGAATTGATTTCCTTTCGATTGAAAGTGTCGGATATAATCTTGAAATTCATGAAGTTGACTATTGATTGGTTTAGTATAAGTCATCATGAATTTGTTGAAGGAGGAGGTGAATCTTTCGATTCCAGCATCGTCGAGGCATTTTCTTCCTCGAGAGCTGTCCATAGTTCTTTAGAATAAATAGCAAGAATTAGATAATTTTATTTAGTCAAGTTTATTGCAAGAAGTAGTTAATTTAACTGATGAATGTATGTAGAATCTTGTTATAAGAGTTTATAAATAAGACAAGATTTAAATAATTTAACTTGTAAAAGATTTTCCTTTTGTAACAGAATAAATAAGATATTCTAATGAAAACAATTGAATAAAATTTGTAATGAAAAGGATAAGGTTATTAAGGTTATTAAGATTTTTCTAGGATCTTGTAATAAATTTTACAATGAAAACGATAAGATTAAGAAAGATTTTGCCTTAGATCTGAAAGATTTTACTTTCTCAGAATTTGAACAAAAAGATTTTACTAAGCAAGATGTAAGAGATAAATATTAAATTAGATTTGAAGAAAATTTGCAACTGATAAGATAAGATCTAAATAGTTTAGATAGATCTTATAAATAATTATTGTACTGAAACGGTTTAATGAAATCTCTAAGAATAAATAAAAATTTGAAAAAAGATTCAAAAAATAACTTTAGTGGAGTTTAGATCTTGATAGCTTGGTTTTTGTGACAAATGGATTTCAATAAATTTGTTTTGAAAATTTTAGCAAGAATTAAATGATTTATATTGCAAGAACAAATTTAACAGCATGAAACATGTAAATTGCATGAACAAGTATTAAAAATTTTAATTAAGTTGCATGAAATAATTTCTAAATTCAATTGCATGAAAATTATTAGATAATATCTTTTAGATTGTTGGAGATATAACAATATTTTCTTTAATTATTTAAACATGCAACAAATTAAATCATAAATCTTTTTTCAAGCTAAATACTTTTAAGGAAAGCATGCAACTAATATAACAAAATTAAAAGGAAAATTAGATTGTTGGCTTGGGGTGACAGTCGTGCAGAAGCACTGCCCTAAAAGATGGTCGATCACTCGTCCGGACTTTAGAACGACCTCCTCTCCTAGCGGTAAAAACTCTCCCGGTAGTTCACCAGCATCAGCTCAGGATGATAGCTAGGCCTCTGCTTAGATGGAGATTCGTTGCTCGGAATGAAAACAACAGCTTCAATAACAACGGAAAATGCAAAGCTCAATTAGAATTTTGACAGAGTTTTGATGTAAGAAATATCAGGGGGGAGAGAGAATCTACTTGGATATATCTGTTTCTTGTAATTAGAATGGTCAAGATAATGTTGTTATTTATAGCAGCTCGAACATCTGCAACTCTAACAGCCCCGCTCCAAATCCGTACACGATTCGCGAGCAGATCTGAAGAATGAGTCAAACCAAATAGAAAATCTCAAATATATCAAAACAAAATTTAAATAAATAAAACCAAAAAAAATTTCAGGTTTAAGAGCCTTTTGAATCGAACTGCATTCATGTCCGCAGGTCGTGGGCGCCACCACCCGAATCTGATACCTGGCCCGACCTGGTTTGGCGTGTGCGCGCGCGTGTGGGGATGTGGCCCATGGCCCAATACTCATAACAATAGGCATGGGAGGAGGAAGTATATATACTACCCAACCTCTCACTCCTATCCAATGTGGGACTAGAACCAAAGCAAAATAAGAGAGAACTCAAAGTTTTTTCTCCAAATTCAAAACACATCCAACACGACAAATGTAGTGTGGAGGGTATACTATCAAGTGTGGACTTACCTACGTGAGAGGAACCGTAATGGCCGCGGTTTGGGGGGGCAGGGCTGACCCCTAGAGACTCTCATGAGTCAGTTATTGTGAGCATGGTCTGTAACGCACAACTCGCTTGCTTAATAGATGGAGACTTACTGTATGTGTACTTTCAATATCTGGTAAAAGAAGCTAGTTCCAGGTTTAGTCTACTATATCTTTCAAATGGCGATGAATTCACTAAGGAAGGTTCCAGACGTAGTCCATCTGTCCTAAATTCACAATATGATCCCCGATTTCATTCGTGTTTTATGATCTGATGATTTGTTTGTTATTTATTGTTGATTTGTTATTTCTTTTTTGAAACTTAAGTTTTGGGGGGGACTGTTGGATTTTTTGAATTTAGAGGGAAAATTTGAGCTTCTCTTATTTGGCTTTAGTTTTAGTCCCACATTGGATAGGAGATGAGAGGTTAGGTAGTATATATATACTAACTCTTCTAATGCTTATTGTTATGAGTGTTGGGCCATGAGCCACATCCCCACACGTCGAACCGAACGGGCCGGGTTCGAGTGGCGCGCTTCCACGACCTGCGAACACGAACGCACTTCGATTCAATGGGCTCTTGAACTTGAATTTTTTTGGTTTTATCTATTTAAATTTTATTTAAAATTTGTCTTGATATTTTTGGGATTTTCTGTTTTGTTTGAGCTATTCTTCGGATCTGCTCGCGAACTGCATGATCGTGTGTGAATTTGGAGCGGGGCTATTACAACTGCAGATGTTCGAGCTGCTATAAATAATAACACTATCTTGACCATTCTAATTACAAGAAACAGATATATCCAAACAGATTCTCTCCCCCTGATATTTCTTAAATCAAAACTGTCAAAATTCTGAATTCGAGCTTTGCATTTTTCGTTATCACTAAAGGGGTTGTTTTCAAGCTATTTTCATTCCGGGCAACGAATCCCCGTCCGAGCAAAGGCCTAGCTTATCGTTTTGAGCTGGGTGCTGGTGAACTACCGCTGGAGCTTTCACCGCTAGGAGAGGAGGTTACTCTAAGGTCCGGGATGAGGGACCGACCATCTATTTTTTAGGGTGGTGCTTCTGCACGACTGTCACCCCAAGCCAGCAATCTAATTTTCCTTTTAATTCTATTATATTAGTTGCATGTTTTCATTACAAGTATTTAGCTTGAAAAAAGATCTATGATTTAATTTGTTGCATGTTTAAATAATTAAAGAAATTACTGTTATCTCCAACAGTTGGACTTATTAAGAGTTAAACTCATCCTTACCTAGCTGTATCATAAGAGCATCATCACCATAGAGAAAGGGTAGTAGCTACAATGCTACATATATGATATAAACATATCCGAGTCGATGCTCTACACGAATATCACCATTTCTGCACCTTCTCCTAAACCATTATATGTTCGATCTTCTGTTGAAACTCCTCTTACAACTCCTTCCTCTTACATCTATTTGAAACCCGAGGAAATTGACTATCATTGTTCGTGGGCACGCGTCACCCGAACAGGTTTTACGTGGAAATTCAATTTGGGAAAAATCACGGAGAGGAGGGGGAGAATTCACTATTTTCAAAGGATTACAGTGGATTTTACAAAGATCAACTCTTTCTAGCTAAATATCTTCAGTAAAAAGATGTCACCCCCTTTAGATGTCCCCTCTCAATATCTTATATGCCCAGGATTATTATTGATGGTGCGAGTCATGGGATTCAATAACAGCATGATTTACATGTTGCGACCTTTTGTAATGACCTGGATTGTGCTGGTGATTGCGGGAGTGATACCTGCTGCTTTCTGTAACTGCTCGCGTTGAAATAGAGATCGTGGACCATGTTTGAAATATGAAATGACCTGATGGTGTAAAAGTACTCCACAAATATAGGCGGGATTTGATGGAGTTAGTTGCAGATGTTGTCTTGCTCAAGTCGGGAGAACTGACTTCGCGAGGATGAACACCCTCGGGAAAGTTAATTTCCTTGGGAGAAGAGAATGTTTCTGGAATGTTCTGGACGCTGCTCTTGCTCGGAGGTTTATTTTGCGAGTGTCTTCGGGAAATTCTAATGGCGAGGGACATGTGTCTTGATCCTGACATGAGTTAGATTTTGACCGCTACAGATAGACCCCCTTTAATTTGTGGTGCACGAGATTGACCATTCGATCAATTCTCCTTGTTTTTTTCAATTTGGGTTTCCACGTAAAAATCTCTTGTCTTCGTTTGTTCATTGTGTTGAAACCTAAAGTTCCACTCCCAACTTAGATAGACTTCTCTTTCATTTGTGGTGCGAGATTGATCGTTCGATCAATCGCATTGGAAAATCTCCACCACACAGTCATGGAGTGTTCTTGCTGTCAGATTAAAGTTCTTGTCTAGGAGGCATTTACCCTGTCAGATGGTGGGATTATAGCTTCTTAGGCTCTATTGATCTGTCATATTGGAGAAGTATTCATGAACTAGATGTAGTTCCTGCTCTGATACCAAATGTTGGTCCCGAGATAATGCCAAATGCGGAACTTTCTCTGTTGGCACTTATGGATCTAAAATATAAAGTCAACACAAATACTAAACAAAGAAGGATTAAAGTTAATCAAATAAATAAACTTGCAATAAAGGAAATTAAATCTCAGAAAAGTTTAGACAAACGCAAACACGAGAGATTTATCCTGGTTTGGTCCTCGTGACCTACATCCAGTCCCCAAGCCACCCGCTTGAGATTTTCCTTTATCCTTGATTTTGTACACCCAAAATCACAACCATGCACACCACTTGACAAATCCCCTTTGCCAAATGTGTACACCTTCTCTTCCACCAAGAGAACAAACTCCACCTTGTACAATTGCTTCTACACCAAGAAGACACCCGTGTACAATGATTGCTTTGAGTATTACAACACTTTCCTATAAGCCTTGGTATTGTGTATGAACGTGGACAAGGTCTAGTACAGGAGAAAAACTTCAGAGAACTTCACTAGAGAATCAGAATTTGGTGAAGAACTGAAGTGGGAACAGTTTTCAGGATTGGCAGAATTTTTGAGCTTAGAAAACTGAAGATTAGGATTGGTATTTGGCCTTTAGAATAATAACCCTATATATAGCTGCACTCTAGGGTAAGTTAGGGTAGTTACAGGTGCAATTCAAAAGATTGAAACGTTGGAAAACGTTGCACAAAAGAGCAGATAAAAGAAACTGTCCAACAGTCAGAAGCTACTTGCCTTTTGAGTTAGTCGACTATACAAGGCAATTTTTCCAAAGGTTAGTCGACTATGTTTGGGTATTAGTCGACTAGGTCAAGATAAGTTCGAGTGACAGTTTTCTGTTTAACTAAATCAAGTCGACTGCAACTTCTTATAAGTCGACTGGATTAGTGATTAGTCGACTAGGAGCATAGGATTAGTCGACTACAAGGTCTATTAGTCGACTATGTTTGTCTGTCAAGTCGACTAATGGACAAACAGAGAGTTCGGTTTCTTTTGGACACATGACTAGTCGACTAGGGGGTTTGGGTTAGTCGACTACCAAATGGATTAGTCGACTATAAGGAGTTATAAGTCGACTATATAGACATTATATGTGTGTGTGCATCAAGGCTTTTGACATGCTATTTCACAATTACAAACCACATCATATCAACTCTCTTTGGGACATCTTGATCATGAAGAACTCTTGATTCGTCGTGTGTTAGAGCTCCAAATGAAATGCTTCACAAAAGTCTTCATCAAAACAAGTTCCAACATTCTCCCCCTTTTTGATGATGACGCTTTGTGTGCACAAGTACTTTTTGATACCAATTGTAGGACCTCGCTCTGATACCAATTGTTGGTCCCGAGATGATGCCAAATGTGAGACCTGCTCTGATACCAATTGTAGGACCTCGCTTGATACCAATTGTAGTTCCTGCTCTGATACCAAATGTTGGTCCCGAGATAATGCCAAATGCGGAACTTTCTCTGTTGGCACTTATGGATCTAAAATATAAAGTCAACACAAATACTAAACAAAGAAGGATTAAAGTTAATCAAATAAATAAACTTGCAATAAAGGAAATCAAATCTCAGAAAAGTTTAGACAAACGCAAACACGAGAGATTTATCCTGGTTTGGTCCTCGTGACCTACATCCAGTCCCCAAGCCACCCGCTTGAGATTTTCCTTTATTCTTGATTTTGTACACCCAAAATCACAACCATGCACACCACTTGACAAATCCCCTTTGCCAAATGTGTACACCTTCTCTTCCACCAAGAGAACAAACTCCACCTTGTACAACTGCTTCTACACCAAGAAGACACCCGTGTACAATGATTGCTTTGAGTATTACAACACTTTCCTATAAGCCTTGGTATTGTGTATGAACGTAGACAAGGTCTAGTATAGGAGAAAAACTTCAGAGAACTTCACTAGAGAATCAGAATTTGGTGAAGAACTGAAGTGGGAACAGTTTTCAGGATTGGCAGAATTTTTGAGCTTAGAAAACTGAAGATTAGGATTGGTATTTGGCCTTTAGAATAACAACCCTATATATAGCTGCACTCTAGGGTAAGTTAGGGTAGTTACAGGTGCAATTCAAAAGATTGAAACGTTGGAAAACGTTGCACAAAAGACCAGATAATAGAAACTGTCTAACAGTTAAAAACTACCTATAGTCAACTTGCCTTTTGAGTTAGTCGACTATACAAGGCAATTTTCCAAAGGTTAGTCGATTATGTTTGGGTATTAGTCGACTAGTTCAAGATAAGTTCGAGTGACAGTTTTCTGTTTAACTGAATCAAGTCGACTGCAACTTCTTATAAGTCGACTGGATCAGTGATTAGTCGACTAGGAGCATAGGATTAGTCGACTACAAGGTCTATTAGTCGACTATGTTTGTCTGTCAAGTCGACTAATGGACAAACAGAGAGTTGGGTTTCTTTTGGACACATGACTAGTCGACTAGGGGGTTTGAGTTAGTCGACTACCAAATGGATTAGTCGACTATAAGGAGTTATAAGTCGACTATATAGACATTATATGTGTGTGTGCATCAAGGCTTTTGACATGCTATTTCACAATTACAAACCACATCATATCAACTCTCTTTGGGACATCTTGATCATGAAGAACTCTTGATTCGTCATGTGTTGAGCTCCAAATGAAATGCTTCACAAAAGTCTTCATCAAAACAAGTTCCAACACTAGAGTACCTTTTTGTGTATAAAAATGAAAACTGATCTTACCCTGTAAATGCAGCCTCAGACCATGCTTTATCTTCTGATGTTTACTAAGAATTGAACAACTGCATTTAACTTCTAACAAATGCCAACTAATTTTTTTCTCTGGTGTGCTAAAATCCTACATATCTGCTAGTATTCTTACAATATGTATGTAGCATGGAAGAAGTTAGTGTGCAATATGTTTCACTAAACTTATTATTTATTTTAATATAAGACATTTTTTGTCTCAATCCCTGATATATGAAGACGAAAGAGTGAGTGCTTGCTAGTATGGGGCAATTATGTCACATGTGATTGTCGAGGGACCTTTCAATACTTGATGTTCATGCCCGATTTCTGTGGGGGTGCCTTCTCCAAGTGCGTGGATCCCAACAAGGTCTTTTTTTTGTGGTTTCTCATTGGGGATTAGGCCAGTTGCTCTTTCTGTGCTACTCCTAGCGAAAGTAGATATCAAAATGCGTGGCTTCTCTTTGTTTCCCGACTTGTTTCTAAGGGCTGCCTTGGTTACTCTCAGTTTTGATCCAGTGAGGATCCTGTATCCCATATATTTTTGTGGAGACAGATCACACTCAGGTGCAATCGTGGAGTGAGTGAAGCATAATATTAATACTTAATATCATCATTTGGTTTATTGATGCAGGTAACACACACACACACACAGGGTTGGATTACACTGTTCACTAGATCTACAAAAGTAGATTTTACATTTTTGCATCGCATATTCACCAATGCCCCACATTGCTTTATTTTTTATTTCTGTTTATCCTTTTGTTGTTTTTACCAGCCTGCATCCCCATCGCAAATATCAGGTCAGAGATGCGGTAAATCTTTTTGTCTAGTTTTAGTGGAAAGTTTGTTGTCCAGCTCGCTCCCTCGGTACATATCCTTTACCCATCACAACCCCTAATTTATGCAATTGTCGTTTTGTAGACTCTTTGAAATCCAATCTATTACTGCTAATGTGAGGGAATTCGTGACCATGCATCTTTGTCAGACTATTTAAAATTTGCAGTGCCTGCGTCATAATTTGAGCTGGATATTCTGAGTTAAAGAAGTTAATCTTTGTGATTGCTTATGCCTGGACTTGATTTCTGAGTAACACACTAGAAATATCTAACTAAAGAAAACATGCTCCATCACAAGTTTGGATTAGTTGGAATCTTCCATTTTATTTGAGTCTAGGTTGATGTAGTTTGCACATGCATAATATATGTTGCCATATGTGTGTGTGTTTCATGTAACTGCTTGCTTCTACATTGACACATGTTGCAACCTTTTTTTTCACCAATTTTCTATGTATCCTCTAATAAGAGTTCTCAGTAGCTGCATGCTTCATAATGTTCTACATATTTATTCAGCTAAGGTTAACTTGCACATATATTATTTCTGCCTGGTATTTATTTTATTGTGTGGAATTGATGTGGCAATTCTTTCACCAGTTTATATTTCTTTTGAATAATTATTTGCATATTTGATTTCAAGGAAAAAGGTTCAGACGAAATTGTCTTCAAGGCAATGGGAAGAGCCATCAACAAGACAGTGATGATTGTCGAACTAATTAAGGTAATATTTTTTTAGGGTATAGATCTGAATAATTGTTTTATTGCCTACTTTCCCCTGCACTGGAATTTCTTATCTGGGTCTTGTGAATTCAAACAAATTTATGTCCTTTGCAACGAGTGCCCTATCTTATATGAATGTACTGCTGGTGCAGAGAAGGATCGTGGGTCTTCACCAAATTACTGCTATTGGATCTACTGACATAACTGATACATGGGAGCCGTTGGAGGAAGGCCTGCTTCCGTAATAAAACTTAAAGCTCCTAACTTATGGAAGCTTGCTTGTCTGTTAGATACTTGGTGGATATGCAATGCAGTTTAATTTGTGTTTTTTGTATAATCTTCTGTATATTCAGTTCTGACGTATGTATGTTATGATTACAGGCTTGAAACCACCAGGCATGTCTCAATGATCACAATAACTCTATCTAAAATGGAACCAGATAAGACCTCTGTTGGGTGCGGACAGTTAACTTGCTCCATTTTGTCTATGATCTTCGTTACCTTTTTTTTTTTCTAGTTGCTATTAGTTAGCACACTGCACACCAAATGTGGCTTTTCATGAAAGGAGTCAATTATACCAAATTCAAACTAATAAATTCATGCTGCTTTTTGTAATCATTTAAAGTTCTTCCATGATTCCCACTTTATCACCTTATGATTTTCAGATGCAACATTACTGGATTGTGGTTATATAAGTTATGGCTTGCTGTTGTCTTTTATAAGGTTTCTGTTTATCCATTGTTTTCTAACAATGGGTGTAAATAAATTTGCAAGAAATGAAGAGATCTTACACGCTGATTAGGAATCTTAATGATCTTTCTCCTCGGATGACCACTAGTGTTATTCATCATATTGCATTCTGTCGTTGTTCTACCAAGGGTTATGCATTTCCATTATTATTATGTCTTTCTTGTTTCCACAACAAATTTGAACATAAGTTTTCCCTTAAAAATTGAAATTAACTTCAAATGAGAATCGTGGATGTAATAAAATTAATAATCATTTATTAAAGAAAACAGAAGTTTAATAAATAATAACGTATCTGCGACTGAAATGGGGTATATTGGTAAATTACAGCTTAATTATACCGGGTGACATGGCTGATTGTACTAGTTAGAACACTAACAGCGTATATAATATACAATCAAAAGACTAGTCCTCTGATGAATAGAAACCAAAGCAATAGAAGCTACTTGCTGACGTAAACACAAAAGTAGGATTTTTGTTTACCTTCATACTGTCAGAATTAAAAACAATTTCTGTCAATACTTTTACAATCTATTTAAGGTCTGAAGCTGATACAAACCCAATAACAAAGAAAGATTTGGCCTGAACCTGATTCTGATTCAGTTTCCTAATTGGATTTGGTTTTGGATGTGTCATGATCTGTTCCAACTTTTATCCATTTGCAGCCCTACTATGACACATGAATCTTCAGTCTCTCAATTACTTATGATTTAACTAGTGCAACATTATTAGCTATGGATTTCAACGCAAGCCGATAAGTTAAAATAGTAAATTTAAAGATTCATTCAATCTTCTCCCACATAGTGACATTATTATTTACCAGATTATACGACACATCTTTGTATTCTAAAGCAAACAAAAGGACTTTTATGTTCAAAGAGCGAATTTATGAATTTCCATAGATTAGTTATTAATTGAGGTATTCATATTCTTAACATTCTGTACTTTAAATGCTCAAGCCTCAATGTATGAGGGATGGGTAATTAATGTTTTCTTTTAGATGCGTTAATACATTAACGAAGTGAAATTGTGATTTTGTAAACTGTTCTTTTCCTTCTAGTTTTGATTGATATGATTATTTGAGTTTGTTTGTTTTTTTGTCATATTATTTTAATTGCTTATTATTTTCATAGGTACCAATCTCCATTGCCTGCTGATCAGGTGAAACCATGGGGTGAATTCGATTATGAAGGAGGTGATTTACTACTCTCTCTCTCTCTCTCTCTCTCTCTCTCTCTCTCTCTCTCACATATATAATTAATTTGCTACTCATCTCCCTTCCCTCTGATGCATCTAACATACAACTGTAGAGGCTGCGCCTGCTGTTGGAGGTAGAGGCCGTGGTGGCCGGGGCAGAGGAAGGGCTAGAGGTATGTGTAATTTATCTGGAAAGTGTCCCAGATTGTTTTAGTATTATATGAACTTGAAAGTTCACTCTTGGTAATGCATTAAAACACACCCCTTCTTTTATAGGAAATGGTCCCATGACAATGGACTACGGCGATGGTGGTTATGATAACAGGGGTCGTGGATACGGTAGAGGTGGCTGGGGCCGTGGTAGAGGCCGTGGATACCGAGGCCGTGGCAGAGGTGGTTATGGTGGCCGGCCCGATTACCAGCAAGATGCTGGTGGCTACAATGATGAAGCACCTGTTCGTCCCCCAGGTCGAGGTATGCTTTGGTTTTAGTCTGAATGCATGGTTGCCTTATTTTGTTCCTCCAAATATACTTGACGGCTGGTTCTCTGTGGATGGCTGTGCTTTATTAGTGTCCACCTCTCACCTCAATCAGCTCTGATCTGATAAGATGTTGTGATTCATTATTGTTGCTCATTGGAATTGAGTAGTGTTTGCTGCTCTGTTATATAGATTCATTTTGATATTGGTGTGCAGGTATTGGTCGTGGTAGGGGGCAAAACCGTGGTAGGGGCCGTGACGTTAGATCAAATGGACCGATCCACTTGACTGGTGGAGCATGACTGGAACAATACTAGGTTATGCAGAATTTCTGTTCATGAAGCATCGGATGGCTGCTCCTTTATAAAAGTTTTTATCGCTTGTCATGTGTTTGTTGCGATCATAGGGTTAAACCATAGTTTGTATAAGCTGTCATGAATGTGACCTGACAGCCGTTTCATCTGTTTGTTAGTTAGTTGTGGGTCTTAATTTTCTTCTCAATTAGAAAGAAACTAATTGTAGAATTTGACCTATATAGCAGTACATTCTTTTATTTTTTATTTTTACCCACAAAGCTTTTGTCTTGACTGATCATTCATGTATCCACTTGCCAATCTTTTAGTAGTGTTGAAAAATGCTTCTATTGCTGCCATTTACCTTGAATAACTGCCTTTTGCTATAAATTGTTTTTTGATTTCTGCTGCTTTTGTTTTTAGTTATTTTAGTGAGGTATGTTGCTTCAATCTATATGTCATGTATAATGGGGAGCTATCTGGGCGTGCCAACTCTTTTTTATTGCAAAAATTTTCAGTTTATTTTGGTGTGTTTGCTGACAGGGAGTCTGCTGGGTAAGATTAGCGTTTTCTTTTTCTTTTTCTCATCAATTGCCAGGTTGAACTTCAACTTTTTGGTGTGTTTCTAAAGTTTCTGGTTAATATGCTGGAATGTCTTTCAACAACATTTAGGATACTGCGCGAGGTGATTTTTCAAATTAAACTTGTATGAGGCACTATGAGACATTGCACGAATTCTATGCATGAAGGTTACTAGCAGTTTTGTTGTGGTTAGGTGGTGCGATTGTAGGTTCTCTCTTATTTAAGTGATCTTTATGTGTGATTCATGCTTTCTGTGATGTGAACTGGGCTTCCTGTGATGATGATTGGAAGTAAATTCGTAGTTTTACCATCTATTTTGATGCTAATCTCGTCTCTTGGTCTACTCGCAAGTAAAACATGGTAGCTAGATCTTCCACTGAATCTGAATATCGAGTTTTGGCAAATACCATTGCAGAAGTAATATGACTATTCTCGTTTCTTCGAGAATTGGGGATTAACTTGTTTCGTCTGCTTTTATTGTGGTGTGATAATTTAGTAGCTGCATATTCTTAACATCTAATCCTTTATTCCATTGTTCCGCTAGGTTGATTTTCACTTTGTGTGAGACTGTTGCTAAAGGTAATATACTTGTTCATTACCTCTCCATTAAAGATCAAATAGCAAACATTATGACAAAAGTTCTAATGGTTTCTTGCTTTATTTTTCTTGTGACAAGCTTCGAGTTTGCTTTGGAGAATCTCTAGCTTGAAGGGGTTGTATTGGATGTCTAGATTCATTGGATAAAGATAAGGTAGTCTAACTGACACTCTAATTTATTGACAAGAAATAGAACCTCTCAGAATGTGAGATTGAATACAAAATTCTATTCTGTTCTTTATTTTTTATAGATGCAATCTTTGCCATGCTCTAGTCGAACTTGAATTTCAAGCCAATGCAGAAACAAAGCAAGCTTATGTTACTATTTGACTCCAATTATTTTACTGATTTTTTGTAACTACAACATCTTTAAATGTGGTGTTTGAATGGCTGGATCATTTGCTATAGTTTTCTCAACCTCTGAAGAATGAACCCTTGTATTATAGAACCGCGCTAGACGCAACACTTTTGCCATATTATTGCTATGTTTTAGAATGAGCCGTGCTTAGTGTATCGTGTCCTTGTCAGCACACATCCGTATTTGTGCTCCAGCTCTCAAATGCTTGTAATGCCTGTTTTTTTTCGAATGGACAATGCAGATTTTTGATGCTGAAAGAGCACATGATAGCACCATTATTGTTTCATCAGTATCCAGCCTTTTTTGTCTACTGATTGCTCCTCTCATTATCTGCAGTTGCAAGCTGTAGAACAAAAAGCAGGCAGACTCTAAATCAAAGGTAGAAGTACCAATCTATTGAAGTCAAGACAGCAACTGCCAAGTCTTTATTTCTGCACAATGAAGGAACCATGTCTTTGAAGATAAGGCAAACTTTTAATGGTTTGCTCTGGCTTTCAATCAAGAACAACTAGGTACGGTCTCTGTTATCGTCACATTCATAGCTCTCCAGGCTGGTGCTTAGCTTGTTAAATCCTTTGCCAATCTCTTGAACTCTGGAAATTAAATTAATTAATATTCAAACCTGTCACTTTTGTATCTTGAGATTAAAGGCTCAATATATCACATGGGACTGTTATTCAATTACCAAGTAGGATACAAGTTTTTCCTAATTGAGTATTGATGTGTGCAACTTCATGAAGTTTTGCCCTCGTGAAACCGTACTGAGAAAGTACTTGTTTTTCCACATGAGAAAAGTCTCAACTTTGAGTCCATAGATTGCCTTCTTGAAGATTTCTTACTTCACCTCTTCATCCAAAAACACCTTGAGGGTTGACCTGAGGGAGAGAGCAGATCCTAAAATATGAGCTCACCTTTTAATGAAGACATCTCAACTTGGATGACTGGTTCATTTGACAATATTGATGACAGTTGTTTGATGACTTTCTCTTCAAGTGTCTCTTTTTTACTTAGTTTAATATTGTTATGATCAAACTGAAATCTCTCAACTATATTCTACTTCCTCAGCTTACCTCCATGATACCTTCAAAGTATACAAATGCTACTTTTGAATGAAACTTTGAAGGCCATAAACTATCCACAAGTTTGTTGACCATCTAAGATATATATAACATAATCTCTTTTCAACTCTAAGAGTAACCTATGTATTGTTTGAAAAATAATTCGACTAGCCTAAGTTTTATCCGAAGAAACACACGACAATATCTGATCATATAGTCATCAGTGTTTTTCACATAGTTGAGTGAATGAGAAGCATATCTTTCTTTTGCATTTGTAGAGTGATCTCATTAAAATCTTATTAATGGAACGCGGGGGGCCATTATAGGCTCACCGTTGACTGGGGAAAAGTGAATGTTAAAACAACAGGCCTAGGTTTTTTTCAGCATTGTGAATCTAATATCGCTTTCAAACTAAAATTTTAATAATCTTCGAAGCATATCTAGGGTTAGTTTCTTAGGCTCCACAAATCATTTAGGAAGCATGTATGTTAGTTTGTAATATATAGATTATAGACATTTCAGGTAATGTAGAATCTACATTTTATTGTTAAACTCGTTGTTAGTCGAACATTGTTTTGCTCATCGTGTAGAGAAATTTAACATGGGTCTCATCAAATTAATTATATAAAACATCAATATTTAGTCTATGTGATGCGCAGCTGAAGTGCTACTTGAAGAACAAGGAGATTTATGGGTTAATAATCTTTTGGTGCCATGTGCTTGAATGTGACTCAATGCTTAGAATACACTTTTTTTTTTAAAGTCAGCATATGACTTTTAGTTTTAGAAGTAGATTATAATGCTAATACATTTATGATCACTAATTTAGAATATGAATTGGATAAAAATGTTAATAAGGTATTTGGAATACTCATTTATTTCTAATCAATAAGCTTTCATTTACAATTTAGCAATCCCCTTATCAGCCCTCTCGTTTGTCGTGCCAAGATTTCTTATATTCCACTTGGCAAGTTAGAGAATGATTCTGAATCATTGATAGACTAGAAAACCTATCACTGGGAGTTGCAAAATTGTTCCTGATTCAGTTGGTTTTCTGAATATAGCATAGAAATCTTAACCTAAACTATATATTTCAATTTTCTACCTATTGAGGAAATCTGAAATAGAAGCAAACTTCTTGAGTTTGATAACAGTCTTGTATCAATTTGTAGGCACAACTATTGCCAATTGAAATTTGCTTACAGTTGACGCTTTTTTTCTTTAAATAAGCCTTTTTTTTTATGCCTGAGCCAAAGAAAGTTAAACAATTGAGTTGTTTTTTTTCTCCTCTTCAAATTGAACAGTTTTAGTTAGCAATTAGTATCGAATTTTTTCTATCTTTAGATAACTCTTCAAAATTTTGCCTTGCTATTTAATCACAACTCATTGCCATATTCATGTAATGTTTTCTCAATGTGAATCTCGTCTCATTTGTGCATTATGACCCGGACAGAGCAGACTGTTAATGTGATTTTGAAGTGTACTTTCTGATTCTAGTGTTGTGTATATTCAACCACATCCAACTCCAACTACAGTAACTAAGAGATGAACGCTAATTTTTTTGTCTGGATTACAACGCGAATCATAGTTTTTGGTAAAATTTACTAGTAAAATATCATACCTACATTTTTTTTACCACCCGTAGGTATTGGCATGTACATGCCTTTAGTCTAGAGAGTGAATTTGTACCAGATGAATGTTTTTCTGAATAATTACAGCAAAACAAATGTTTTCTAAGTTCTGTCAGATTTTAGGGGACTCAATCTAACCCATATAACCATAGTGGAGTTGGGCAAGAAAATCAAAATCATGAGTTACTAATTCTCTGCACTAGTAAAGAGTTATGGATGAATTTACGTGACTGTAATCAGCTAGTTTAATAAATCCTGCAAAAGATTAAAGAGCCATTCCTCTTCTATGAAGTCATGAGCCATAGCCATCCATAGAGATATGTCACCATCACTTGTCCTGTTTAGCTCAAGTTTCTGGAAAAACAGAGCAAAGTAACATGGAACTGCCTTTAATTAAGTCAGGCCCAGCTGAAATTAACCAATCATATGTACTCTCTATATTCTCTACTACTAAGGATTCATCTTTACTTTCCCAGTACTGCAAACAGTCATTGGAACTGAAAGCAATCTTATCTCTCAAACCAACCCAATTTACTTGCTTGCATGTTGATTCTTGGTTGCTAGTGCAAACAGAGAGCTGCGGTGCCATGTGCACGGCAGCTGTCCAAACGTGATCATGTGATGCCACTGATGAAACAACTGACGCAACCCCAGGGATAATGCATTCAAACACACAGAATCCAAATAAACAAAACCAACCCCAAGCTCTCACAAGGAAGAAATGTCACACGAGAGAACATGGGGATGATGAGATCTCTCAAGCCTCTGCATTGAGACTTGATAACACAGGGAATAAAACTATTGGGTGAAGGCCGCAAGTTATGGGGATTGGTTGCTGCTCTCACATGTCCAGGCTTGTGTCCCTTGATGCCCTCTTCCCTATTTAAGTACCACATCACATTCTATTGCTGCATTCGTTGACCAAGAACTGCAGAGAGAAAGAGGAGGAGCCTGCAAGTGGTAGCTTGCTAGCCAGAGATGATGAGTCCAGCACCATTTGCCATCCTCACCGTGCTCATAGCCAGCTACATTTTCGCTCCTGCCGAGGGTTTTGCGCCGTCGGGGTGGACCAAGGCCACCGCGACGTTCTACGGTGGAAGCGATGCGTCCGGGACCATGGGTACATTTATCTTCCTTTGATATGTCTTGCTTTACTACTTGCGTGTCTTGCTTTTCAAGGAGCTGGATCTCAGTGGATCGTATTGTGTGCAGGCGGGGCTTGTGGGTACGGAAACCTGTACTCCACTGGGTACGGGACCAGGACCGCTGCCCTAAGCACGGCCCTGTTTAATGACGGGGCCGCGTGCGGTCAGTGCTACAAGATCATGTGCGATTACCGGGCAGACCCCAAGTGGTGCATCAAGGGCACGTCGATCAGAATCACCGCCACCAACTTCTGCCCGCCCAATTTCGCGCTCCCCAACGACAACGGCGGCTGGTGCAACCCCCCTCGCCAGCATTTCGACATGGCCCAGCCTGCGTGGGAGAAGATTGGCATCTACCGCGGGGGATTGTGCCGGTGATCTACCAAAGGTTTGCTGATTCTTTCTCTTGAAAATCGGCAACTACCATTGAACTTCTAAATTCCCAAATAACTCGAAATACTTATAATGGTTGGTGGTGCAGGGTTCCATGCAAGAAGCACGGAGGTATAAGGTTCACCATCAACGGGCGAGACTACTTTGAGCTTGTCCTTGTAACCAATGTCGGTGGGAGCGGATCGATCCAATCCATGGCCATCAAGGGATCGAAAACCGGCTGGTTGTCGATGTCGAGGAACTGGGGAGCAAACTGGCAGTCCAATGCTTACCTGAATGGCCAATCTCTCTCGTTCCGCGTCACGACCAGCGACGGGCAGACCCTCGTCTTCCCCGACATCGTTCCGGCCAGCTGGGGATTCGGGCAGACCTTCTCCAGCCGCTTGCAGTTCTCCTGAGTTCTGGTCTGAAGACAAGATTGAGAGATTGAGGTTGGCAGAGGTGTGCTAACTTTTTAACTAGAGTTGCCCGCCAATCTATGAAATATTATTGTTAATGGTGTTGACCCTTATAAGAGCCATAAAATTTATCTGTCAATCTCGTTTGCTTGGCCATAATCATATAGAACATAAAGAAGAAGAAGAAGAGCCGTATATTGATTTCCATCAAGAAATAAGTAGTGTTTGTGCAATTTTTAAGTATCACATTAAAATTTGTAATTGTTTTTTTTCCCCCAAAGTGTAATCATCTATATGTCATGCAAACATTACAAGATCTCTCCTTGTGTACATGTGCTTCACTTCTTTTTTCTTTTCTTTTCATTTTTTTTCCTTTTCTCTCTCTCTCTGTTTTTTTTTTCAATTCAAATTGATTGAGTTTGATGGTTGTGGATGATTCGAACCGTTCATTTTGATCTAAATACTCCAATTAGGCTAATCGTGAAAAAACAACTAATTTTAAACTTTTTTACTCATGTGTCAAGTGGTTACAAAAAATATGTTATATTAGCCGTAAAAAAAAGATGTTATTTGATGCATAGGTAAAAAGAGTTGAAATCATTTGATTTTTCATGATTAGTTTAATTAGAATATGTAAATCAAGATGAACGATTCAGATCATAAATGAGAGGACCCACCGTGGAGTTCTCACGAAACTTAATTTGAGAACCGTTCTCATAGGATCATCCCCCCCACACACGATCATTTCGACACACACATAGGATCATTTGCGCGCGCGCGCGCACACAAATACACACACCACACACATAGAAATATATATATCAGCTGAGAGTCTCTCTCAGCCTGCGGTGACGTGGCACATTATGAGCCACATAATTTGACAATCTAAAATGAGGCTCTGCTTTTGAAAATAATTGAAATTACAAAAAAGCCCCTATCGTTTGTCTTTTTCTTGGATGATGTATTAGTTTATATTCTTTATTATTATTTTTTCTCACTTTTTATATGTCTATCTCTCTGTGTCTCCTCACGCTGTCAGATCTAAATTTTTGACTTGTAGAGAATGTCGTTCTAAAAAAGCGAGAGCGGGATCAGATATTAATTTTTAGTTGCAGACCTAAATCTCCATCAGCTATTTTTGACAGGTTCATGTTCTTCTAGGATGTCAGCTTCAATATTTTCATCGTGATTCTTCTCTTCTTTCAAAGGAAGGCCTATCTGAAATTTTTCATCATCGGAAATGTTGGCCATTCGATTTAAAATCTGAAAGACAAGTAAAATATACATAAATATATAACCAATCTGTCAGAGATGCGATTGAAGTCGTAGAAAAAATTATTTTAAAAGTTGTCCTTTTCATCAGGAGTACGACTTTGGTTGCATTCATAATAATAAACTGTCAAATAAAATTGAATTATGTGACTATAGTTGCAGTATGAAATTTTAACTTCAAACCATTTGTTTTACAAGACAGCGACTAAAGTCGCAGTCCAATTAAAACTTATTAATAAAAAGACTGCGACCTTGGTCGCAAAAATAAAAAATAAATTATAAAATACTGCGACCAAGGTTGTAGTATTATCAAATTATACTTTTCAAAAAGAATGCTATTACATAAGACTGTGATCAATGTCGCAGTCTTCGGTCCCAGTCTTCTAATCATCTTAATTACGTTACTTTCGAGACCTTGTTCACTGCTTCAACTGACTATATCTCTTGTTTCATAAGAATGCGACCACAATCGCAGTATCCTATTTAGATTACTTTATAAAAAATACTATGACCAAGGTCGCATTATTATCAAACAAAACATTCTTAAAGAGACTGCTGTTACATAAGACTGCGACCGAAGTCGCAATCTTCTAATCATCTTAATTAATTAACTTACGAGATTATTGTCACTGTTTCAATTAACTGCGACTCTTATTTCATAAGACTCGATCACGGTCGCAGAATCCTATTTAGCTTAGCAAGGTCGAAATAATACTGCGACCCTAATCGAAAAAATAACAAAATGGCTGCAACACTGCGACCAAAGGTCGCAATGTAAAACAAAAATAAATCTAAAAAGTGAAAATGATATAAAAATTTAAATCCAAAATTTTTCTTTTCAAAAACTCCGACTTCGATTGCAGTTTTAGATAAAAAATAATAAATAAACTGTTTCAAGTCACAGTAATAAATTTTTATTGTGATTAAAACATCTTTCAAAAAAAAACTTGAACATTAATGCGACCATGGTTGCATTCTTTTAAAATAAATTATTTTTCTAAAAGTTAGTAATCAAGATCTGTAATTTTTTTGTTTGAAAAAACTCAGATTTTTCATATCTGTAATTTTTTTAGTGGAGGAACAGTTGTAGCCAGGTTAAAAGTGAAACTGAGGGTATTTTAGTCATTAGGCAATGAAAAGTGATTGAGGGTCTCCTTTTACCGCCTAAATTTTTGACTTCTTTGCGGCTAATATGAAGCCACGTCATGCCGGCTGAGAAACTCTCTCAGCTGGCGGCTGAGCTACAGTAACCCCCCACATACATATATGAGAGAGTTGTGTCCTTCCAAAAGGATTTGAACCCGAATCCTTCCAATACAACCCTCTAACATTCGAATACAAGATCCACTCCGTTGAAGTTGATCTATATTATTTCAAGTATGTATAAACCAAAAATCAAGTGTTTTGAATATTTTTTACCCATCCATCAAGTGACGCAAAATGAACGATCGAAATTAGTGAGTTGGTTAGATCTATGTCTTTAGACATACAAATTCTCGATCCGGCCATTTGATTATGACCTAAACATTTAAAAACTCCTACAAACTAATTTTTGTTAGGTTTTAAATGTTCTACACCATTAAACTAACCAACTCACTATTTAGGCTGTCCGTTTTTCTCCTACTTGATGCATGGGTAAAAAGTATTCAAAACACTCGATTTTGGTTTATAGATACTTGAAATAATATAGATCAACTTCAATAGAGTGGATCTTGTATTCGAATGTCGTATGTTGGTATTTGAGTGGGAAGGATTCAGCCTCAAATCCTGAAAAATCTCAAATATTATAAAATGATTTTAGAAACTGGAATCGGCTCAATCGGACTACCACGGAGGTCAAATCAATTTTGTACGTCGTATCGAGTACTGATACGGTGATACGTACACCGGGGATCAGGGGGTTACATTTCTCCCCACCTTACAAAAATTGCGTCCTCGCAATTTCTATTCAGGTGTGAGAACAAGATTTCCAACCCCAAAGCCGAAATGTTACGGGTCCACGACACTTCCGCTGCGCACTCTGAGATCTAGAAGGAACTCGGGATGGAAAAGTATGTGGGTGAACTAACACTAACGGATGGAAAGCATGACGATGCAAGGAAGGTGAGAAGGAAATCAGATGTCTAGTTGACAACTGAAAGGAAGGAAGGAATACAAACGAGTCAAGCTGGAATCCCCAAATTCAGATACAGATCAGTCAATCTGAACCTGATTGTACTGTTGTAAGAGCCCAAGAATTGACCCAGGTGGTTACCCACACCAGGTGTGACCTAGGCTCTGATACCACTATGTAACGCCCCGATCCCCAGGATACGGAGATGTAATACCCCGTTCCCGGAATACGTACTTAGTTGCGTATTCAGATTTTCCGATCGTATTTTTTCGATTTGTTTCCTGTATTTATTCTGTATTATGAATTCCTTTTATGACTGTTTTTGTCTTGGATTTGGATTCGTGGATTCGGAGTCAGCCCTAGTCTGAACCGAAGGCCCGATCCTAGAGTATTACTCGATTTAGACATTCTGATAATTAGAATTGACCGATTTTAGTTTTAAATATCATTTTCCATTATTATATATTTTCTATGATTTTCTAGATTTTTCTGGAATTAAAATGAAATTCTTCAAAACCGGTGTCGGCCAGTACTGCTGACCGATTCCCGGATTTTTATTTTACAAACGGCTTGGAATTTCAAGATGGTTCTTTAGACTTTATCTTTTAGAATTACATTTCTTACTTACATTCTTTTTCTGAGGATTTTATGATTTTATGAAAATTCCATCGGAGTCGGTAAGTAGCTGATTCCAAGATTTTTAGTTTACAATCGGAATTGAATTTCCAAATTCCGCTTTCACTTTACGTCTTAAAATCATGTTTTCTTCCTTAATGCATTTTTTGGGATTTTTCGGAATTTATCAAAATCCGGCCGACCCGGTGTAGACCGGTATCGGCGGTTGACTTCCGGATTTTTAATTTGAAAACGGGATTTTATTTCTGAAAACCGATTTCATATTATTCCTCAGGATGACGTTTTCTACCTCCGGGTATTTTTGGGGATTTTTCGGAGACAGTCGATTTTTCAACCTTATTATTATATTATTATTTTTCTAAATCTTTCTTTCTTTCTTTTCCTTTCTTTTCTTCTTTTCCCACCGACTCCACCTCACCCCCCTCATTTAATTCCCCTCTCCCTCATTAATACCTCTCCCATCACACTCTCTCTCTTCTTTTCTTTTTCTTTCTCTTTTCCTTTTCTTTTCTTTTCCTTCTTCTCTTCTCACTTCTTTTTCTTCTTCTCCATTTGGTGACCCGCACCCAACCGAACCACCATCACCGCCGGCGACTCCGGCCACCTCGTCGCCGGCGAGGAGAACCACCACCTCCGGCCACCTCCATATCTTCTCTCTTTTCTTTTCTTTCCTTTTCCCTTTTTTTTTTCCTTTCCTTTTCTTCCCCTTCTCTTCCTCCCCGGATCCGGCGCGGCCCCACCATCACCGCCGACGTCCTCCATTCTCCGGCGCCCCGGCGTGGGCAGGCCGCCGCCGGCGGAGGCCGGCGGCCTCGGGCTCGGCCAGGGGGCCTCCCGGCCCCCTGTGCACTCTGTTGAGGGGGCAGCAGCCCCCTCCTCCTTTCCTTGGGGTGGCCGGCGCCACCCCAGTTTGGGGCGCCGCCGGCAGTGCGCCGGCGGCCGTGGGCGACCAGGGGGCCCGCCTGGGCCCCCTGTGCGGGGCTGAGGGGGGGGCAACAGCCCCCCTCTCTCCTTCTCTGCTGGAGGGGGGCACAGCCCCCCTCCTTTCCCTGTTGAGGGGGAGGCACTGCCCCCCTCTTTCTCTGCCGGCGGCCGGCGCCGCCCGGCGCCGCCGCCAGGCCGTCGGCCAGGGCCGAGCGCCCCCAAAGGGGGCGCTGTGCGGGAGCAAGGGGGGCAACAGCCCCCCTCCTCTCTTTCTCTCCCTGGACCTGGTTCTCACTCTCTCACTCTCTCTCCTGTTCTCTCCCTCTCTCTCTCTTGGCTCACTCTCTCCAGATTTTCTCTCTCCTCTCTTTCTCACTCTAGCTCTCTCTCTCTCTCAACCGCACACTCTCTCTCTCCTAATTCTCTCTCTCTCATCATCTCTTTCTCTCTCTAAAATCTCTCTTTCTCTCTCTAAATAGACTCTCTCTAGAAATCCCTTTCCCTCTCTAGACTTTCTCTCTCTACACTTTCTCTCTCTAAAAATCCCATTTTCTCTCTCTAGACTTTCTCTCTCTACACTTTCTCTCTCTAAAAATCCCATTTTCTCTCTCTAGACTTTCTCTCTCTAAACCTCTCTTTCTCTCTCTAATTCTTTCTCTCTCCTCTTCCCTCTACATATTTATATCAGGTTTTGTGGCGCATCCCAAGCTTCCGTGGATTTCGGTATTGGTGACTCAGGCGAGTGTTCTCACTCGCTACCCTCTTGTTTTCCTATTTCATTGATTGCTCTAGTCTTCATGTATTGTATTTCATGCTTTATATCATTTATTGCTTTATGCTATGCGTGGCCGACCCTTCGTGGTCGTTGGACTTGTTGGACTTTGGGTCATTGCTTTTATGTTACCAGGCCATACCATTATTTTAGACCTGTCAGTTACATGCTACCTTTTAACACATGTATATCACCTGACATCTAGTGTATACCACCTGACCACCTGACCTACTACTATTTGGCTAGACCCTCTGGTTATGACCTGACTTACCCAGACTATTATCAATCTCTTGACATAACTTGCCACCTGATTATTATCCATCTCTTGTTATGTTTGGTTGTTTACTAAATATCACCACTCTGTCATGCTATCACTTGACACCCAGCATGATGATTTGACTTGTGATTATCATCTTTACGGGGACCTTGACTTATGATTCTGTGTCATGATCAGTGACCTGTATATTGTATTCCTGCTTTACATGCAGTGACCTGACTATATAGTACTTATGTACTCCTTATTCCTGATCATGTCTATTTCCTGTTATTCCCGTAAAGTGATAATTAAACTAATAAATCCTAAAAAAGACCAACTTGTATTGGGTCGGGGGAAACATGCGGATATCGATATGTGTTCGTGTTTACAGTGGCATTAGGTATTGTGCACTATATCCGGTCTGACCTGTGGTACTCCAGGGGACCGAGGGGAGAGCTGGCTCCCTTATTCCTGATCTATAGGGCATACATAAGTCCCTCCTGTTTAGCCTTGCGGCTGGTTTCCGTTTCCATGCAACGGAACAATCCTGGACCGTGGTCCCGGGCATGCACGGGACCCACTGTAAACATAGTTCGTTGATACCCCCGCTGTTTCCAATAACAACCTCGACTTGCTTATATATGGATGTATGTGAGTTGGCCGTACACCGAGACACATACCGAGATATATGGGCTAGACGAGTAATAATAAAGTGTCATAATAACCGGCTCTTTAAGTTGTAAGTAGAGGTATGTGGAATGGGACGCATACCAAAGCCTGCATCTTAAATAGCTATGAATCCGTGATGTGCCTTACCGTATTTGCTTTTCCCGGACTTTATATCGGATTTCATGTTTTATGAGTATTATGGTAGCTCGGATTGGTTTTATTCGAATTTCCTGTTTTATGATTCTCATGCCATGTCTATTCTTACCTGCTCTATTCTATCTGCCTCCTGAGTATTTCCTTCTTGATATATGCATTATTGCGCTCACCCTGCTTCACCACTTGGTTTTGCTTCTACACTCGCCTGGGGAGTATCATTTGACTCCCCTGGATTCTCACGTCCAGGTCTTGGAGCTAGGAGCGGGTGTTCAGAGTAACGCAGCAGTAGCGTGGATCTTCAGCCGACCTTTCGGAGCTCCATCCTTCCAGACCCCCTTTGTGCCTCTCGAGTTTTCCCTTAGCAAACTCGTGAGTGCTCTTTTACACTTTTCACTTGTACAGTTCCTTGCATACTTATAAGCGAGCCCCTTTTTATACTGTTCATATATGTATATCTTTTGTATTCTCGCATTTGCGCATATCTGTGATGTATTATTATTGTAATATTCATCACCTCTGGTGATAACTCTGTGATTGTATATATATGTGTTGGAATGTATAATGCACCATATGCTTCCGTACTCTGATTCTTGTCTGTACTGATGCTTAGCGTATATACGGGAAGGTACTTCGGACTTACGTATATACGTTGCAGTGACGTCCCCGTATCGCCGGGATCGGGGCGTTACAGGTTGGTATCAGAGCTTAGGCTCTAACTTCCTCAGTACGTCCAGACGGCAAATCAATGGTAAAGAGATTTGCAACTGGAATACATGAGTCTTGGTTATACATTCCAACTGCAAGTGCAGAGTTATCTATTTCTTGACTATCTTTCCTTTGATTTCAAATCCCTCCTTGACTATCTTTCCCTTGATTCCTAATCACTCCTATCCTTTCCCCGTTTTGGTTTTATGTTTTGGTTTTATGAAGCCTTATACTATCTTAAGATATGACTAGACTAGAGAGGTAGTGGCTGGTTCAGAAGGAAGCTATTATGTGATCTCCTCGGCCAATTCTATGAAGCTTGGTATTCTCCAGATCGATCTTGATCTGGCTATCTTTCAGAGGACAGCAGTCGGATTCTTAATTATCGGTCTTCTTTATTATGCTCAGGATTTTCGGGGTTTTCTTTATTACACAGCCACGACATCATCAGTATTCATTTATTTCACAGCCACGACATCATCAGTATTATTCAGCATTATTCTAAAGATTTATTACACAGCCACGACATCATCAGCCGGAAATGCAGAGTATGATTATTATTCAGTTGACCTGAGAGCCCTACCTATAGTGCTTCATATCTTAATTAGTATAAATTCCAGCCTTTGTCCCCTTTGTATTCAATTTGCCCCTTAACGAAATTGCGAGGACGCAATTTTTGTAAGGTGGGTGGATTGTAATACCCCGTTCCCGGAATACGTACTTAGTTGCGTATTCAGATTTTCCGATCGTATTTTTTCGATTTGTTTCCTGTATTTATTCTGTATTATGAATTCCTTTTATGACTGTTTTTGTCTTGGATTTGGATTCGTGGATTCGGAGTCAGCCCTAGTCTGAACCGAAGGCCCGATCCTAGAGTATTACTCGATTTAGACATTCTGATAATTAGAATTGACCGATTTTAGTTTTAAATATCATTTTCCATTATTATATATTTTCTATGATTTTCTAGATTTTTCTGGAATTAAAATGAAATTCTTCAAAACCGGTGTCGGCCAGTACTGCTGACCGATTCCCGGATTTTTATTTTACAAACGGCTTGGAATTTCAAGATGGTTCTTTAGACTTTATCTTTTAGAATTACATTTCTTACTTACATTCTTTTTCTGAGGATTTTATGATTTTATGAAAATTCCATCGGAGTCGGTAAGTAGCTGATTCCAAGATTTTTAGTTTACAATCGGAATTGAATTTCCAAATTCCGCTTTCACTTTACGTCTTAAAATCATGTTTTCTTCCTTAATGCATTTTTTGGGATTTTTCGGAATTTATCAAAATCCGGCCGACCCGGTGTAGACCGGTATCGGCGGTTGACTTCCGGATTTTTAATTTGAAAACGGGATTTTATTTCTGAAAACCGATTTCATATTATTCCTCAGGATGACGTTTTCTACCTCCGGGTATTTTTGGGGATTTTTCGGAGACAGTCGATTTTTCAACCTTATTATTATATTATTATTTTTCTAAATCTTTCTTTCTTTCTTTTCCTTTCTTTTCCTTCTTTTCCCACCGACTCCACCTCACCCCCTCATTTAATTCCCCTCTCCCTCATTAATACCTCTCCCATCACACTCTCTCTCTTCTTTTCTTTTTCTTTCTCTTTTCCTTTTCTTTTCTTTTCCTTCTTCTCTTCTCACTTCTTTTTCTTCTTCTCCATTTGGTGACCCGCACCCAACCGAACCACCATCACCGCCGGCGACTCCGGCCACCTCGTCGCCGGCGAGGAGAACCACCACCTCCGGCCACCTCCATATCTTCTCTCTTTTCTTTTCTTTCCTTTTCCCTTTTTTTTTTCCTTTCCTTTTCTTCCCCTTCTCTTCCTCCCCGGATCCGGCGCGGCCCCACCATCACCGCCGACGTCCTCCATTCTCCGGCGCCCCGGCGTGGGCAGGCCGCCGCCGGCGGAGGCCGGCGGCCTCGGGCTCGGCCAGGGGGCCTCCCGGCCCCCTGTGCACTCTGTTGAGGGGGCAGCAGCCCCTCCTCCTTTCCTTGGGGTGGCCGGCGCCACCCCAGTTTGGGGCGCCGCCGGCAGTGCGCCGGCGGCCGTGGGCGACCAGGGGGCCCGCCTGGGCCCCCTGTGCGGGGCTGAGGGGGGGCAACAGCCCCCCTCTCTCCTTCTCTGCTGGAGGGGGGCACAGCCCCCCTCCTTTCCCTGTTGAGGGGGGGGCACTGCCCCCTCTTTCTCTGCCGGCGGCCGGCGCCGCCCGGCGCCGCCGCCAGGCCGTCGGCCAGGGCCGAGCGCCCCCAAAGGGGGCGCTGTGCGGGAGCAAGGGGGGCAACAGCCCCCCTCCTCTCTTTCTCTCCCTGGACCTGGTTCTCACTCTCTCACTCTCTCTCCTGTTCTCTCCCTCTCTCTCTCTTGGCTCACTCTCTCCAGATTTTCTCTCTCCTCTCTTTCTCACTCTAGCTCTCTCTCTCTCTCAACCGCACACTCTCTCTCTCCTAATTCTCTCTCTCTCTCATCATCTCTTTCTCTCTCTAAAATCTCTCTTTCTCTCTCTAAATAGACTCTCTCTAGAAATCCCTTTCCCTCTCTAGACTTTCTCTCTCTACACTTTCTCTCTCTAAAAATCCCATTTTCTCTCTCTAGACTTTCTCTCTCTACACTTTCTCTCTCTAAAAATCCCATTTTCTCTCTCTAGACTTTCTCTCTCTAAACCTCTCTTTCTCTCTCTAATTCTTTCTCTCTCCTCTTCCCTCTACATATTTATATCAGGTTTTGTGGCGCATCCAAGCTTCCGTGGATTTCGGTATTGGTGACTCAGGCGAGTGTTCTCACTCGCTACCCTCTTGTTTTCCTATTTCATTGATTGCTCTAGTCTTCATGTATTGTATTTCATGCTTTATATCATTTATTGCTTTATGCTATGCGTGGCCGACCCTTCGTGGTCGTTGGACTTGTTGGACTTTGGGTCATTGCTTTTATGTTACCAGGCCATACCATTATTTTAGACCTGTCAGTTACATGCTACCTTTTAACACATGTATATCACCTGACATCTAGTGTATACCACCTGACCACCTGACCTACTACTATTTGGCTAGACCCTCTGGTTATGACCTGACTTACCCAGACTATTATCAATCTCTTGACATAACTTGCCACCTGATTATTATCCATCTCTTGTTATGTTTGGTTGTTTACTAAATATCACCACTCTGTCATGCTATCACTTGACACCCAGCATGATGATTTGACTTGTGATTATCATCTTTACGGGGACCTTGACTTATGATTCTGTGTCATGATCAGTGACCTGTATATTGTATTCCTGCTTTACATGCAGTGACCTGACTATATAGTACTTATGTACTCCTTATTCCTGATCATGTCTATTTCCTGTTATTCCCGTAAAGTGATAATTAAACTAATAAATCCTAAAAAAGACCAACTTGTATTGGGTCGGGGGAAACATGCGGATATCGATATGTGTTCGTGTTTACAGTGGCATTAGGTATTGTGCACTATATCCGGTCTGACCTGTGGTACTCCAGGGGACCGAGGGGAGAGCTGGCTCCCTTATTCCTGATCTATAGGGCATACATAAGTCCCTCCTGTTTAGCCTTGCGGCTGGTTTCCGTTTCCATGCAACGGAACAATCCTGGACCGTGGTCCCGGGCATGCACGGGACCCACTGTAAACATAGTTCGTTGATACCCCCGCTGTTTCCAATAACAACCTCGACTTGCTTATATATGGATGTATGTGAGTTGGCCGTACACCGAGACACATACCGAGATATATGGGCTAGACGAGTAATAATAAAGTGTCATAATAACCGGCTCTTTAAGTTGTAAGTAGAGGTATGTGGAATGGGACGCATACCAAAGCCTGCATCTTAAATAGCTATGAATCCGTGATGTGCCTTACCGTATTTGCTTTTCCCGGACTTTATATCGGATTTCATGTTTTATGAGTATTATGGTAGCTCGGATTGGTTTTATTCGAATTTCCTGTTTTATGATTCTCATGCCATGTCTATTCTTACCTGCTCTATTCTATCTGCCTCCTGAGTATTTCCTTCTTGATATATGCATTATTGCGCTCACCCTGCTTCACCACTTGGTTTTGCTTCTACACTCGCCTGGGGAGTATCATTTGACTCCCCTGGATTCTCACGTCCAGGTCTTGGAGCTAGGAGCGGGTGTTCAGAGTAACGCAGCAGTAGCGTGGATCTTCAGCCGACCTTTCGGAGCTCCATCCTTCCAGACCCCTTTGTGCCTCTCGAGTTTTCCCTTAGCAAACTCGTGAGTGCTCTTTTACACTTTTCACTTGTACAGTTCCTTGCATACTTATAAGCGAGCCCCTTTTTATACTGTTCATATATGTATATCTTTTGTATTCTCGCATTTGCGCATATCTGTGATGTATTATTATTGTAATATTCATCACCTCTGGTGATAACTCTGTGATTGTATATATATGTGTTGGAATGTATAATGCACCATATGCTTCCGTACTCTGATTCTTGTCTGTACTGATGCTTAGCGTATATACGGGAAGGTACTTCGGACTTACGTATATACGTTGCAGTGACGTCCCCGTATCGCCGGGATCGGGGCGTTACAGGAGACGTTATGGCGACGTAAATACGCAAGGCGGAAAACCCCACGTACGTACGCTAAGCCTTAATGCAGTACATACCCTCCATAGAGACATGAGGTCCAGCATAAAAGCAGTACAAGAATACCTGCAGAAAGAGGTCAGCGATCATAACAGATATGAAAAATGGGAACAAATAAGATAACAGAAATAAATGCCCAAGGTACCTATGAATAGTCCCGATGAGGACTCTCCTATGTGACGCCAAGGCACTCTCGGGTACTACGGTATGCGGATCTCCAAATCTGGGCACGCAAACCCAGGGTCGTCAGAAAGTGACCTAGTGAGTGGTAAAATGAAGGAGGCAGTAATATATACAATAGTAATACAAGCACGATAATAACATATAGTACATGAGGTTGGACTAGTGATACCATATAATAAGGATATATAAACAGTAGAAATAGATAAACATGAAAGCAGTGCAAATAGATAAACATGTCGTTTACCATCACTACCTAGCCGGTTATCATCAGGTCATGTCTATAGGCGTGTCCAGTTTATCGAATAAATGGTGACGTGATAGAAATGAATATGCAGTGATGTAAATGAACATGCAGGTGGGCATATGCAATATAATCACTATACGGTGTGGTGTATATACAGTAATGATGTCTGCTATACAGAAAGCATAAGATATGCAATGCAGAACATGCGTCGTATGCCATGCAATGCAGAACATGCGTCATATGCCATCACAGACAGTATAACATATGCCAGGTAAAGTAACAAGGGTACAGGTAACATGATATCGGATAACATATGCCAGGTAAAGTAACAAGTATACAGGTAACATGATATTGGATAAAGTAGCACGAACAATAACAAGATAGCATACGGTACCAGGCATGTCATGTGATTTATACAATAGTAGCAATCAGTACCACCTGGTATTACACTCACTCTCTTCCAGTGTCCCATACCACTGGCAGTTCATACTGGAGCCTGCACTCCAGTCGAACCCATCCGGACATGGCCTACGGGTACCATTTTCCAAACGAGAGAGTGACCAAATAACAAGTGTTCCCGACGTCACTATTGTGTATGCTGTTTTATTATGTTAATTGGAAACCCATGGTCGAGGAGTTCTTATCAGGTGGGTGTATCCCGTACATACCCGGGACAACGGCCTTATCAGATCCCTAGCTGCTGAGACCAGGGCCAGCCCGCTAGAGCTGTAACATGTAACATGAGTAACAGATGGTAGCCAGCACTACCCCGTCCCCTGCAGTGGGACGAACAATGGATCCAGACATCCACCCGATATGATCTAATCAACCGTCAAGTCTCCCCCATACCCAAGTTATCATTATTATCTGATATGTCAAGTATACAGTGTAACAAGAACACATACAGTACATGATACGGGTAACATGATAACCGGACCTGAACTCTGTTGATAGCATAGAACAATATAACGGGAAACATTATAACATGAAACGGGAACAATATCACGGGAACAATATAACGGGAACAATATATGTGGGATTCCACATTCCACATATCGCATATCAACAGCTCTCATGTCCAGTATCGGGAATATCCATATCAGTAACAGGAAACAATCATATAACATGGATACGGTAACATGGAACAATAATCTGTGTAATATGCACGGTGAGTCATATGATAATAAGATAGAAACAATACGTGAATGTACACTCGTGTGGTGGGCATATGGAATAGTGACGTGTGAACATGAGATAACAGTGTATCGAGCATCCATGTAATGATGAGAACAAGTATATGAAGTGTAGTACTCCGTGCTATGGTATATCCGTGTACCAGTCGAATATATATGTGTAGCCAGAATCGGTGTGATACCCTCGTGATAGTACATGTAATAACAGTATCTACTATAAGACCATATCCCGTGACCTGACGGTATCCGTGTAACTGAAATGCATGTACTAGAAAGACAAGGGTGGCGTCTTAGTGTGGTCCGTGGGTTGGTACAGTGGCTAATGTCAGATATGTTATTTATCATCAAGATTATATGATTGATTACAATGGGGTAGATATCACATAATTATTATTATATACAAGTTATGGATTATTGAAAATACATTATGAGTATATTATCACTTATGTTCAATGAAACATCATTTATGTTCTAATTACAGTGATTGACCGATAACTACATGTTTATTAATTATAATCCTGATTTATTACTTAATGTAAGCACCCAATTTCATTAAACATAATAAAATAGAAATTTATAAAAGAAAACACTCACAAACTGGTCATGGGACAGTAGCTCTCGTTCCCACGATCGCAACGGATCCAGAATCGTCCAAATCGGAGTCCGGATGCTCCTGATATCGTCCGAATACTATATCATACAAAAAGGGTTAATTATGTAAATAAAAATATTTAAAATGCAAATACTTAAATGTACAGGGGGTTTGCTGCAAATATACCTTTATTGGGTTTCGGAGCGGGTTGGGCTCTTAACGGGTCGGGTTTAGATCCAAACCCAAACCCATAACTTAAAGTAATGGGTATCGGGTTATTGGGTTTAAAGGGTTAATGGGTTTAATCCTTAACCCATCAGTGGGTTAATGGGTTTGGGATTTACCCAAACCCACTCCAAAGTGATCCCAGCAGCAGCAGCAGCTTGCTGCTGCTGGGCTGTTGCGCCGGCCGGCCGGCCGGCCCAGCTGGCCGGCAGCGGCGGCCGACCTGCCGGCGGCGATCCCGGCCGCCGGCGGTCCCGAGTGTGAGAGAGAGAGGGTGAGAGAGAGAGAGAGGGAAAGGGGAAAATTAGAAAGAAAAGAAGGGGAAGAAGCAGCAGCAGTGAAGAAGAAGAAGAAGAAGAAGAAGAAGAAGAAGAAAGAAAGAAAAGAAAAGAAAAGAAGAAGGAGGGGTGGTGGCGGCGCCGGCCGTGGCCGGGGCGCGGCCTGGGGTCGCGGCGGCCGGCGGTGGCGCCGGCCGCGCTTGGCTTGGCTGCGGGCCAAGGGAGCAGCCCCTCCCCTTGTGGGAGGGTCTGTACAGAGAGAGAGAGGGAGAGAGAGAGAAGAAAGAAATTAGATAGAGATTAGAGAGATTAGAGAGAGTTTTAGAGAGAGAGAGAGAAAGTTAAGAGAGAAAGATGGAGAAGGGATTGTATTAAGAGGAGAGAGAGAAGAGTCGGTGGTCAATGGCGGTGGGAGAAGAAGTCTCGTGAAGAAGGAAGAAGGGAGAAGAAAAGAAAAGAAAAAGGAGAATAAAAATGAATATTTAATTATTAAAATATTGGCCCAAAATTCGATTAGCTCCGAACGGTACCCAAAAATTACAGAAAATAGAGAATATTATCCTGAGACGGAATATGAAGACGGTTTACCGAAGCTCAATCCGATTTGCAAATTAAAAATCCCAGAGTGTCTCGCCGATACGGGCGACACCGGTTTGACCGGATTTTCGATAAATTCAGAAAAATCCTCAAAAATACTCGAACGTAGATAACACGATTTTAAGATGCATGGTGAAAGCGGATTCTCAAAATTCTATTCCGTTTGTGAAATAAAAATCACAGAGCCGATTATCGGTATCGGTCGACACCGACTACGGAGATTTTCCAAATTAATCCAGAAAAATGTTAGAAAAATCCTGAAAAATCTCAAATATTATAAAATGATTTTAGAAACTGGAATCGGCTCAATCGGACTACCACGGAGGTCAAATCAATTTTGTACGTCGTATCGAGTACTGATACGGTGATACGTACACCGGGGATCAGGGGGTTACATTTCTCCCCACCTTATAAAAATTGCGTCCTCGCAATTTCTATTCAGGTGTGAGAACAAGATTTCCAACCCCAAAACCGAAATGTTACGGGTCCACGACACTTCCGCTGCGCACTCTGAGATCTAGAAGGAACTCGGGATGGAAAAGTATGTGGGTGAACTAACACTAACGGATGGAAAGCATGACGATGCAAGGAAGGTGAGAAGGAAATCAGATGCTCTAGTTGACAACTGAAAGGAAGGAAGGAATACAAACGAGTCAAGCTAGAATCCCCAAATTCAGATACAGATCAGTCAATCTGAACCTGATTGTACTGTTGGTAAGAGCCCAAGGATTGACCCAGGTGGTTACCCACACCAGGTGTGAACCTAGGCTCTGATACCACTATGTAACGCCCCGATCCCCAGGATACGGAGACGTTATGGCGACGTAAATACGCAAGGCAGAAAACCCCACGTACGTACGCTAAGCCTTAATACAGTACATACCCTCCATAGAGACATGAGGTCCAGCATAAAAGCAGTACAAGAATACCTGCAGAAAGAGGTCAGCGATCATAACAGATATGAAAAATGGGAACAAATAAGATAACAGAAATAAATGCCCAAGGTACCTATGAATAGTCCCGATGAGGACTCTCCTATGTGACGCCAAGGCACTCTCGGGTACTACGGTACGCTGATCTCCAAATCTGGGCACGCAAACCCAGGGTCGTCAGAAAGTGACCTAGTGAGTGGTAAAATGAAGGAGGCAGTAATATATACAATAGTAATACAAGCACGATAATAACATATAGTACATGAGGTTGGACTAGTGATACCATATAATAAGGATATATAAACAGTAGAAATAGATAAACATGAAAGCAGTGCAAATAGATAAACATGTCGTTTACCATCACTACCTAGCCGGTTATCATCAGGTCATGTCTATAGGCGTGTCCAGTTTATCGAATAAATGGTGACATGATAGAAATGAATATGCAGTGATGTAAATGAACATGCAGGTGGGCATATGCAATATAATCACTATACGGTGTGGTGTATATACAGTAATGATGTCTGCTATACAGAAAGCATAAGATATGCAATGCAGAACATGCGTCGTATGCCATGCAATGCAGAACATGCGTCATATGCCATCACAGACAGTATAACATATGCCAGGTAAAGTAACAAGGGTACAGGTAACATGATATCGGATAACATATGCCAGGTAAAGTAACAAGTATACATGTAACATGATATCGGATAAAGTAGCACGAACAATAACAAGATAGCATACGGTACCAGGCATGTCATGTGATTTATACAATAGTAGCAATCAGTACCACCTGGTATTACACTCACTCTCTTCCAGTGTCCCATACCACTGGCAGTTCATACTGGAGCCCGCACTCCAGTCGAACCCATCCGGACATGGCCTACGGGTACCATTTTCCAAACGAGAGAGTGACCAAATAACAAGTGTTCCCGACGTCACTATTGTGTATGCTGTTTTATTATGTTAATTGGAAACTCATGGTCGAGGAGTTCTTATCAGGTGGGTGTATCCCGTATATACCCGGGACAATGGCCTTATCAGATCCCTGGCTGCTGAGACCAGGGCCAGCCCGCTAGAGCTGTAACATGTAACATGAGTAACAGATGGTAGCCAGCACTACCCCGTCCCCTGCAGTGGGACGAACAATGGATCCAGACATCCACCCGATATGATCTAATCAACCGTCAAGTCTCCCCCATACCCAAGTTATCATTATTATCTGATATGTCAAGTATACAGTGTAACAAGAACACATACAGTACATGATACGGGTAACATGATAACCGGACCTGAGCTCTGTTGATAGCATAGAACAATATAACGGGAAACATTATAACATGAAACGGGAACAATATCACGGGAACAATATAACGGGAACAATATATGTGGGATTCCACATTCCACATATCGCATATCAACAGCTCTCATGTCCAGTATCGGGAATATCCATATCTGTAACAGGAAACAATCATATAACATGGATACGGTAACATGGAACAATAATCTGTGTAATATGCACGGTGAGTCATATGATAATAAGATAGAAACAATACGTGAATGTACACTCGTGTGGTGGGCATATGGAATAGTGACGTGTGAACATGAGATAACAGTGTATCGAGCATCCATGTAATGATGAGAACAAGTATATGAAGTTTAGTACTCCGTGCTATGGTATATCCGTGTACCAGTCGAATATATATGTGTAGCCAGAATCGGTGTGATACCCTCGTGATAGTACATGTAATAACAGTATCTACTATAAGACCATATCCCGTGACCTGACGGTATCCGTGTAACTGAAATGCATGTACTAGAAAGACAAGGGTGGCGTCTTAGTGTGGTCCGTGGGTTGGTACAGTGGCTAATGTCAGATATGTTATTTATCATCAAGATTATATGATTGATTACAATGGGGTAGATATCACATAATTATTATTATATACAAGTTATGGATTATTGAAAATACATTATGAGTATATTATCACTTATGTTCAATGAAACATCATTTATGTTCTAATTACAGTGATTGACCGATAACTACATGTTTATTAATTATAATCCTGATTTATTACTTAATGTAAGCACCCAATTTCATTAAACATAATAAAATAGAAATTTATAAAAGAAAACACTCACAAACTGGTCATGGGACAGTAGCTCTCGTTCCCACGATCGCAACGGATCCAGAATCGTCCAAATCGGAGTCCGGATGCTCCTGATATCGTCCGAATACTATATCATACAAAAAGGGTTAATTATGTAAATAAAAATATTTAAAATGCAAATACTTAAATGTACAGGGGGTTTGCTGCAAATATACCTTTATTGGGTTTCGGATGCGGGTTGGGCTCTTAACGGGTCGGGTTTAGATCCAAACCCAAACCCATAACTAAGTAATGGGTATCGGGTTATTGGGTTTAAAGGGTTAATGGGTTTAATCCTTAACCCATCAGTGGGTTAATGGGTTTGGGATTTACCCAAACCCACTCCAAAGTGATCCTAGCAGCAGCAGCAGCTTGCTGCTGCTGGGCTGTTGCGCCGGCCGGCCGGCCAGCCCAGCTGGCCGGCGGCGGCGGCGGCGGCCGACCTGCCGGCGGCCGCCGGCGGTCCCGAGTGTGAGAGAGAGAGGGTGAGAGAGAGAGAGAGGGAAAAGGGGAAAATTAGAAAGAAAAGAAGGGGAAGAAGCAGCAGCAGTGAAGAAGAAGTAGAAGAAGAAGAAAGAAAGAAAAGAAAAGAAAAGATGAAGGAGGGGTGGTGGCGGCGCCGGCCGTGGCCGGGGCGCGGCCTGGGGTCGCGGCGGCCGGCGGTGGCGCCGGCCGCGCTTGGCTTGGCTGCGGGCCAAGGGAGCAGCCCCTCCCCTTGTGGGAGGGTCTGTACAGAGAGAGAGAGGGAGAGATAGAGAAGAAAGAAATTAGATAGAGATTAGAGAGATTAGAGAGAGTTTTAGAGAGAGAGAAAGTTAAGAGAGAAAGATGGAGAAGGGATTGTATTAAGAGGAGAGAGAGAAGAGTCGGTGGTCAATGGCGGTGGGAGAAGAAGTCTCGTGAAGAAGGAAGAAGGGAGAAGAAAAGAAAAGAAAAAGGAGAATAAAAATGAATATTTAATTATTAAAATATTGGCCCAAAATTCGACTAGCTCCGAACGGTACCCAAAAATTACAGAAAATATAGAATATTATCCTGAGACGGAATATGAAGACGGTTTACCAAAGCTCAATCCGATTTGCAAATTAAAAATCCCAGAGTGTCTCGCCGATACAGGCGACACCGGTTTGGCCGGATTTTCGATAAATTCAGAAAAATCCTCAAAAATACTCGAACGTAGATAACACGATTCTAAGATGCATGGTGAAAGTGGATTCTAAAAATTCTATTCCGTTTGTGAAATAAAAATCGCAGAGCCGATTATCGGTATCGGTCGACACCGACTACGGAGATTTTCCAAATTAATCCAGAAAAATGTTAAAAAAATCCTTAAAAATCTCAAATATTATAAAATGATTTTAGAAATTGGAATCGGCTCAATCGGACTACCACGGAGGTCAAATCAATTTTGTACGTCGTATCAAGTACTGATACGGTGATACGTACACCGGGGATCAGGGGGTTACATTTCTCCCCACCTTACAAAAATTGCGTCCTCGCAATTTCTATTCAGGTGTGAGAACAAGATTTCCAACCCCAAAGCCGAAATGTTACGGGTCCACGACACTTCCGCTGCTCACTCTGAGATCTAGAAGGAACTCGGGATGGAAAAGTATGTGGGTGAACTAACACTAACGGATGGAAAGCATGAGATGCAAGGAAGGTGAGAAGGAAATCAGATGCTCTAGTTGACAACTGAAAGGAAGGAAGGAATACAAACGAGTCAAGCTGGAATCCCCAAATTCAGATACAGATCAGTCAATCTGAACCTGATTGTACTGTTGGTAAGAGCCCAAGGATTGACCCAGGTGGTTACCCACACCAGGTGTGAACCTAGGCTCTGATACCACTATGTAACGCCCCGATCCCCAGGATACGGAGACGTTATGGCGACGTAAATACGCAAGGCGGAAAACCCCACGTACGTACGCTAAGCCTTAATACAGTACATACCCTCCATAGAGACATGAGGTCCAGCATAAAAGCAGTACAAGAATACCTGCAGAAAGAGGTCAGCGATCATAACAGATATGAAAAATGGGAACAAATAAGATAACAGAAATAAATACCCAAGGTACCTATGAATAGTCCCGATGAGGACTCTCCTATGTGACGCCAAGGCACTCTCGGGTACTACGGTACGCGGATCTCCAAATCTGGGCACGCAAACCCAGGGTCGTCAGAAAGTGACCTAGTGAGTGGTAAAATGAAGGAGGCAGTAATATATATAATAGTAATACAAGCACGATAATAACATATAGTACATGAGGTTGGACTAGTGATACCATATAATAAGGATATATAAACAGTAGAAATAGATTAACATGAAAGCAGTGCAAATAGATAAACATGTCGTTTACCATCACTACCTAGCCGGTTATCATCAGGTCATGTCTATAGGCGTGTCCAGTTTATCGAATAAATGGTGACTTGATAGAAATGAATATGCAGTGATGTAAATGAACATGCAGGTGGGCATATGCAATATAATCACTATACGGTGTGGTGTATATACAGTAATGATGTCTGCTATACAGAAAGCATAAGATATGCAATGCAGAACATGCGTCGTATGCCATCCAATGCAGAACATGCGTCATATGCCATCACAGACAGTATAACATATGCCAGGTAAAGTAACAAGGGTACAGGTAACATGATATCGGATAACATATGCCAGGTAAAGTAACAAGTATACAGGTAACATGATATCGGATAAAGTAGCACGAACAATAACAAGATAGCATACGGTACCAGGCATGTCATGTGATTTATACAATAGTAGCAATCAGTACCACCTGGTATTACACTCACTCTCTTCCAGTGTCCCATACCACTGGCAGTTCATACTGGAGCCCGCACTCCAGTCGAACCCATCCGGACATGGCCTACGGGTACCATTTCCCAAACGAGAGAGTGACCAAATAACAAGTGTTCCCGACGTCACTATTGTGTATGCTGTTTTATTATGTTAATTGGAAACTCATGGTCGAGGAGTTCTTATCAGGTGGGTGTATCCCGTACATACCCGGGACAACGGCCTTATCAGATCCCTGGCTGCTGAGACCAGGGCCAGCCCGCTAGAGCTGTAACATGTAACATGAGTAACAGATAGTAGCCAGCACTACCCCGTCCCCTGCAGTGGGACGAACAATGGATCCAGACATCCACCCGATATGATCTAATCAACCGTCAAGTCTCCCCCATACCCAAGTTATCATTATTATCTGATATGTCAAGTATACAGTGTAACGCCCCGATTCCACGGATACGGGGACGTCACTGCAACGTATATACGTAGGTCAGAAAGTGCCCCCACGTATATACGCTAAGCATAAAAGTACAAGCAAGGGATCAGAGTGCGACACAAAGCGTGGTATACATACATATGCCAACATAAAAGTACAAATACAAAGTTATCACAGGATATTATAAAGTATTACACATTACATGTGTATTACATCATAACCAAGTCCAAAAGAAATATATACAAGTATGTATACCAAAAAGCTCACAAGTAGAAAGAAGATCTCGTGAGTCAAAAGGTAAGTCTGGCACGAGGGGACTGGAACTAATCCGCCTGCTCACTAAGGTAAGCTTGGTCCTCTGTGGATGGCTCCACTTCGTTCCAAGCTTCGGAATCTGAATGTGCAAATCCAAGGAGTCAAGACATATAGCAATAAACAAACTATAGCCAAGTGGCTAAGGGACGTGAATAAAGAAGGATGAAACAGTTATAAGGAATATCAACTAACAAGTACGAAAAGCATGAAGAAATAAAATCCTAATACAATGAATCTACAGTTAACGTCTTATTATTATTACTTGTCTTACTGTGATATCTAACTATGTGACCCAGCATCCCAGAGCACATAGATCCATATCCTAGTAAAGCAAGGTTGTTATTGGAAACAGCGGTTGTATCGACGAACTATGTTTACAGTGGGTCCCGTGCATGCCCGGGACCACGGTCCAGGGTGTTCCGTTGCTTGGTAACGGAACCAGCCGCAAGGCCTATCAGGAGGGACTTATGTATGCCCTTTGTCATGATTGTATCAGGAAGAGGGAGCAAGCACTCCCCTCGGTCCCCTGGAGGCCCTCAGGTCAGACCGAAAATATAATTGTACAATATACCTAATGCCACTGTAAACACGAACACATATCGATATCCGCTTGTTTCCCCCGACCCATGTGTAAGTTGGTCCATTTTATACAAAAGTCAAGTGTATCATGCTTGGTTTAAGAGATAGCATGATAAGGGTTGATATTCACAATTTAACAAGTTATAAAGCAAGAATATGTAATAACAAGTCATGGTGTAACAAGTGGTGAGATCCATCAAGTAACATGTCATGAGGTAGCAGTCATGAAGCACATGTAACAATAATACATAGCACATGAACCAATGATAAGATCCGAATTCAAGAAAGAAATCAACTAAAACAGATTGCCAGAATTAGTCGACTAATTGGAAGGAGTAGTCGACTAATAACCAGGGTAAGTCGACTAACAGTCTGGACTAGTCGACTAATACTGGGTTCCAGAGAGTTGGTTTTCAGTTCCAGGAGAAGTTAGTCGACTAGGGTTGAAAGGGTAGTCGACTAATAGATACGTAAGTCGACTAACAGGGATTTGTAGTCGACTAATACTGTACAACAGAGAGTCGGGTATCCGTTTCAGGAAAAACTAGTCGACTAATAATTTGGTCTAGTCGACTAAAACTGTGAAAATCAGAAAAGGTTAAGTTTAGACTAAGGGTTTCTAGTCGACTAGCCCCTAGGTCAAGTCGACTAATCGTGGGAAAACAGGGAACAGAACAGATTTCTAGGGTTTTGTTTGATGGTCAATTAACATGATTTGAAGACAAAAGTATACAAGATTTGAAAACACAAACAGACTAAGAATTAGACAAGTCTTGGTGAGTAAATATACTCACTAGGAAAGGTTTGATTGAAACTTTACGAGTCCGGGAAGAGTGTGGTCGTCAAATGGCACCTATGTGATCCTTGGCGACGAAAAGAGCTACGATCCAAGCTCCAAATCAGTTGCTTGAGCTAGAGGTGAAGATCTTGTGGTGTTCTTGGAGTTAGGGTTGAGGTTGAGAAGGATGAGGGAGTTGGTGAGGGCTTCTCTTTTGTTGAAGTGGAGAAGAAGAGAAGTAAAATGTAAAGGAAGAGTTTAAATATGATGGGGATTTTGTGAAGGAGGTGTAATAAGATAGAAGTGAAGGGTGTTTTTTGCAAAAAGGAGGGGGGTGAGGTGCCCCTCACCTGGCCACTTGGCCGGCCATGGGAGAGAGAGAGAGAGAGTGGCATTAATGAGGAAGTAGGTGGGAAATGAGGTGGAATTTTGTGGAGAATTGCAATTATTGGAAAATTGGGAAATTAGGAGTTTGTGAAGGAAGTAAAGGGAATAAAGAAAAGGAAAGGAAATAGAATTATAAAAGGAAGATATTTTCTTTGGCTTGAAAAATTAAAAATGTTGAAAAGACAAATTTCCAGGTTTAAGTCAAAGTTGCGGAAACATTCCGGAAAATGCCGAAATCGTCCGAAATTCAAGTATCTCGGAACGACCCGAAAGTTTTACCAAAAATCAACAATAATATTTGAAGACTCATGGTGAAATCCTTTTTAAGGAATACTTTATAGTTTTAAAACTAAAAATCTCGGAATCAGTTATCTACCGACTCCGTTAGAATTTTCATAAATTCATAAAATTCTCAGAAAAAGTATTTAGATAGAAAACAGGATTCTAAGAAATAAAGCCTAAAGGACTTTCTAGAAATTCCTAACTGTTTGGAAAATAAAAATTCGGGAATCGATCAGTGACACTGGTCGACACCGGTTTTGAAGAAATTCATTTTAATTCAGGAAAAATCCAGAAAATCATATAAAATCTAATATATTAGAAAATTATATTTGAAATTGAAATCGGTCAAAATACAGGAAGTAAATCAAAAAATACGATCGAAAAGCTGAATACGCAACTAAGTACGTATTCTGGAAACGGGGTATTACAATCCATCCACCTTACAAAAATTTCGTCCTCAAAATTTCATAAGGTGAAAGGTAACAGGAAAAGTAACAGATAGAGAAGGATAAAATGGAAGATAACTGTAGAGAAGAATAGAAGGAAAGAGTCTTACCAATCAAGATGTGAAGAGTTGAGGATAGCGCTCACGGATAACGTCCTCTCGTTCCCAAGTGGCCTCTCCTGGCGCATGCCTGTTCCAAGACACCAACACTAAGGGTATAGCCTTGTTCTTCAGTGTCTTGACACTTCTATCCAGTATGGCCATCGGCTGCTCCTGATATGATAAATCTGGCTGCAGCTCCAGTTCGGAATGATCCAAAATATGACTATCATCCTTGACATACTTCCTCAACTGAGATACGTGGAAAACATTGTGAACTCCATCCAAAGATGGAGGTAAGGCCAATCTGTAAGACACATCTCCCAATCGCTCCAAAATCTCGAATGGGCCGATATATCTCGGACTCAGCTTTCCACGAAGACCGAACCGGATTACTCCTTGGTAGGTGATATCTTCAAAAACACATGATCTCCGGCCTGGAATTCCAATGGCCTTCTCTGAGTGTCAGCCCAACTCTTCTGCCGACTCTGTGCTGCTCTGAGATGGTCTCTGATGATCCTGACTTTCTCTGTTGTCTGAATCAGGATCTCTGGCCCCAATAGTCTCCTCTCACCGACTTCATCCCAACAAATCGGTGATCTGCACTTTCTTCCATACAGTGCCTCAAAAGGTGCCATCTTGATACTTGCCTGATAACTGTTGTTATAAGAAAACTCAGCCAAGTGAAGATGATCTTCCCAAGATCCCTTAAACTCAATCATGCAGGCCCTCAGCATATCTTCAAGAATCTGGATGGTCCTCTCCGATTGTCCGTCTGTCTGAGGATGATATGATGTACTGAACTTCAGACGAGTTCCCAGACTCTCTTGGAGACTCTCCCAGAAATGAGATCTGAATCTGGTGTCTCTATCTGATACAATACTAACAGGAACTCCATGTAGACGAACTATCTCCTTCATGTACTTGTCTGCCAGAACCTCTGTGGTCAGACCTACCCGAAATGGTATGAAGTGAGCTGACTTGGTGAGACGATCAATGATTACTCACACAGCATTATTACCTTTGGGACTGCGAGGCAATGCCGTGACAAAATCCATGGTGATGTGCTCCCACTTCCACTCAGGTATCGGTAAAGGTTGTAGAAGTCCGGCTGATCTCTGATGCTCTATCTTTATCTGCTGGCACACCAAGCACTTGGCTACATACTGAGCTATCTCCCTCTTCATAGCATTCCACCAAAACTGCTTCTTGATGTCCTGATACATCTTGCTTCCCCCTGGGTGTATGGAATAGGCTGAACTGTGAGCTTCTGCTAGGATCTTCTGTCGAACTTCTCCTCGGGGAACACAAAGTCTGCCTCCAAAATATAATGCACCATCTGGATGAATACAAATATCAGTCCTCAATCCAGCCTCTACCTGAGCTCTGAATTTCAGTAATCTGGGATCTTCCTTTTGAGCTTCCTTGATCTCATCTATCAATGCTGACTGAATCTGTAAGGTCATGAACTGTCCTGCCTTATCACCTCCTTGTACCAACATCAAGTCCAATCTGATGATGTCTTGAATCAACTCCTTCTGCTGAGTAAGCTGGACAAGCACTCTATTCTCTGGTATCCTGCTCAGTGCATCTGGAACTGTATTGACCTTGCCTGGATGATATTGCAAGTCAATATCATAGTCCGCCATCAGTTCAAGCCATCTCCTCTGCCTCATGTTCAACTCTTTCTGTGAGAAGATATACTTGAGACTCTTGTGATCCGTGTATATCAACACTTTGTCTCCCAGAAGATAATGCCTCCAAATCTTCAAGGCAAAGATAACAGCTGCTAGCTCCAAGTCATGAGTTGGGTAATTCCGCTCATGAGTCTTCAGTTGCCTAGATGCATATGCTATGACATGATCATGTTGCATAAGTACACATCCCAGGCCTTTTCCTGATGCATCACTGAATATGACCATCCCTCCTCTCCCTGAGGGAGTCTTCAAGATTGGAGCTGAAATGAGCCTCTGCTTCAATGCTCAAATGCTGCGGTACACCCCTCTGTCCATAAATACTTCTCTCCTTTCCTGGTGAGCTTGGTCAACGGGGCTGCAATCCTAGAGAAATCCTGGACAAAGCGTCTGTAATATCCGGCTAGTCCAAGAAAACTCTTAATCTCAGTCACCGTCCTGGGAATAGGCCAATCCTTCACTGCCTGGACTTTGCTGGGGTCGACTGAAATTCCTTCTGCTGAAACCATGTGTCCAAGGAAGGCTATGCTGTCCAACCAGAACTCACACTTGCTCCTCTTGGCATGAAGCTGCTCCTGCTGGAGAGTCTGCAACACAATCCTCAAGTGTTCTGCATGCTCCCTGTTGTTCTTTGAATAGATCAGGATGTCATCTATGAAAACAACAACGAACTGATCCAGATAGGGCGAGAACACTCGGTTCATCAAATCCATGAAAACTGAAGGGGCATTGGTGACTCCGAAAGGCATAACTAGAAACTCATAGTGGCCATAACGGGTCCTGAATGCCGTCTTCTGGATATCCTCTTTCTTCACCCTCAGCTGATGGTAACCCGATTGTAAATCCAATTTAGAGAATACACGGGCTCCATGAAGCTGATCAAACAGATCATCAATCCTGGGCAAGGGATACTTATTCTTGATGGTTACCTTGTTCAATTCCCTATAATCAATACAAAGTCTCTTACCACCATCTTTCTTGTTCGCCAATAGTACTGGAGCTCCCCATGGTGAAGTACTTGGTCTAATCAATCCTTTGTCTGAGTATTCCTGCAGTTGCTTCTTCAGAATCTCTAACTCTGTCGGTGCCATCCTGTACGGAGCCTTGGATATAGGAGCTGCTCCTGGAATAATCTCAATAGAGAACTCAATCACCCTTTCCGGTGGAAGTCCTGAGATCTCAGCAAACACTCCTGGGAATTCATCCCACACCGGTACCTTCTGCTTCTGAACCTCCGAAGTAGTCATCCGAGTCTTTCCCTTGGTAGACTTCACTTCTCCACTAAATTGGAACTCCGGTTGATGAGGGATCCTGAAAATAATCTTCTTCTCCCTACAATCAATAACTGCATGGTACTGACTGAGCCAGGTCATGCCTAAGATTACGTCGTACCCTTTGGTATCTAGTACGAGCATATCTATGGCCAAGGTCTTATCACAAAGTTCTACCGGACAATCAGTACAGACTCTAGAAGATATGACTACCCCATTCCCTGTACTAATCTCCCATTTGTGGTCTAAAGATCTAACAGGTATAGAATGCAAAGCCACAAAATGGTCTGAGATATAACAATGGGATGCACCTGAATCGAAGAGAGCGAGAACAGGTTTCGAATGAACTCTGATGTTACCTGTTATCACCTCCTCTGAACCCTCAGCCTCCTCTGCTGTCAAATTATATGCTTGACCCCTACCACGCCCTGCTGCAGTCCTAGCTCCTCTCTGGACTGGGCGAACAACCTGCTGTGGAGGAAGGGGAAGAGCTCTCTTCATCACTGGTCCCTGATTCCTCTGCCCAAGTGGCCCTGGAAGTGCCCTCTGTCCATTCGGTCCTTGAGGTGCCGGCAAAGCTTGGTTGGCAAACCCAATTCTCCTGTGTGGACAGGTCTCTACTGCATGGTCTCGGGACCCACACACCAAACACAATCCATTTGCCCTACGGCAATTCTGCTGAGAATGACCTGGTTTCTGGCAAAAGTTGCAGATAGGACCTGGTCGAGCCATCTGGTAAGGAGCTGGTCTGAATGGTTGCCTGGCCTGAACCTTAGCTGCTCTGTATGGGCCTCCTCTTCCCATTGGTGCAAACGGCCTCTTCATGGCCTGGTTCCTCATCTGGTTGGCTTGCTTCTTCTCTAACCCACGCTCCACCTCTCGAGCTATGGTGAGAACCTCTGAATAAGTCTTCAGCTGCTGGGGCATCAAGAACATCTGAATGTCCATCTGCAAGCCCTGCTGGAATCTGCTTGCCCGCTTCTCCTCATCCGTCACCATGTACGGAGCAAAGCGGCTGAGTCTGAGAAACTCCGCGGCGTACTCGTCCACGGACTTGTTCCACTGCTGGAGTCTGATAAACTGCTCTTCCATATCTTTCTGAGCAGTAACAGGGAAGAATCTGCTGTAGAAACTCTTGGAGAACGTGTCCCAGGTGACAGGCTTCTCCAATCTGGCCTCTTCAGCGAGCCACCAAGTTCTGGCTACATCTTTCAACTGAATCTTGGCGACCTCAACTTGGTTCTCCTTTGGTACCCTGGCTGCATTCAGCAGATCTGTGGTGTCTGTCAGCCATTGTTCAGCATCCAGGGGTTTCTCTTCACCCGTGAATATGGCTGGCTGCAACCTTCTGAAATCTGAAATGTTCCCCGGCCTCTGCTCTTTTGGAGCTGTCAACTCTTGTCGGAGAAGCTCCGTCTGCTGCTGCTGGTTCTCCATCATGGTCTGAATGACCTCAAAATATCCACATTCTCTCCCGTGGGTCCATTCGACGCTTGCCCCGAGTGGTTACGGCCCGTCCTTCGCTCCATACCGAGTTAGGAATAGAAAACTGGAATTTGAAAACAATTGGAAGGAGTTTAGGATACAAGGGAATGAATCGAGGAAGGAATCAAGAAGGACTTAATAACTTTGTATATCGTAGTTGGCATTAGCAAATTTCAGTAATTTGCTGCTTGATTGTACTTTAGGTTTGAGAGCCTAAGCTCTGATACCAACCTGTAACGCCCGATTCCACGGATACGGGGACGTCACTGCAACGTATATACGTAGGTCAGAAAGTGCCCCCACGTATATACGCTAAGCATAAAAGTACAAGCAAGGGATCAGAGTACGACACAAAGCGTGGTATACATACATATGCCAACATAAAAGTACAAATACAAAGTTATCACAGGATATTATAAAGTATTACACATTACATGTGTATTACATCATAACCAAGTCCAAAAGAAATATATACAAGTATGTATACCAAAAAGCTCACAAGTAGAAAGAAGATCTCGTGAGTCAAAAGGTAAGTCTGGCACGAGGGGACTGGAACTAATCCGCCTGCTCACTAAGGTAAGCTTGGTCCTCTGTGGATGGCTCCACTTCGTTCCAAGCTTCGGAATCTGAATGTGCAAATCCAAGGAGTCAAGACATATAGTAATAAACAAACTATAGCCAAGTGGCTAAGGGACGTGAATAAAGAAGGATGAAACAGTTATAAGGAATATCAACTAACAAGTACGAAAAGCATGAAGAAATAAAATCCTAATACAATGAATCTACAGTTAACGTCTTATTATTATTACTTGTCTTACTGTGATATCTAACTATGTGACCCAGCGTCCCAGAGCACATAGATCCATATCCTAGTAAAGCAAGGTTGTTATTGGAAACAGCGGTTGTATCGACGAACTATGTTTACAGTGGGTCCCGTGCATGCCCGGGACCACGGTCCAGGGTGTTCCGTTGCTTGGTAACGGAACCAGCCGCAAGGCCTATCAGGAGGGACTTATGTATGCCCTTTGTCATGACTGTATCAGGAAGAGGGAGCAAGCACTCCCCTCGGTCCCCTGGAGGCTCTCAGGTCAGACCGGAAATATAATTGTACAATATACCTAATGCCACTGTAAACACGAACACATATCGATATCCGCTTGTTTCCCCCGACCCATGTGTAAGTTGGTCCATTTTATACAAAAGTCAAGTGTATCATGCTTGGTTTAAGAGATAGCATGATAAGGGTTGATATTCACAATTTAACAAGTTATAAAGCAAGAATATGTAATAACAAGTCATGGTGTAACAAGTGGTGAGATCCATCAAGTAACATGTCATGAGGTAGCAGTCATGAAGCACATGTAACAATAATACATAGCACATGAACCAATGATAAGATCCGAATTCAAGAAAGAAATCAACTAAAACAGATTGCCAGAATTAGTCGACTAATTGGAAGGAGTAGTCGACTAATAACCAGGGTAAGTCGACTAACAGTCTGGACTAGTCGACTAATACTGGGTTCCAGAGAGTTGGTTTTCAGTTCCAGGAGAAGTTAGTCGACTAGGGTTGAAAGGGTAGTCGACTAATAGATACGTAAGTCGACTAACAGGGATTTGTAGTCGACTAATACTGTACAACAGAGAGTCGGGTATCCGTTTCAGGAAAAACTAGTCGACTAATAATTTGGTCTAGTCGACTAAAACTGTGAAAATCAGAAAAGGTTAAGTTTAGACTAAGGGTTTCTAGTCGACTAGCCCCTAGGTCAAGTCGACTAATCGTGGGAAAACAGGGAACAGAACAGATTTCTAGGGTTTTGTTTGATGGTCAATTAACATGATTTTGAAGACAAAAGTATACAAGATTTGAAAACACAAATAGACTAAGAATTAGACAAGTCTTGGTGAGTAAATATACTCACTAGGAAAGGTTTGATTGAAGCTTTACGAGTCCGGGAAGAGTGTGGTCGTCAAATGGCACCTATGTGATCCTTGGCGACGAAAAGAGCTACGATCCAAGCTCCAAATCAGTTGCTTGAGCTAGAGGTGAAGATCTTGTGGTGTTCTTGGAGTTAGGGTTGAGGTTGAGAAGGATGAGGGAGTTGGTGAGGGCTTCTCTTTTGTTGAAGTGGAGAAGAAGAGAAGTAAAATGTAAAGGAAGAGTTTAAATATGATGGGGATTTTGTGAAGGAGGTGTAATAAGATAGAAGTGAAGGGTGTTTTTTGCAAAAAGGAGGGGGGTGAGGTGCCCCTCACCTGGCCACTTGGCCGGCCATGGGAGAGAGAGAGAGAGAGAGAGTGGCATTAATGAGGAAGTAGGTGGGAAATGAGGTGGAATTTTGTGGAGAATTGCAATTATTGGAAAATTGGGAAATTAGGAGTTTGTGAAGGAAGTAAAGGGAATAAAGAAAAGGAAAGGAAATAGAATTATAAAAGGAAGATATTTTCTTTGGCTTGAAAAATTAAAAATGTTGAAAAGACAAATTTCTAGGTTTAAGTCAAAGTTGCGGAAACATTCCGGAAAATGCCGAAATCGTCCGAAATTCAAGTATCTCGGAACGACCCGAAAGTTTTACCAAAAATCAACAATAATATTTGAAGACTCATGGTGAAATCCTTTTTAAGGAATACTTTATAGTTTTAAAACTAAAAATCCCGGAATCAGTTATCTACCGACTCCGTTAGAATTTTCATAAATTCATAAAATTCTCAGAAAAAGTATTTAGATAGAAAATAGGATTCTAAGAAATAAAGCCTAAAGGACTTTCTAGAAATTCCTAACTGTTTGGAAAATAAAAATTCGGGAATCGATCAGTGACACTGGTCGACACCGGTTTTGAAGAAATTCATTTTAATTCAGGAAAAATCCAGAAAATCATATAAAATCTAATATATTAGAAAATGATATTTGAAATTGAAATCGGTCAAAATACAGGAAGTAAATCAAAAAATACGATCGAAAAGCTGAATACGCAACTAAGTACGTATTCTGGAAACGGGGTATTACATACAGTGTAACAAGAACACATACAGTACATGATACGGGTAACATGATAACCGGACCTGAGCTCTGTTGATAGCATAGAACAATATAACGGGAAACATTATAACATGAAACGGGAACAATATCACGGGAACAATATAACGGGAACAATATATGTGGGATTCCACATTTCACATATCGCATATCAACAGCTCTCATGTCCAGTATCGGGAATATCCATATCTGTAACAGGAAATAATCATATAACATGGATACGGTAACATGGAACAATAATCTGTGTAATATGCACGGTGAGTCATATGATAATAAGATAGAAACAATACGTGAATGTACACTCGTGTGGTGGGCATATGGAATAGTGACGTGTGAACATGAGATAACAGTGTATCGAGCATCCATGTAATGATGAGAACAAGTATATGAAGTGTAGTACTCCGTGCTATGGTATATCCGTGTACCAGTCGAATATATATGTGTAGCCAGAATCGGTGTGATACCCTCGTGATAGTACATGTAATAACAATATCTACTATAAGACCATATCCCGTGACCTGACGGTATCCGTGTAACTGAAATGCATGTACTAGAAAGACAAGGGTGGCGTCTTAGTGTGGTCCGTGGGTTGGTACAGTGGCTAATGTCAGATATGTTATTTATCATCAAGATTATAAGATTGATTACAATGGGGTAGATATCACATAATTATTATTATATACAAGTTATGGATTATTGAAAATACATTATGAGTATATTATCACTTATGTTCAATGAAACATCATTTATGTTCTAATTACAGTGATTGACCGATAACTACATGTTTATTAATTATAATCCTGATTTATTACTTAATGTAAGCACCCAATTTCATTAAACATAATAAAATAGAAATTTATAAAAGAAAACACTCACAAACTGGTCATGGGACAGTAGCTCTCGTTCCCACGATCGCAACGGATTCAGAATCGTCCAAATCGGAGTCCGGATGCTCCTGATATCGTCCGAATACTATATCATACAAAAAGGGTTAATTATGTAAATAAAAATATTTAAAATGCAATACTGAAATGTACAGGGGGTTTGCTGTAAATATACCTTTATTGGGTTTCGGATGCGGGTTGGGCTCTTAACGGGTCGGGTTTAGATCCAAACCCAAACCCATAACTAAGTAATGGGTATCGGGTTATTGGGTTTAAAGGGTTAATGGGTTTAATCCTTAACCCATCAGTGGGTTAATGGGTTTGGGATTTACCCAAACCCACTCCAAAGTGATCCCAGCAGCAGCAGCAGCTTGCTGCTGCTGGGCTGTTGCGCCGGCCGGCCGGCCAGCCCAGCTGGCCGGCGGCGGCGGACGACCTGCCGGCGGCGATCCCGGCCGCCGGCGGTCCCGAGTGTGAGAGAGAGAGGGTGAGAGAGAGAGAGGGAAAAGGGGAAAATTAGAAAGAAAAGAAGGGGAAGAAGCAGCAGCAGTGAAGAAGAAGAAGAAGAAGAAGAAGAAGAAAGAAAGAAAAGAAAAGAAAAGAAAAGAAGAAGGAGGGGTGGTGGCGGCGCCGGCCGTGGCCGGGGCGCGGCCTGGGGTCGCGGCGGCCGGCGGTGGCGCCGGCCGCGCTTGGCTTGGCTGCGGGCCAAGGGAGCAGCCCCTCCCCTTGTGGGAGGGTCTGTACAGAGAGAGAAAGGGAGAGATAGAGAAGAAAGAAATTAGATAGAGATTAGAGAGAGTTTTAGAGAGAGAGAGAGAAAGTTAAGAGAGAAAGATGGAGAAGGGATTGTATTAAGAGGAGAGAGAGAAGAGTCGGTGGTCAATGGCGGTGGGAGAAGAAGTCTCGTGAAGAAGGAAGAAGGGAAGAAAAGAAAAAGGAGAATAAAAATGAATATTTAATTATTAAAATATTGGCCCAAAATTCGACTAGCTCCGAACGGTACCCAAAAAATTACAGAAAATAGAGAATATTATCCTGAGACGGAATATGAAGACGGTTTACCGAAGCTCAATCCGATTTGCAAATTAAAAATCCCAGAGTGTCTCGCCGATACGGGCGACACCGGTTTGGCCGGATTTTCGATAAATTCAGAAAATCCTCAAAAATACTCGAACGTAGATAACACGATTCTAAGATGCATGGTGAAAGCGGATTCTCAAAATTCTATTCCGTTTGTGAAATAAAAATCGCAGAGCCGATTATCGGTATCGGTCGACACCGACTACGGAGATTTTCCAAATTAATCCAGAAAAATGTTAAAAAAATCTTAAAAATCTCAAATATTATAAAATGATTTTAGAAACTAGAATCGGCTCAATCGGACTACCATGGAGGTCAAATCAATTTTGTACGTCGTATCGAGTACTGATACGGTGATACGTACACCGGGGATCAGGGGGTTACAGAAGGATACGCAACTCTAGTGTCGATTCGACGGTTGACTGTAACTCCATCTTGTCTTTTGTCACACAACCTCTTCACACCCTCCTTATTGCAATAAAATTTTCTGCAAATAATTTCATTAGGAGGCCTCCGTAACTTATCTATTTCTTTTCTTCACACGCCAAAACCTTTGTTCCTTGCATAAGAATTGTAAAAATTATATGCTTCATTGTATGTGGAAAACTGTTGTCCGAAAGAATAACTGAAAATCAAGATATTTCTCCATGTGAATTCAGATCGTACAAAATAAATTATTGAACTAAATAAAAAGAAATAATTAAAAATCACACGTCTGAACTATAATAAATAAAACTGCAATTAAGGTCGCAGATATAAAGATAGCTGTAACTTCTGGATAAAACACTGCGACCGTAGTCACAGTTCTCAGTATGACCAGGTTTTTTTAAAAAAATGTGTATAATAACTGAGAAAATTTGTCATTAATATATACTGCGACCTTAAGTCGCAGTTTTTACAATTTAGTGTATAAAAAAATAATTAAAAATCACTCGTCTAAACTATAATAAATAGGACTGCGACTAAGGTCGCAGTTGTAAAGATAGTTTTGACCACTGAAAAATTGTTTTAATACATACTGCGACCGTAGTCGCAGTTCTTACAATTTAGTATATTACATTAAATAACTGCGACTGAGATGCAGCTAACAAAATTGTGAAATTATTATTGAATAAAAGACTTTAGTAAAAGTGATTATTGTTCTGTAAAACGAAATCTAGGTCGCAGTTCCATATACGATACCCAAAATTTTTTACATATAAGAAATTGCGGGAAAAAAAGAATAAAATAAAAACCTCTTGATTAGTATTCAAAGATCTCAACCCTTCAAGATTTTCAATATTCTGTAAGGAAGTTGAACCAGATGATATATGGTTCATATTTAAATTGGGAGATAGAGATCGGGGACGACGACGACCTGAATTGGCAGGAGAAGTGTTGTGCTCTGTCGTCGACATTAAAATAGAAAAGGAGATTTAGGTCTGCAAAGTTAAAAAGAAAAAAAATCTGATCCGAATACCGATATTTTTAGAAAAAACTTTATGGTAGGAAAAGAAAAACCTAAAACTGACAACGAGCGAGAAACGAAATAGTGGAAATAATAATAAATAATAGCGGGACAAGTACCTTTTATCGCGTGGCATTTAGTAATTTCACTTGTTCCGATAGGGGGCCGCAACTTATTGGTGTGGCTAATAATGTGTCACGTCACTACAGGCTGAGAGGGACTCTCAGCTGTCAGCTGATATACATATTTCTGTATATATATAAAAATATGTATATCAGCCGATAGCTGAGAGTCACTCTCAGCCTGCGTTGACATGGCACATTATTAACCACATCAATAAGTCGCGGCCCGCCTATCGGAACAAGTGAAATTACTAAATGCCCCGTCGTAAAAGGTAGTTGTCCCGCTACTTGTTTATTATTATTTTCCCCTATTTCTTTTTCCACGCGTTGTCAGATCTAGGTTTGAGTTTTACTCTCAGAAAACTTTTCTAAAAAAAGTGGTATCCGCGTCAGTTTTTTTTCTTTTTTTTACTTTGCTGACCTAAATCACCTTTTCTGTTTTAATGTCGATCGTCGACTAGAACACATCTCCTGCCAATTCAGTTCGCCGTCGTCCCGATATGAGTCTCCCGATCTAAATATGAATCATATATCATCGTGTTCAACTTCGTCACAGAATATTGAAAATCTTGATGGGTTGAGATCTTTAGATGCTGATCAAGAGGTTTTCATTTTATCCATTTTTTTATTTTTTTCCGCAACTTCTTATATGTAAAAAAAAAATTTGGTAACGTAGATGGAACTGCGACCTAGATTATATTTTACAGAACAATAATCACTTTTACCAAAGTCGTCTTTTTCAGTTAACAATTGTATAGTTTTGTTAACTGTGATCTCAGTCGCAATTATTTAATTGAAAAATATCTGTTTTCTTATATATACCAAATTGTAAGAACTGTGACTAAGGTCACCGTATATATTAAAACAATTTTTCCAATAGTCACAGCTATCTTTACAACTGCGATCTTACTCGCAGTTTTATTTAATATAGCTCAGACGTTTGATTTTCAATTATTTTTTTATTTTCAAATACCTATTTTTTGTGAGATGGTGAAGAATTGACTATACGCGATCCAACTGGTGCTGTACCAATCAAGTGGAGGCCTAAAGGTGTATCCAGGATAAAGTCTAGTTTTGAAAATTCTCTATCGCAGAAGAAAGTCAAACATCGAAAGTATGAAAACTGTCAACAGTTGGGCCATTACAAAACTGGTTGCCCATTATTGGTATGAAATTAACCTGAATTTACTTTTAAGTTTGATGTTTCAAACATTTATGTTTCTTTTTTACTTGCAGAGAAAGTAGTTTAATGTTGTGGCTACCTGGAGCGAATAAAATTTTTATTTATACATCTTCGGGCATCAACTGCGACCATGGTTGCATTATTAATGGAGAAGACATTTCATTGTACTGCGACCTGGGTCACAGTACAGTTGCTATTGTTGCTTTTCAAGTGTTTCTCATCTCTTGCTCCAATGTAATATGTTGTACTTTATAATAATATTTGAATACAGTGAAATATTATTTTAAAATCCACTGCGATAATGTTGGCGTATATTCGTACAGATTGATATAGTAAATTTAACATAGAATGTCGTTGCTGCATGTATTTTTCTTGAGTTAATGGAATCTTCATTATTTCTTTTGACTGCAACTTTAGTCGCAATAATCAGTTTTACCAAATGCGTATAGTTTCAGAACTGCGACCAGCGTCACAGTTCATATTTCACTATATTTTGGATTGTTTGATTCTCTTGTTCTATATGAATTATTACATTAAGGTTTTAGTTAAGTTACCGGTTTAATATGTTGACAATGGTGGCTTATTCGAACAGAATGCTATAATTCATTGAACATAAACTGTTGTCACTGTATGCACATTTCTTAAGTTAATGAAACCTTTATTTTTTTTGTTTTTTACCGTGACTTTGGTCGCAATCGTCAGTTTTACAAAATGCGTGTAGTTTCATAATTGCGACCAGAGTCACAGTTCATATTTCATTATATTTTTGAAGTGTTTGATTCTCTTGTTGAGATGGTTATAATTAAATTGTATTTTGTGAAATTTATACCTTTACAACTCACACTGTGACCCTGGTCGCAATTACGATTTTACTCTTAAATTAGCCATTTATATTATTTTTTTGTGATGCGACATTAGTCGCAGTGTAGCCCATTTTGATATAAATTATAACATTTTTCGTTTGGATAACATTGCGTGTTGTTGGGCCAATACATCCTATCTTAATCACTGTCAGATTTAAAAAAAATGAAAAGATTTTGACATATTCCATGTTTCATATTCCAACAAACATAAGAATTAAAACAATGAAAAAGTGCGACTAGTAAAATTAAAGTTAGAAAAAATATTTATTTATATAATTAACGTTACAAAAAAAACATAAATTGCCTTTAAAAAATTACATATTTAAGAGGACTAATCTAGTTGTCCTCGTCATCACCATCATAATCATCTTCGACATCCATATTATGACGGTCTTCGTCTACCGTATCGCTTTCCTCCTCATTACCGTTACTCTCCTCTTCGCTTTCTTCCTCTCCACAGCGGTATTTCGTTTCATCCATGAACTCTCAGAATGAGTCATCTCTATCAAGCTCATCCTCTGACCCGTAGCGATGAAACGTATCAGAACTATATTACATTAGATGAATGGCTTCTTTCATAGGAAGATGGTGGAGAAGACATTTTTAATCTTTTTCAGATTTTTGACAGAGACGAATTTCAGAAATGTAATTTAGTCTGTTTGTTATCCTTTAATGGACACCCTTAATATATAATTCATTCAGGAATTCTAAAAAGTTTATACTCTCAAACGACGTGACATGATATAAATTTATTATCTGTCTTTTTTTAAAAGTGTAAACTTTTCAGGTAACTGTTCAGTTTTCGAAAACCGGTTAAAAATTAAAATATTTTGAGATGCAATTATTTTGTGCTTTGAAGACTGCAAGACTATTATTATTTTAGTTTCTTACGGTAAAAAAAGGTCGTGACGATCATGCTTATATTTCATTAAATTAATGATATTAATAAAATTTAAAACAATATCGTTATGTATATAACAACATTGCAGTTTCCGATTGGGCACTGCGATAATGGTCGCAGTGCGACCTGTAATCGGATTCATTTACCGTGATTGCAATGCTAATAAATAAATACAGTTTTTTATAATTTATTCGTACTGCGACCATTGTCACATTATAAAAAGTCGATACAGCCTCGCTGGTTATGAATGCGACTTTGATCGCAATACGGATTCAGATCGCAATATAGATTCTTTAAAAATTTAAGAAAAATCAAAATTTTCCCGAAAAAATTCAGTATTATTTTCTTTTTTGGAATTAAAATTCAAAACTGAATAAAAAAAATCAGTGCAAAAGTTATTTTTGAATCGAAGTTAAATTAAAAGAGGAAATTTTCTTTTAAAAAAAAATTGGAAATTATAATTGAAAAAATCAAACTATTAAGGGCCACAGAACCCCAAAAATAGGTTTTCTAAGTTTTTCCCTTTACCTTTTTCTGCGGACGATTTCTTGGGCGCCATCTTGATCAGATTTTTTTTTTAAAAAACGAATTTTTGAACACAATTGTTCGAAAAATTTAGGAAACAATAGCACTAAATTTTTCAGATTACTGAACTAAAAATCTCAGATCTGTAATTTTTTTTGAAAGGAAAGATTTTACATACAGTAAAAAGTTATAAGGGAGGGTATTTTAGTCAAAGTAATTATTGCAGTGACTGATGGCTAATTCGAGCGTGATTTTTTTGGTTTTTATCCGCCAAAATTTATGAGAAATGTGTGGCTATTATGTTGCCACGTCCCGCCGGCTGAGAAACTCTCTCAGCTAGCGGCGGAGGAACAATAACCCCATATATATATGTGTGCGCGCGCGCGCTGACAGTGGCTCATTGGCAATTTTTTTTATTTAATTTGTATCACAAAACATTGCCAACCTTTTTCTTTTTGTAGAAGGTCGTGAGTTATATTTGTAGCGCACATTGGGTGCATCTCTCATTCCATCTTACATTCATGCTTAGAGAGCATTTTACCTCTACTACCCACTTCTGAGTCTTTTCGCCGAAAACCTATCGAACTACTTGAAAAAAAAATTATAATTTGATTTTATCATCATTTAGTTTTTAATGATTTGCATTAAAAATTTCCTTGTAATTCCCAAAATGTTTTTTTTACTAAGTAAAGTATTTCTACATAATGGAGATGTAGCTCAAATGGTAGAGCGCTCGCTTAGCATGCGAGAGGTACGGGGATTGATACCCCGCATCTCCATATTTTTTAACATGTAGGTTTATTTTTCATAAAAGTGTTTTTCCTCTGGTCCAAATGATTTCGAGCTCCTTTGGTTTACATAAGGAAACCCGTGCGGGGAGGTTACAATGAATTTTTCGATGGTTTTTGGCGCCCGCGCGAGGAAACGCACAAGAGGTAAAGATATGGGCGCCACTTCCAAACGCGCAAGGGGCAAGATACGGGCATCACTTCTAAATTCGTGTCTTGAGCCCCACGTTTAATTTTGGTGGGTTAGTTTTTTTATAGCTAATTGTTTTTTGAAAAAGCTGACACTCTGACCCAGCTACAATAAAATTTTCAAGTCTAAAAGAGAGAAACAAACATGCCCGAAGTGGTGATGAAAATTACTACAATGTAGTGTATTTACTTTGAGCTAAATGTGTGTTGAGAAATACTATGAAAGCAAAGCTTATTCAAATAAAGTATTTCTACATAATGGGGATGTAGCTCAGATGGTAGAGCGCTCGCTTAGCATGCGAGAGGTACGGGGATCGATACCCCGCATCTCCATATTTTTTTAACAATGGTGATGAAAATTACTACAATATAGTGTATTTACTTTGAGCTAAATGTGTGTTGAGAAATACTATGAAAGCAAAGCTTATTCAAATAAAGTATTTCTACATAATGGGGATGTAGCTCAGATGGTAGAGCGCTCGCTTAGCATGCGAGAGGTACGGGGATCGATACCCCGCATCTCCATATTTGGGCTCACGCTCATGATTTCGAGATCGTTTGGTTTACAAGGAAACCCGTGCGGGGGAGGTTTTCATTGGAAAAACGAACGCGGGCTTCCAGTTACAATGAATTTTCGATGGTTTCCAACGCCCGAACGAGGAAACGCGCATGAGGCAAAGATATGGGCCTCACCTCTAAAATTCGTGAGCCCCGCGTTGAATTTTGATGGGTTAATTTTTCGCAGCCAATCGTTTTTTTGGGAAAGCTGACACTCTGGCCCAGCTACAGTGAAATTTTCAAGCCTAAAGAGAAACAAACATGCCCGAAATGGTGATGAAAATTACTACAATGTAGTGTATTTACTCTGAGCTAAATGTGTTTTGAGAAATACTATGAAAGCAAAGCTTATTCAAATAAAGTATTTCTACATAATGGGGATGTAGCTCAGATGGTAGAGCGCTCACTTAGCATGCGAGAGGTACGGGGATCGATACCCCGCATCTCCATATGTTTTAACATGTAGATTTATTTTTCGTAAAATTGTTTTTCCTCCGGCCCAATTTAGGGCTCACACTCATGATTTCGAGATCGCTTGGTTTACAAGGAAACCCGTGCGGGGAGGTTTTCATTGAAAAAGAGAACGCGGGCTTCCAGTTACAATGAATTTTTCGATGGTTTCCAACGCCCGAGCGAGGAAACGTGCAGGAGGCAAAGATATGACCTCACATCTAAAATTCGTGAGCCCCGCGTTGAATTTTGATGGGTTAATTTTTTGCAGCCAATCGTTTTTTTTGAAAGCTGACACTCTGGCCCAGCTACAGTGAAATTTTCAAGCCTAAAGAGAGAAACAAACATGCCCGAAATGGTGATGAAAATTACTACAATGTAGTGTATTTACTTTGAGCTAAATGTGTGTTGAGAAATACTATGAAAGGCAAAGCTTATTCACATCAACTCTCCCATTCTAATAAAAAAACCTCGCATTTGATGAGTAGTTACCAGTTTGAGATGGAATTTTTCTATAATTAGAAGTTGGGCAACGCAGAGTGTTTTTGTTCTGAAAGATGGCTGAATTTGGATTCCTATATAGGACTTCTCACAATTCAGCCACTATTCTAATAACTGAGTTAGGATTGTACATTATCACCAATTAAACTGCACTGATATTGATGCGAGATTCAGATATGAAATAAGCATGAACACAAAAATAATAATATTATTTATCCACAAAATATTTTTAAGACCATAATGATTGATCGAAACACAATAATTTAGATAGTATATTTCAAAGTAATGTAAAACTACATAGTAGCCAAAATTTTTCATTGAGAAATTGAATTTGTTATCGGTTATTTAGATATATAACCCTTCAAATCTTTGGTACTTAAAAATTTACCCCTCAAGTCATTGATATTAGAAATTTACCCTCTAAATCTTTTAGATCTTAAAAATTAACCCACCTTTTAGAATAAAAAAGAATAGGATTTTTTATATATCGGCCCTCCAAATTATATTAAATTTAACAAAAGTCCCCAAAAACATATGATTTGCGCATACATCCCTCAATTTGTATAAGCTATTTGAAATCGATCCCTCGAGTTAATCTGACTTCAACAAAAATGAATATTCTCTTTAAACTAACGGAATATTCTCTCCTCCCTCTTCTTCCTTTTTTATAATAGTTTTTCTTCTATACCGAACAAAGTTAAAAAATGAAACCTCTTGATGTGAGATAGTGTTTTCTTCTTTTTTATAATGGTTTTTCTTCTACACCGAACACATTTAAAAAATGAAACCTCTTGAAGTGAGATAGTGCGAGAGAGAGGGCAAGAGAAGGGGGGTGTTCGAGAGGGCCGAGTCATATCTAGTTAAAATCTAATTAGACTTGAGTTAATTTAGTAGCAGAACTGTAGAAGGAACTGATTTTTAAATAACTTGGGAATTAGCATGCAAATCATTTAGGAGACTTTTTTCAAAGTTGACATGATTTGAGGGACCAACATCTAAAAGATCCAAGAGAATATTCCTTCTTGATTCTATTAGCTTGCCTATTTTTTTTTTAAATGACTAAATTATTCTTATTTAAATGATTAAACACTACATCTCAACTTAAGTTTATAGAGCCATATACTTTTCTTACCTATTTTTTCTCTTTCTTCATCTCCTCGAGCACATTTCCCTTAAAAGAAATGAAGCACATTTCTATTTCATTCATTTATCATCAAAAGTTTATATTAAATCATTTTTACATATGCTTTTTAGAAATTTGAGATTTCAAAAAATTTCTAGAGCAAAATTTGAGAGAAAATTAGAAAGGATTTTAAGTTTAACAGGATTGAGAGAGTTAGAGAGATTCATTCAGAAGTAGAGGAAAAACAAGAATTTTTGTTCTAATAGAATTTGAATTAGGTGATATATGAACAATGAAGAAGAAAAGAGAAGGACATAGCTGAAAAACACCTAGAGGGGGGGTGAATAGGTGTAAGTGCTAATCTAATAAACTAAATGCAAACTAAGTGCGCTAAATGCGGAAGCTAATGCAAATTATGCACAAACTATACAATACAACAAGTGTAGCCGAATTCCCCTTGCGAGGCTCTGGACTAACTCCCCTTGATTCCCCTTGAAATGGGTTGAGGTGCTATGTGAAGCTCTTGTTGGATGAGTATAAGTTAGGCGCACACACACAAGCAATCCAAGCAATATGAAATATGTGCACACACAATCAAGCCAAGCAATAAAGAATATAGCAATATGAATAATGCAAGGCAACACAAGCAATATGATATGGCAATATGAAGTATGATGCTTTGCACAATATAAATGAGAGAGAGTTAGAGAGACAATGGATCAATACGCAAACACCAAGATTTGTTTCGAGGTTCGAGCACCTTGCTCTACATCCCCGCCTACACCACCGTGTAGGATTTCCACTATCTCAACTCCCACCGAGGGAACCTCTACCGAAGAGGATTTCTTACAACCCAAGGAGTACCGAACTCCTCTCTCAATACAAACCACAACACCTCACACTAGAGGTGTCAACCAACAACCACACCTCTACCTAAGAGGCTTACAAACACAATCCCAATCACCTCACACTTGAGGGATCCAAACCAATACCACTCCGATCACCTCTACCGAAGAGGGATTCACAAATAAAAGGAGGGTTACAACACAAGAGGTTTACAACAACAACCTCAAACTCTCTCTTTTCTCTTTTTCCACAAAAAACAAGATCCTAATAGTTTAGGATAAAAGATATGGCTCAAGTGTGGAAACTAAGTGTTTTTGGAAACAAGCAACAAAGAAAAACTACTTGGGAAATCTCTTGTATATGATAGAAATAAAAGATCAAATCAAAATCCCAAAACCTAGTTTTCTTTGATTTTCCAAAAACCCAAAAACAAATAAGATGAAATCTTTTTGGCTTAAAACCCTTTTAAAAACTCTTTTAAACACTAGAGAAAGTCTGGAATTTTTAGCTCTAAAAATCTTAGCCAAAACAATGGAGAAATGGGGTATATATAGCCCCTAGGAAAAACTAGCCGTTAGGCTGATGTGGCAGTCTGACCAACTGCCGGTCGACCGGCCCGGTCGACCGCCAACGGTCAAATTTGTGACCGTTGGGCAACATCGGTCGACCGGGCCCGGTCGACCGAAAAAACCCGAGAGCAGAGCTCTCAACTCGGTCGACCGGTCCGGTCGACCGACTACATGTGTCGCCAGCGTGCACGATTGTGCACATCGGTCGACCGACCCGGTCGACCGGCCACTTGGTGCGGTATACCGGTCCGGTCGACCGAACTGGCCTGGCAGGCACAGTGCAGGGTCAGAAAAACAGAGTAAAATATTTTCTAAAAATCTTTTAACACTTCTAAAAAATTCACAAAATTTGTTTTATCATTTTATATTAAAACATACACCTGTGATAAAAATTTCAAGACAATATATCAACATATCAATTTATTTTGTGTCTTGCAAAATTTATCAAAAACAAAACTTGTATTTTTATCAAAGAGATGTTAAGCTCAAAATCAAGTTTGATAAAAGTTAAGCATGCATGTATAGAGTGAAACAACTATACATTTATCAATTAAACTTGTTTTGATAAACTATTCATGAAAACCAAAAACCAAATCATAAAACGTGTGTGTTTTGTGCACTTGAGCATATCAACTAAACTAAGCTTTACAAATGGATCTAAAAACTCTATCTAAACTAGATACCTAAGTCTTCTTGACGATCTTCATCTTCAAGTAGACTTGCTCCAGAACTCCGTGATTCTCTAAGTGCAAAGGTATGATCTTTAAGTTTTGGCACCGGAATCACCATGATAAGCTTCTAATCATCTTGTTGAAGCTAATCACCAACCTAATATCCTGTTAATGATCTGAAACTTAGAAACACAAGAATATTAGTAAACATAACTACATGAGTGTTGATCATCATCAAAACTAGAGTGGAAGGCCATTGGGCCAACAATCTCCCCCTTTTTGATGATGACAAAACTCATGGAGTTATATATGCATGGATTAAAGTTAAGCTTCAAGGAAGCTCCCCCTTAACTCATGCATACACAAATAAACAATAATATGCAATGCATGACAAATGCATATAAACATGGTGCTCTAGATACCAATGGAATATTCAACATAAAATATGCTCTAGATACCAATTACAAAGCAAACTCTATAAATCAACCAAACTTACTATTCGTGAGATTAAAACATAATATATGCATATAAAACATAAGCATGCATATAAAACACAAATACTTCTCCCCCTTTTTGTCAATCATCAACAAAGGGGTAAACAATCAAAACCATAGATAAAATGAGGGGTAAAAATCTTTCTTCCCCTTTATGTCAAACAAAACAATAAAAGACAATGTTCTCCCCCTTTTTGTCTAAAACAAAAAACAAAATCAATAAGGGGTGACTACAAACATGATATCAATTAAAAATATGTCAATGAAGCATCTTGATACCAATAAACAAGAATCAATATATGTTATATGCTATATACATTCATGAAGAGGAAGACGCTAAGTTAGCTTCCCTACACATATGCATTACATGAAGAAGGGATGACAAGCCCCAATTCACATAACACATATTATGTAATGCATAAGAGGAGATGTGAAGCTCCCCCTACACACGTATATCATATAAAGAAGAGTTGTCAAGCTCCTCAATTTATAATATACTCAACATGAATCCATATGTAAGAGAGATGTTAAGCTCTCCTTGCATGTAGGAAATACAAATCAAAACTTTTGTATATTTTCTTTAAACAAAACTTTGAGATATCAATTGAAAATCATCATCATGAAAACAATCGACACCAATTGAAATTAAACATAAATCTTGAATATCTAAACATGAATCTTGATACCAATTGTAAAATATTTTTCATTTTAAAAAAAAATATATAAACAAATTTGAAAGTCTTTAAAATTCATCTTTAAAGTCATAAAGTGTGGGAGTAGGAATCAAATACCAATTGAAATACAAGATCAAATTTTCTCCCCCTTTATGAAATACAAACTAAAGTCATGCATAGTCTTGATAACAATTTAAAAGTAATCAATTTAAACAAAATTGAAACTCAAGCACTAGCATAAACACAAACATATATATGTATGAAAGATAGATACCAATAGAAATTGATATACTTGGAATTTAAAGCATACATACATACAAAACATATATGAGTATACAAGAAGATCAAAATGATACCAATTGAAAGAGTTCAATGATACCAATTGACATAACAATAAGTTCAAGTGTATACATCATATTATCTACCACCCAATCATAATTCAAGTTTTAAAGATTTTCAATTTAGGGCATACATGAACATGATCTCCCATCCTACCGCCCTTAGATGGTAGGGGTTTTCAAAGATAGATTTGAAAATGTAGTTTTGTTTGAAAATCACTACCAAGATGAAGAACACCGCAACTAGTTAAATGAAAAACTTGTTAATTAGCACGAAATCCTTCAAGCAAGGAATAAAATAAAAATGAAATTCACATGATAATCATCACTCTAACCAATAAAGCATAACTCATGAGAAACAAAACATGAGCAATAGATATGAGTGTACAAATAATATGTGAAGATCATAATCATGAAAAATATTTTCATTAAGCTCAATTAATCCTTAAAACACGAAATCATCAAAACTATCTAATCTTCAAGGCATATGTATGTCTAATACAAACTAATGTATACATACATATCCAAAACATAAAGAGTCCACAAGATATATGCATTAAGACACGTGGCTCAAAAAGGATACTCATGTATAGTCAATAGTTTGGATAAGATGGACATATACATGAAGTTAAATATTGACACATAAACATGAAAACATGTAAGGCTAAATTTTCATCAAAGCAATTTTCATTTCAAGGTATATGTATGATTTGTCAACACAAGAAGTATAAATACATATCCCTTAAACACACTTTGAGTCCATAATATAGATTTGCATGAAGGGCAAATGACTCAAGGGGTATACATGTATATCTTAAAGTTTGGCAATACAAACATATACATGAAGTGAAATACACAATCATAAAACAAATCCAAAAATGGAATACAAGTTTGAAATGTATGAATCATCAAAACTAGATTATACTAGCACATCTAATGGGTTCAAATAAGCGTTCAAGCTCATACATATATAGATTTATTTGTGGCCCACTATATGTACAAGTATAATTCCTAGTCTTAATGAAAACTAACATCTAAACAAGTAACCTTAACATGAAGCATCAAAACACAATATAAAAATCATCATGATAAAACTAAAATATGATTACTATGTAAATTCACATGTATTAGATTCATGATGTACATTATAGCTTAAACAAAAGTGAGAACACTAAATATGGGTTCATATAAGCATATGTGTCTCAAATACTATACATGTATGTCAAGGATCTAATAAACATGGAATGAACATACTAATCCATAGACATCAAAAACATGCTATAAACAATGAAATGGAAAGCATGTAATCATAATAAATTGGAGTAAAGGATTGTTACCAAAACCGAAGAAGTAACTTTCCTTGTCTCCAAAACATGGTGGTCATCTCCACCAAATCTTCCCTTGAAAGTGATGCATCCATATGATTTCCTTTAAGTCCGGAACGCATCCACTCCAAGGTGTCATTACTCTCACGTCATGTGAGAGCCCACACCTACATCAAAAATAATAGGAGGGGTGGTCTTTGGTACCCATACTCTTTTGGGTCCATGGGGGTTAGTCCCTTCTCTAACCCAAACAAACTTCTTTGCTAAATTATCAATATTTAATCTATCAAAACAAAATTTAGCAAGGTGGCCCTTACGTCCACAATGTGTACATGTGTACACATGAGCATACATGTGATGGGTGTGTCCGTGAGGAGCATGTGTATGCCGTGAAGGGTGTGCATGCATAAAGGATGGAACTTGTTTCTTTCGAACCAAGGTTTCCAACCGATTGTGGTTCAAGGCACATTGGCTCATAGTGGAGCCCAAACAATCTACTCTCTTCTTTAGCATACAAATATCATCATTAATCCTAGAAGAAGAGGTACATGCATTAGGTAGTCTAGATGAAGAAGCTACACTAGCATGGCAAACATGTGCATCAATTTTATTTTGCAAAACAATATTCTTATCTAAACAAACATTCAACTCATTTGAAATAGAAATGATTTTGTTTTTCAAAGCAACATTCTCTTTTAAAACAAAATCAACTTTAGAAGACAAATTTTCATTTTTCTTCAAAAGAGTTTCACAATCATTTTTAGACTTTAAAAATTTATTTTCTTTTAAAGCAAGTTCCAATTGAGATCTCAATGAATCCCTTTCATTATAGGCCTCAACTTTCTCTTGCAAAACACAATCAAGTCTAGAATGCAAACATCTATTTTCTTTTTCAATATCTAGACTTTTCTTTTTCAAAATCTTATATTTTTCAATTAGTTTTTCACAAACAATGGAAAGTTCTTCATTCAAAGCATGGGCATCAATATGATCATTTGAAGAACTAGCATCATCATCACTATCTAATGGAGTTTCCGAGTGTACCTCAAGGGAGTCATTCCCTTGGACCATGAAGCATTGAGAATCGGATTCTCCACTAAATTCCTCCAGTTGATTTGGCACTTGAAGCTTGGAGGTGGTGGTTGTTGTCAATATGTTCCACACTGCAAAGGCGGAATCAAAGTTAGAAACACATAAAAGATAATCTTTAGGAAGTGTGCTTCTAATAGCCTCTAGGGCTTGTGCATTGGCCCCTCTATGATTGCAATCACCAAGATAACATCTCTTGGTGGCGGCAAGGAAGACATGCAAACCTAGGGTCTTTAGGTACATGGACATCCTATACTTCCAAACATCAATGTTGGAAGGGTCAAAGCTAGGAGGGGTCATGAAGTCCATGGTAAACTATGAATGTGCAATCAAACAAATGCAAATGAGATTAGCAAGCAAATGGATCACTCCTAGGATGTTAAGCCTAAGTATCAGGAGCACTAGCTCTGATACCAATTGAAAAACACCTAGGGGGGTGAATAGGTGTAAGTGCTAATCTAATAAACTAAATGCAAACTAAGTGCGCTAAATGCGGAAGCTAATGCAAATTATGCACAAACTAATACAATACAACAAGTATAGCCGAATTCTCCTTGCGAGGCTCTGGACTAACTCCCCTTGATTCCCCTTGAAATGGGTTGAGGTGCTATGTGAAGCTCTTGTTGGATGAGTATAAGTTAGGCACACACACACAAGCAATCCAAGCAATATGAAATATGTGCACACACAATCAAGCCAAGCAATAAAGAATATAGCAATATGAAATAATGCAAGGCAACACAAGCAATATGATATGGCAATATGAAGTATGATGCTTTGCACAATATAAATGAGAGAGAGTTAGAGAGACAATGGATCAATACGCAAACACCAAGATTTGTTTTGAGGTTCGAGCACCTTGCTCTACATCCCCGCCTACACCACCGTGTAGGATTTCCACTATCTCAACTCCCACCGAGGGAACCTCTACCGAAGAGGATTTCTTACAACCCAAGGAGTACCGAACTCCTCTCTCAATACAAACCACAACACCTCACACTAGAGGTGTCAACCAACAACCACACCTCTACCTAAGAGGCTTACAAACACAATCCCAATCACCTCACACTTGAGGGATCCAAACCAATACCACTCCGATCACCTCTACCGAAGAGGGATTCACAAATAAAAGGAGGGTTACAACACAAGAGGTTTACAACAACAACCTCAAACTCTCTCTTTTCTCTTTTTCCACAAAAAACAAGATCCTAATAGTTTAGGATAAAAGATATGGCTCAAGTGTGGAAACTAAGTGTTTTTGGAAACAAGCAACAAAGAAAAACTACTTGGGAAATCTCTTGTATATGATAGAAATAAAAGATCAAATCAAAATCCCAAAACCTAGTTTTCTTTGATTTTCCAAAAACCCAAAAACAAATAAGATGAAATCTTTTTGGCTTAAAACCCTTTTAAAAACTCTTTAAACACTAGAGAAAGTCTGGAATTTTTAGCTCTAAAAATCTTAGCCAAAACAATGGAGAAATGGGGTATATATAGCCCCTAGGAAAAACTAGCCGTTAGGCTGATGTGGCAGTCTGACCAACTGCCGGTCGACCGGCCCGGTCGACCGCCAACGGTCAAATTTGTGACCGTTGGGCAACATCGGTCGACCGGCCCGGTCGACCGAAAAAACCCGAGAGCAGAGCTCTCAACTCGGTCGACCGGTCCGGTCGACCGACTACATGTGTCGCCAGCGTGCACGATTGTGCACATCGGTCGACCGACCCGGTCGACCGGCCACTTGGTGCGGTCGACCGGTCCGGTCGACCGAACTGGCCTGGCAGGCACAGTGCAGGGTCAGAAAAACAGAGTAACATATTTTCTAAAAATCTTTTAACACTTCTAAAAAATTCACAAAATTTGTTTTATCATTTTATATTAAAACATACACCTGTGATAAAAATTTCAAGACAATATATCAACATATCAATTTATTTTTGTGTCTTGCAAAATTTATCAAAAACAAAACTTGTATTTTTATCAAAGAGATGTTAAGCTCAAAATCAAGTTTGATAAAAGTTAAGCATGCATGTATAGAGTGAAACAACTATACATTTATCAATTAAACTTGTTTTGATAAACTATTCATGAAAACCAAAAACCAAATCATGAAACGTGTGTGTTTTGTGCACTTGAGCATATCAACTAAACTAAGCTTTACAAATGGATCTAAAAACTCTATCTAAACTAGATACCTAAGTCTTCTTGACGATCTTCATCTTCAAGTAGACTTGCTCCAGAACTCCGTGATTCTCCAAGTGCAAAGGTATGATCTTTAAGCTTTGGCACCGGAATCACCATGATAAGCTTCTAATCATCTTGTTGAAGCTAATCACCAACCTAATATCCTGTTAATGATCTGAAACTTAGAAACACAAGAATATTAGTAAACATAACTACATGAGTGTTGATCATCATCAAAACTAGAGTGGAAGGCCATTGGGCCAACAATAGCAGGTAAAACACTCTTATTAAGATTTTAGAGTTAAATTTATAATATCAAAGATTTGAAAGATAAATTTCTAAATATAAAAGATTTGGTGGGGTACATATCTAAATAATCAATTTGTTATATAATGTATCTTCAAAGTCAGAGAGATCTGCGAGCTTAGCTGTTAAGAATACTATTACGGTTAAGATTTTTCTTATTAAGCAGTTCCTATATGGAGTTCCCATATTACATAACTATATGTCCATATATTCTCTGACATTGCACTCATAAATTACGTAGATAATTTAGTTTCTCAAGTGATTTAACATGTATCAAAACTTTCTCTCTAAAACTCTAATTGCCATAAAAAATTTCTTTTAATTGTCATGCTCAAGCCTTGCATGAGCCTACGCTAGGCCGCACTCACGTATTGTGTGCTTGGTGCAGGTTATTCTCTGTTGGAAAATAATGTATGAATTACTGCTAAGTTATTTAAATTAAACTTTCAAGAAGGAAGAAACTTTTCTATTTTGATCGAGGGGTGTGAAGCACTGTCCTTAAGAGTAAATCACGCCCCTCTAAGAGAGTATCTCGGTGCAGCAGGTTGATAGCTGCCTACCCTCCAGAATTCAATGATCGCTGGCCCTACAAACATGCACTCGCAATGCACAGGCCCTCGAACAGATCGGTTTTGTTTCCTCCAGAGATGCAGGAAAGAACTGAAGAGTTTAATAAATTTTAGAGGAGGAAGAAGATGGTTGAGTTGTGTTGTTAAGAACAAGAAATATGTCCTTTATAAAGAAAGTTTTTCATCATTAGAAAATCCTTGGGCAGAGAAACAATACTTGAACATAGAAAGAAATCTTTCCTTGTGCAGAGGAACAATATTACCTTGGAAAGTGTCACTGCAGAACTTGGGCAGAGAGTCTCAATGGCTAACTCTGACATGACAGAACATGAAAAGATATGAATCTCAACAGCTATCTCTGACCCAAATATTATAACAGGTTTGGAAAGATTTTATTTTAATTTTAAATCTAAAAATAAAATTGGCAAAACTTAGCTTATTCGGGCACACCTGCGAGGCTCTAAAACCCAGATTTGCACCGCCCTGCGCGTGCGAACATGTGCATTAAGTTTTTCTGGACCCGGTAATAACCCAATTTCCTTCATTGGGCCTCAATGAGTTTGTGTGCGCGCGAGCACCCCCTGGTTTCTTGCCCACACAACCCATCATGAAAGTGACTCCATATATAAACATTAAAGAGTTCTTTTCCTATCCAATGTGGGACTAAAAGAACTTTGCTTAATTTGGAAATACCCTCAAACAACTAGCAATCCCCCACTATTTCAAAATTAAAAGGAAGGATGATAGGAATGAGAGAGAAGAGGAAGAAACATGAGAACTCAATGCTTCAATAGTGGTGACTTTTGGTCTATGAACCACTACCTAGGATATGTAGGTGTGTCCCACAGAAAGTTGGTGAAACGTAAAATTTTTATGAACCAATCTCTCTAATTATGGATCATTGATCTACTATCCACATATCATTCTTAGAACCGAGCTGTTCAAACGGGTTGGCGCAAATCAGCCGTGCGCCCTACCTGGATATTTATGAGCGCTCTAGAGAATATGTCTACATTCTCAGAGGAAGCGGCCCCACTTGACACTCATATAGGTGATCCATCAAGTGTGTATTGCAATTAAACACACCACCCAATAAGAGCTATGGTAGTCCATTAAGAGCTAATGTGCATCCTTTACACATTGCTATTTGCACTATCTACATCATAGGAAGGGTCTTCTCAATTATAAAATAATGATAGTGCATCACCAAGTCAACAAATGATTTGTTATTATCCATATGAACCTACTTTATGAGTTCATCAATCACATAGGTTGGGTTACTATTATTTTTTACTCTTTGTTATAGACATGAGTCTCATTCTCTTTGATGTATTCTCTACTAGTTTTCTCCCTTGTGGTTTGATAAATGGATCACTTATATTAAGCTCTGCCCTTACATAGTCAAGAGATATGATCCCATCATCCAGTAATTGCTTTATAATTTTATATCTTAGACGTATATGCCTACTCTTTCTATTGTATATTTTATTCTTAGCTCTAACAATAGTAGCTTGATTATCACAATGAATAGACACAGACGAAGCTAGTCTCTTCCAAATTGGTATATCAATCAAAAGATTCCTGAGCCACTCTGCTTCAGTACCTACCTACCATCAAGTGGAGCGAGCTGTGATGGTTTGCTTGGATGTTTTTCAAAACACCGCACCCCCACCAAGTGTGATCACATATCTACTTGTAGACTTTAACTCATCAGAATCGGAGATCCAGTTAGCATCTGAATATCCCTCTAAAATAGAAGGAAAGCCACAATATGTCAAACTATAATTAATAGTTCCTTTTATATACTTTAGCACTCGATATAATGTTGTCCAATGATCCTTATTAGGACAATGAGTGTAACGACTAAGTAGTCCCACGGCATAAGCAATGTCTGGTTGTGTATAATTCATCAAGCGCATTAAACTACCAATAATTTGTGCATACTCAGATTGTGATACACTTTCTTCTTTATTCTTTCTTAAGTGAATGCTGCCATCATAAGGTGTGAAAATAGGAGTGCAGTCAAAATGATCAAATCTTTTCAATATTCTTTCTATATAGTGTCCTTGTGAGAGCATGATACGATCAGAATCTCTAATTATTTTAATTCCTAATATCACATCAATTTCACCCATGTCTTTCATATCAAAATTAGAGGACAAAAATGATTTGGTGTCATTTACAATTTCTAAGTTTGTACCAAATATAAGCATATCATCAACATATAAACATATGATAATACCAATATTATCCTCAAATTTAGTATAGATACATTTATCAGTCTCATTAATTTGATAACTATAGGAAACAAGAACACTATCAAATTTATCATGTCATTGTTTGGGTGCTTGTTTTAAACCATATAAAGATTTTATAAGTTTGCAGATTTTGTGTTCATTTCCTGTTGTCACACAACCTTCAGTTGGTCCATATATATTTCTTCTTCCAGTTCTCCATTTAAGAATGCAGTTTTAACATCCATTTGATGTATCACAAGCTTATGAATAGATGCTAAAGCAAATAACACTCTAATAGATGCAATTCTAGTCACAGGAGCAAATATATCAAAATAATCAAAATCTTTCTTTTGAGTGTATCCTGTAGCAACCAATCTTACTTTAAATTTATCAAAGACCCATCAGGTTTCAGTTTTTTTTGTAAATATCCATTTACAACAATTGGTTTTTACACCTGGTGGCAAATCAACAAGTTCCCAAGTGTGATTCGATAATATGGATTCTAATTCATTATTAATAGCCTCTTTCCAGAATGGAGCATCCGGAAAGGAGATAGCCTCTTTATAAGTGAGAGGGTCATCACCAATAAGAAATGTAAAGAAATCTTTACCAAAGTCAGTTTCTTTTCTAACTCTTTTACTTCTTCTTAATTCAATCTCTTCATTATCATCAGATTCTTGTGCATGACAAGATGATAAAGCATGAGAAGGTTTATCAACATGAGTTTTCAATGAAAAATATGCTCAAAGAATTCTGCATTTTTAGTTTCAACAATAGTGTTACTTTTCATAACATTATTATCACTTCTAGTCACAAGAAACCTATATGAAGCATTATGATGTGCATAACCTATAAACATGCAGTCAAAGGTTTTGGGTATTAGTTTCTTTTTTTTTTGGTTCAGCTAGAAAAACTTTAGCTAGGCACCCCCACACTTTTAAATAGTTTAAATTTGGAGCATGTCCTTTCCAGATTTCATATGAGATTATGCCAATTTTCTTATAGGGTATCTATTTTGAATAAGATAAGCAGAGAGTACAGCTCCTCCCACAGGTTCAGAGGTGCACCAGAATTTATAAGCATAGCATTCATCATATTTTTGAGTGTTCTATTTATTCTTTCAGTAACACCGTTAGATTTAGGTGAATATTGAGGGGTAGTCTCATAAATTATGTCATGTTGCTCACAACATTCATTAAATTATTTAAGTTCATATTTACCATCTCTATCTGATCTCAATCTGTTGATTTTCTTATTTAGTTAGTATTCCACTTCTGATTTATATTTCAAAAATATTTCAAAGGCTTCATCTTTAAATCTTAACAGATAAACTACTGTATATCTAGAACAGTCATTAATAAAGGTGATATAGAATCTTTTACCACCTCTAATTAAGTTATTTTTAAGTCACCAAGATCACCATGAATAAGCTCAAGCAATTCAAATTTTCTTTATATACTTTTGCATAATTTCTAAGTGGATTTAGATTCAACACATATTTTATATTTGTTATGATCAGATATAGTTATATTATGCAATAGACTTATATCTTTTATTTTCTTAATGTAAGAAAAACTAACATGTCCTAATCTACCATGCCAAAGATCATAAGAGTCAATCATGTAAGTAGAAAAAGTAGATGCATTTTCATTCATGATTTCAAGTACATTCAGCATAAATAAACCCTGACTACAGTACCCTTTACCAACAAATTGTCCATTCCTAGTCATTACAATTTTATCAGATTCAAAGCAGACCATAACTCCAGCTTTTTCAAGAAGAGAAACAGAAATAAGTTCCAACGAATCTCAGAAACATGAAACACATCTGTAAGAGAAAGGATCTTCCCTGAAGTAAGCTTGAGAAGCACCTTTCCCTTACCCACAACGGGTGAGGGCCTCGAATCGCCCATAAACACTTGTTCACCATCATCAACAGAGGAGTAAGAAGAGAAAACCCCTCTGTCGGCACATATATGTCGGGTTGCCCCAGAATCAATCACTCAGTTCTTATTATGTGCAACAATGTTAACTTCAGATATTACATCAGCAACAATATCACTCTCAACCAAGCTAGCTTATGATTTAGATGGAGCCTCTCCAGTCTTCCAGAACCTATACTATGCTGAGTAGTGTCCGGGTTTGTCACACAAAAAACAGTTTCCTTTCTTCTTGAAAGTAGAGTTAGGGTTTCTTTTCATCTTAGGGTTCTGATTTGATTTGAAGTTTGGCTTATGAAAATGTTTCTTTGGTTTAGAAGGCTTGCTTTTAATTAGATTTGCTTTGGAGGTAAGCTCCTTGGCCCTTTCTCTCTTTCTTTATTTTTCTCTTCAATTCTAATATGAATTATTACATCTTCAAGGTTTATTTGTTTTCTATTATGCTTTAGTTCTTTCTTGTAATCTTTCCATGAGTTAGGTAATTTTTCAATTAGGACTCCAGCAACAAAGGCTTCAGGTAGGGTGGTATTTTCATTTTTAAGATCATCAATTAGAACACAGTATTCATGAATTTGAGAGGAAATATCTTTTTCATCAGACATAACAAAATTTAGAAAATTTTCAATAGCAAAATTTTGAGTTCCAACATCTTCAAGAATGTATTTCTTATTAAAACTTTCCTAACTTTCAGTTGCAGTTTTATAAGGATAGTAAACATCAAACAGTGCATTACTAAGTGTGCTGAGAATGATGTGTCTACAAATTTTGTTGGCGTTTTTTCAGTTTTGTGATCGAGACGGAATAAGCACTTGAAAACGTGTATTTATGAAATCAGTGAAATTATATATGTGATAATATTCTCTTGATACTTTCGTTATAGCATTGGCTCAACGGGTTGAATCCACAGGGATGGGAGGCGATAGAAGCATTAACAGTTTTTATTCACGTCGGTTGTTAACAAGTTCTTCTTTGTGTTGGCCCAAAGGCTTTCCACTCTAGTTTTGATGATGATTAACTCATGTAGTTATGTGTACTAATAATCTTGTGATTTTAGCTTCAGATCATTAATTAAGTTATTAGTTGGTGATTAGCTTCAACAAGATGATTTGGAAGCTTTCACATGTTGATTCAAGAGCCCGAGCGTAAAAGATCATATATAGCACTTGCTCGGTGGATCAAGAAGTTTTGGATCGAGTCGGCTTGGAGATGGCGCTCTACAAAAGGACTTTGGTACCATAGTTTAGTTTTGTGTTTAGATCCAAATTGTAAAGATTAGAATAGTATGGTATGCTCAAGTTCACAACACACACGTTTCATGTTTTGGTTTTCGGTTTTTGGTTTAACCGATCTTGGTTTGCATGAATAGATATTTATCAAAACAAGTTTACATGGTTTAATGTATATTAGATTTGTTCTATATACATACATGCTTCAACTATTTAGACAAACTTAGTTTGATAGTCTATTTCATGTGTTTTATGTTTTGGTATTTTTAACAAAACATATTTTGGAATTATTGACAAAAACATGGATATATATATATATGTTTCATGTATATAGGATTACATCCATATACATCATGCCTAAATGTTATTTAATATCATGTTTTTGTATTTGGATAAGTTTTGGACAAAATGTATTTTCTATTCAAAAATCCAAGTTTTAGAAAATACAAGTTTTGGATTTTGGTAAAAATGATAAGACACAAAAATGTTTTAAAATGTTTGTTATTTGTGATGAAATTTTTATCACATGTTTATATTTCAATATAAAATGAGAAAACTATTTTTGTGTAATTTTTACAAGTTTTATGGATTTATTAAAATATTTTTCCATCCTGTTTTCTGACCCAAGACACTGGCTGATAGGCTAGGTCGGTCGACCGTGCGGTCGGCCAAACCAATGGCCGGTCGACCCAGCGGTCGACCGACGTGCACAGAGCTGTGCACGTCTGGCAGCAATGTGGGACGGTCGGCCGGCTGGCCGACCGGACCAGAGAGCAGTGCTCTTTGTTCTTTTCGGTCGACCGGGAGGTCGACCGTCAGTTGCCAACGGTCAAAATGTGACCGTTGGACGGTCGACCGATTTTGACCGTTGGACGGTCGATCGAGCGGTCGACCGGTAGGTCATTTTTGGCAGGATCTGCTGCCAACGGCTATATTTTTCTGGGGGCTATAAATACCCCATTAATGGCCAGTTTTCTATAAGATTTTTTGTGCGAATTTTTCCTGACTCTCTAGTGTTTTCACAGCAATCAAAAGAAGTTTTTGGGCTTTAAATTGAACAATCTATTTGGTGTTTTTGTTAGGGTTTGGAAAATTAAGAAAGGGTTTTTGGGAAAAGATTTTGATTCAACTTCTTCATCTAGGTTTCTAATTTTTCCCAAAGATTTTCTTTGAGTTTTTGATTTCCATTCCTTTGGTTTTCTCCACACTTGAGCTACATCTACTTTCTTATTCTATAGGATCTTTGTGTGGGAGAAAGAGATTGTTTGTGGTTGTTGTTTTGACCACCAAGTTGTAAACCCATTATTTACTTTGTGCCTTGCCCTCATTGTGTTGAGGAGGTTGTGCATTTGGGTTGTATCCCTCAAGTTGTGAGGTGATCCTTGTGTTGCTTGGTGCTAATCCCTCAAGTTGTGAGGTGATTGTTTGTTGGATTGGAGTTGTGCCTCAAGGAGGAGGTTGTGTTTGTAAGGAGAGGAGTTGGGTACTCCTTGTAATTGTGATTGCCCCAAATCCTCGGTGGAGGTTCCCTTTGTGGGAGTCCTTTGTGGACAAGCTAGTGGACTTGAAATCCTTCTGTGTGAAGGCGAGGATGTAGAGCTGGGTGCTCGAACCTCGAAACATATCTTATTATTTGCGCTTGATCCCTTGGCTCTTACTCTCTCTCTCTCTCTTTACTTTGTGCCTTGCTTCAATTCATATTGTTCATTCATAATTGCTTGGCTTGTTTGAGTGTGCATCTCTTGTTAATTGCAATTAGTTTTTAAATTCCGCATTAAGTTCATTAGATTGCATAATCACCTATTCACCCCCCCTCTAGGTGATTTTTCAATTTGTATCAGAGCCTACGCTCCTGATATTAGGTTTAACTACCTAGGAGTGAGACCTTGGTTTGTTAATCTTCATTTGCATTTTCATTTGCACACATTTAGTTTGCACTCATGGATAGCCCTCCTATGTTTGACTTTTTTAGACTTGATGTTTGGAAGTCCAATATGAGTAGCCATTTGAAAAGACTAGGACATCTAATTTATCAAGCCTCCACTATGGAATCCTTCCCTAATAGTAGCAAGCATAAAAAGGCCAATGCATTAGCACTTAAAACACTTAGAGCATCTCTCAATGAAGATCTTTTATATGTGTTTGATCGTTATGACTCGGCTTTTGCAGTTTAGAGTATATTGACGTCTCCCGAGCTACCCGTGATTATTAACAAGTTGAGAAGATCTAGGAGAGACAAGTCCGAAGAGCATTGCCTCATGGTCCAAGGGAAAGACTCCCTTGAGGTACAATCAGATTCTCAACTAGATGATAGCTCTAGCTCATATTGCTATGGATGTTTAGAAGTTCAAAATTTAAATGTAAAACTTGCCACAAAACTTGAAATTTTTTTGGAAAAACATGAACTTTTGAAAAAGAATCATTTTGATTTAAAAGAAGAAATGAAGGATTTGTGCTCAACTTTTGAATCGGTTTTGCAAGAGAAGGAAGAGATTACTAGTGAACGTGACTCACTAAGATCTCAACTAGACCTTACCCTAAAAGAGATTGATGTTTTGAAAACAAAAATGACTTTGATGATGTTGTGAAAAACAATGAGGCTCTATCTTCAAAATTGGATTTTGTTTTAAAAGATAATCTTGTTTTGAAAAATGAAATTGATTTTATTACAAAAGAATTGGATTTAGTTTTAAAGAAAAATAAATCCTTGCAAATTGATATTGATTCTCATGTGTGCCATGCTAGTATAGCTTCTTGTTCTTCTAGCACACCTATTACTTGCTCCACTTTATCTTCTAGTATTGAAAATGACATAAATGTTTTGAAGAAAAGTGTAAATTGTTTGGGCTCCACTTTGAGCCAATGTAATTTAAATCATACACGCTTGGAAACCTTGGTTCGCAAGAAACAAGTTCCATCTTTACATGTACACCCATCATGGCATACACATGCTCATCACGGACACAACCATAACATGTATGCTCATGTGTACACTTGTACACATTGTGGTCGTAAGGGCCACCTTACTAGATTTTGCTATGATCGTTTACATATTGAAAATTTAGCAAATAATCTTGTTTGGGTTAGGAGAGATACTAACTCCTATGGACCCAAAAGAAAATGGGTACCAAAGACCACCCCTAAAATTTTTGATGTAGGTGTGGGCTCTCGCATCACGTGAGAGTAGCGGTGCCTTGAAGTGGATGCGTTCCGTGCTTAAAGAAAACAATTTGGATGCATCACTTTCAAGGGGAGTCTGGTGGAGAAGACCACCATTGGTTTGGAGAACTAGAGAGGTGCCTTCATCAGTTTTGGTATCGATCTCTAACTCCCGTTTTTATTTACATGCTTTTCATGTTTATCACATATAGCATGTTTTATTGTTTGTAGATTATTATGATAATTCCATGTTTATTAAATCCTTGACATACATGTTTAGCATTTTGAGACACCCATGTTTAATATGGACTATTATTTTGTGTTCTCACCATTTGTTTAGCTATCATGTCTATCATAGGTTTAATAACATGTGGATTTTCTTAATAATCATATTTATGTTTATCATGATGATTTATATCTTGTTTTGATGCTTCATGATTTGAATATATGTTTAAATGTTAGTTTTCATTAAGAGTAGGATTTATACTTGTACATATAGTGGGCCACAAATAGGTCTTTATATATGTTTATGCTAGAATTCTTATTTGTACCCATTAGATGTGCTAGTATAGTCTAGTTTTGATGATTCATGCATTTTAACCTATATTCTCATTTTAGATATGTTTCTTTGATCATGTGTTTTAACTTCATGTATATGTCCATCTTGTCTAAACTATTGATTATACATATACATCCCTTGAGCCACGTGCCTTCATGCATATACTTTTGTGGACTCATTATGTTTAGGATATGTATGTATACTTTAGTTTGTACATGACATACATATACCTTGAAGTTTAAATCGTTTTGATGATTTTCATGTTTTTAGGTAATTTCAATTGGTAATGAAAATCTAGTTTTTCATGTTTTCATGATTTCAAAGAATTTCATATGAGCTTAATTGAATATTTTCATGTTGATATGTGTCACATTATACTTGTACACTCACTTTACTAGTTTACTCATGATTTATTTTCATGAGACTATGATATGGGCTTTATGGACTTTGAGTGTTTAGTGATCATGTAATTTACATGTATTTCATGAAAAATAATTTTGTTTTATTCCTTACTTGAAGGATTTCGTACTAGTTTAAAATTTTTCCTATAACTAGTTCGTATTCTTCACTATGGTAGAGATTTTCAAACATACTACATTTTCAAACCTATTTTTTTGAAAACCCCTACCTTCAATGGGTGGTTGGACGGGAGATCATGTTCATGTATGCTTTAAAATAAAAATCATTTAAAACTTGAACCATGATTGGGAGGTATAGTAATATGAGATATACATTTGATCTTATTGTTTCAATTGGTATCATTGGACTCTTTCAATTGGTATCAATTTTGACCTTTCTTGTATACTCATATATGTTTGTATGTATGTATGCTTTCAATTTCAAAGAATATCAATTTCTATTGGTATTTATCTTTCATACATATATATGTTTGTGTTTATGATAAGCTTGAGTTTCAACTTTATTTCAATTGATTAAATTTTCAATTGGTATCTTATTTCAAGCTTATGTATGTGTTTTGTTGGTATTTCATAAAGGGAGAGAAAATTCGATTTTCATATTTACAATTGGTATTTGTATTTCCACTCCCTTACTTTATGATAGAAAATAAAAATTTTAAATTGATATCATATACTTAAAAAAAAAATACTCTCTTTTGATATCAAGATGTTTATTTGAATGTTTTTAAAAATTGGTATCTCAAAATTTTGTTTAAAAGATAAATTCAAAAGTTTTGATTTGTATTGCCTATATGCAAGGAGAGCTTAACATCTCTTCTACATATAGATTCATGATGAGTGTATCTTGTATTGAAGAGCTTGACAATCTTTTCTTTATGTGGTACACGTGTGTAGGGAGAGCATCACATCTCCTCTTATGCATTGCATAGTGTATGTTATGTGAATTAGGGCTTGTCATCCCTTTTTCATGTAATGTATATGTGTAGGAAAGTTACTTCACCGTCTTCCTCTTCATGAATGTATATAGCATATACCATTTATTGATCTATGTTTACTTTCAATTGGTATCAAGATGCTACTTTCACATATTTTCAATTGGTACCTTAATTGATTGTCACCCCTATTTGATTTTTGTTTTGTTTTAGACAAAAAGGGGAGAACATTATTCTTATCAACCCTTTTATTGATTCTTTGTTTCGAACAAAAAGGGGGAGAAAAAAATTTATTGATTTGTTTTTGCTTTTAACCCTTATTGATTGTTTCTTTGTATTAAAAAAAAAGGGAGAAGATTTTGTTTTGTTTTGGTTTTTACCCCTTTATTGATGATTGACAAAAAGGGGGAGAAAGATTTTGGTTTATATATGCATGTTTATGTTTTGCATATATTAAGTTTAATTTAGTTTAATTTTAATTGGTATCTAGAGCATGTTTTGTTTTTGAACATTTCATTGGTATCTAGAGCCTTTTATTGAACATTTATTTGTTTATTGGTATCTAGAGCATGTTTTGTTTTTAAACATTTCATTGGTATCTAGAACCTCTTATTGTTTATGAATTTCTATGCATTCATGTTTAAGAGCCTTTGTTGCATATTATTTATTGTTTATTTGTTTATGCATGAGTTAAGGGGGAGCTTCTTTGAAGCTTAACTATCCATGCATATATAACTCCATGAGTTTTGTCATCATCAAAAAGGGGGAGATTGTTGGCCCAAAGGCTTTCCACTCTAGTTTTAATGATGATTAACTCATGTAGTTATGTGTACTAATAATCTTGTGATTTTAGCTTCAGATCATTAATCAAGTTATTAGTTGGTGATTAGCTTCAACAAAATGATTTGGAAGCTTTCACATGTTGATTCAAGAGCCCGAGCGTAAAAGATCATATATAGCACTTGCTTGGTGGATCAAGAAGTTTTGGATCGAGTCGGCTTGGAGACGGCGCTCTACAAGAGGACTTCGGTACCATACTTTAGTTTTGTATTTAGATCCAAATTGTAAAGATTAGAATAGTATGATATGCTCAAGTTCACAACACACACATTTCATGTTTTGGTTTTCGGTTTTTGGTTTAACCGATCTTGGTTTGCATGAATAGATATTTATCAAAACAAGTTTACATGGTTTAATGTATATTAGATTTATTCTATATACATGCATGCTTCAACTATTTAGACAAACTTAATTTGATAGTCTATTTCATGTGTTTTATGTTTTTGGTATTTTTAACAAAACATATTTTGGAATTATTGACAAAAACATGGATATATATATATATGTTTCATGTATATAGGATTACATCCATATACATCATGCCTAAATGTTGTTTAATATCATGTTTTTGTATTTGGATAAGTTTTGGACAAAATGTATTTTCTATTCAAAAATTCAAGTTTTAGAAAATACAAGTTTTGGATTTTGGTAAAAATGATAAGACACAAAAATGTTTAAAAATGTTTGTTATTTGTGATGAAATTTTTATCACATGTTTATATTTCAATATAAAATGAGAAAACTATTTTTGTGTAATTTTTACAAGTTTTATGGATTTATTAAAATATTTTTCCATCCTGTTTTCTGACCCAGGACACTGGCTGACAGGCCAGGTCAGTCGACCGTGCGGTCGGCCGAACCAATGGCCGGTCGACCCAGCGGTCGACCGATGTGCACAGAGCTGTGCACGTCTGGCAGCACAGTGGGATGGTTGGCCGGCCGGCCGACCGGACCAGAGAGCAGTGCTCTCTGTTCTTTTCGGTCGACCGGGCGGTCGACCGTCAGTTGCCAACAGTCAAAATGTGACCGTTGGACCGCCGACCGAGCGGTCGACCGGTAGGTCATTTTTGGCAGGATCTGCTGCCAACGGCTATATTTTTCTGGGGGCTATAAATACCCATTAATGGCCAGTTTTCTATAAGATTTTTTGTGCGAATTTTTCCTGACTCTCTAGTGTTTTCACAGCAATCAAAAGAAGTTTTTGGGCTTTAAATTGAACAATCTATTTGGTGTTTTTGCTAGGGTTTGGAAAATCAAGAAAGGGTTTTTGGGAAAAGATTTTGATTCAACTTCTTCATCTAGGTTTCTAGTTTTTCCCAAAGATTTTCTTTGAGTTTTTGATTTCCATTCCTTTGGTTTTCTCCACACTTGAGCTACATCTACTTTCTTATTCTATAGGGTCTTTGTGTAGGAGAAAGAGATTGTTTGTGGTTGTTGTTTTGACCACTAAGTTGTAAACCCATTATTTGCTTTGTGCCTTGCCCTCATTGTGTTGAGGAGGTTGTGCATTTGGGTTGTATCCCTAAAGTTGTGAGGTGACCCTTGTGTTGCTTGGTGCTAATCCCTCAAGTTGTGAGGTGATTGTTTGTTGGATTGGAGTTGTGCCTCAAGGAGGAGGTTGTGTTTGTAAGGAGAGGAGTTGGGTACTCCTTGTAATTGTGATTGCCCCAAATCCTCGGTGGAGGTTCCCTTTGTGGGAGTCCTTTATGGACAAGCTAGTGGACTTGAAATCCTTCTGTGTGAAGGCGGGGATGTAGAGCTGGGTGCTCGAACCTCGAAGCATATCTCGTTGTTTGCGCTTGATCCCTTGGCTCTTACTCTCTCTCTCTCTCTCTCTCTCTTTACCTTGTGCCTTGCTTCAATTCATATTGTTCATTCATAATTGCTTGGCTTGTTTGAGTGTGCATCTCTTGTTAATTGCAATTAGTTTTTAAATTCCGCATTAAGTTCATTAGATTGCATAATCACCTATTCACCCCCCTCTAGGTGATTTTTCACTTTGTAAAAGAATGAGAAAAGGAGAAAAGAAGAGAAAATCCAGAAAGTGATAGATGCAGAAAGGCGATGAAATGACGATGTGAAAACAAAAGATAAGTGATTATAGAAAACAAAATAAAAAAGATGAAGCTTGCAGTAAAGAAGATGAAAATAAAGGTGAACAAAGAAGATAGTAAAAACAACGATAAAAAAAGAATAAAAGATTTTGGAATTGGTTTTTAAAATAAAGTAAAAGAAAACTCATGGCTACTAACTACCACTTGCTCCACTAACCATGCTAACCTCTTAGTGATAGTTGCCTCACATGAATCCTTGGCCATCACTAATCCTTGGCTTCAAGAGACGATACAGAGCATGGCTCATAAGATTGTTTTTCTACATTCAAATAATACATCCATATCATATAACAAGTTGCAAGCTACTATTAAATCATCAAAACCGGTTAGAGGTGAGCATGAAATAAAGAAGACATTGCAAGTTAGCAAGTTAGTGAATTAGGTATTAGAAATGTTAGAATGTTAGAATCCATCGTCATGAGCCATCAATGGCTCTTGTAACAGCAAGGCCTTGTAGAGGCTATTAGATTCATGTGGATTATCAAGTAAGTGGTTAGATAGTTAGTGGTTAGTAGTTAGATTGCCATGAGAAAAAAAGATTAGCTAAGAATCATGTAGAAGATGGAGAAGATTATATTGGAGAAGAAAGGAGACACCTTTACATAGATTGTTACAATCTATTACATCAATATCTCTCTATCTCTCTCTGAATCTCTCAGCCCTACTATAAGATCTAAAAACAAAATGAAAATAAAAATAAAAGACAAAGAAGATCCTAATCTACAACAAAAGAGAGAAAACTTAGCCTAAATCGCAATCTCCTTCCGTTCTGGGACTCTGCAGGGCTATATATAGGCATCAGGGTTTCTAGAAGACGAGACGGGGCCACGCGTCGAAGATTGACACGTGGCCCCACCATATGGCCGCGAAAACGTGGCCATAGCCGTGTTTCCGTGGCCAAACCAGGGACTTAGGTCCCTGTTTTTTGGCGAGAGTTCCCCGTCGCTTCTAGGACCTTCTTGGTATACTTGGTTTCGGGTATTTTCGCCCGGATATTCATCTGACGTGCGCAAGAATCTAGGTTCAATGCATCTTCTAGAAACTCCCTTACTTGGCCTCCAAGAAATCCAGATTTAATTACCCAAAAATGGATTTAATTAAGCTCTTATTATCCTTTTTCCCTCCTTGTCTTGATTATTTGTAAGAGAGACCAAAACACGGTGTATACCGACATTTTATTCATAAATTAGTAGAAAAATACGATATAATAATGCAAAATGTAGACTAATCACACCCCCACACTTATCTTTTTGCTTGTCCCGAGCAAAATAAGAAAAAGAAAAATAATACTATAAATATTATTACACCACTTTCGCAGGTGACACGATTGTACTGAGCGTGTACAACAAGTCGTTAAACCTCTAGGTTTCCCTTGAAGAGGAGTTTTGTCTCTTGAGGGTTTTCAGCAGATTGCACCCACAAAATCCATAAAGAAAGAAGACAAATGTTACTATTTTGAAAACACATCTTAAAAAAGAGACAAGTTTAAGAAATATTTTTGCAAAAATATAAGAGATCTAAGGTCATAAGTCCACCAAAAATTAGTCTTCCTTAAACTTAATCTCTATGCAAGATCTTGTCTTCAATTAAGCTAAGAATTTAAAATTGAATTGAATATTTTATCCTTCATAAAACCTAAATAATATGCACTTTGTGATAGTGAAGATTTCTGGGATTTCAACTCCAATCATCAAGCCATATATATATATATTATATATATATATATATATATATATATATATATATATATATATATATATATATATTTCTTTTTTTCTTCCTTTAGCTTCATTAGGCTTTCTAGTTCACCCATGTAGCGAGCCTTTAACCGATGACCCAAACAGACGGTCCTAGGGTACCAGATGAGAAAACATCCCTCGGGTTTAAGGACTCGAGTAAATAAGACCACAAAACTAAGGGGGATTATTTGTTTCTTTTGACCACCGTTAGGCATGAATAATCATGTTTCTTGAGGCATAATTATCCAGCTTAGTAAGTGATTTTTTCTTCGTATATAATATATATTTTCTTTTTATTTATTTTTGCTTTATGACACTTTAGGTCTTTGTTTACAACCCAAAAATGTGAAGTGTGAAGTGCATACTATCTAAGGCAAAAAATTCAAGATAAAATTATCTCCCCTATCTTTTATACTTAACCCATAATTTTAAACAAGATCTATTATTTCAACTAGGTTTAAGAAGTCATAATTAAGGTTTTCTTAATTTTTAAGATCATCTTAATTTTCTTAAAAATAGATCAAAATATTGTCTCTTATTTCAAAAAGTTTTTAAAGAAAGGGAAAAATTCCTATACAAAAGAAGAATTTTAAGAAGTGAAAAATAAAGAAAATCTAAAAACTCTATATTAGTAAACCCTCCCCCACACTTATCTCATGTATTGTCCTTAATGCATCGTGATGTATGTATGCATGAAACAAATAGAGAGGGAAGAAAAAATCACCTCAAGGTGGTAGTTCCGGTGGTGGTCTGATTGGTCCATGAAATGTGGCCGAATCCAACTTGCGTGGAGTCCAGAGGAACCCACTGAAGCCTCTAAAATACAACCCACTAGAATGATGTATATATGTATGATTTTTATTAAGAATTTTATCCCATCTAATTTTCAAATTTTCAAAATAATTTCAGAGTCAATTTTATTAACACCCTTGTTCCAAAATAGAGCATAAAAAGATGGAATGATTGATTTGAACTCAGGAAGCACATGAACTAATACTAACTCAGGAATTTGACTGAAGTCAAGTAAAGGTTTAGGAGTCGAGATTGGTTCAAGAAGTGGGTCCAAATCAAGAGTTAAAACTCAAGTCCACATTCATTTTCCCATGATGGAATGTGACTTCCTAAGGTTGGTGATTTCAGTTCAAGAATAACAGGTATGGAACCAAAACTGACTCTAAAATGTTGCTCAATTTGGGTAACAAAACTGGAGTCAATATTGATTTAGGAATTTGAACTGGATCACAAATTTGAGGATCAAAGTCACATTCTTGTCTGAGTTCAATTTCATAAAAATAAGAACTTGCCAATTTGTCAATGGGACTTTCAAAAGTATGAAATTGGCCAAGTTCAATATGATGATCATAAATGATTGGTGATTCAATTTCATAAGGGATTGGTACTGGATCCAATGTTGACTCGAAAAAAAGCCTGAAATCAGGTAAAAATACCTCAGTCATTATGGAATCAGGCAGTGAAATTGAATTACCAGTTGAGATTCAGGATTTATTCATACTCAAGTTCAATCTCAGGAAAATGATAACTTGCCAAAATATCAATGGGATTTTCAACAGTCAGAGTTTGGTCATGTTCAAATGGGTGGACTGAAATTGAATCTTGGTTTTCAAAACAACATGATTCTTTAGCTCTAATAGAATGGTTAGTGACATCAACAATGGTCAAAGGATGAGAATGAAGATTTTTGACCATCATATCTATGTCATGATTATGAGCGATTTGAACCTGAGACATGATTTCAAGCATCTTTCATAGTCGATTGGTTCATCATTTTGTTGTGATTAGGCTTGAAAAGATGAAGATTTATTTTGAAAATTATGGTGAAATCGTGAGTCCATCCGATTTTGTGTTTTTTGTTCGGACTCACGCATACTCATTTTCAAGATTGATGGCTTTTTATTTTGAACTGGTGGGACTGAGTATGAATCTTCAAAATAGTGCGGATTTGGGGAGGCTAATATTTTCTAAAATTTTCGTTCGGCCTCCTGCATGGCTTCTACACTCTTTTCTAGCTCGATTTTTTCTTTAATTGGTGTTTTAGAAAAGGAGTATAGGAAGCAAGATCAGGGAATGAATATTGTGAGATTTGTGGACAAGGTGGATACGGTGGACAAGGAGATTGAAAATTTAACTTGAGGGAGGTGAATCCTCATTGATTCTGTGAAGAGTTAAAATTATTTTGAAAATTATAGTCATAAGATTGGGGGTATAGGTTGTATTGATTCGGATAAGTCCAACCCGGTGTAGTTGGTTGGTTCATATTGTAAAAAGCCGGGTTAGAATCATCTGAATCAAATGGAGTTGGTGTGAAATATGGATTCATATTAGGATTGAAAGAATTGTTATTGTTGATTTCATTTCACAAACAGTTACAAAAAAGAAAAAGCAAACAACAAACAAAAAGAAAAGAAAAAATCAAAACCAAGCCTATATTAATATTGACCTAGACGACTCTTAACTGGTCGATTACCCGTGGGAGATTGTTGTATGAATCCGACCACAAGCTAATCAGTCAGGTAGGGGCAAAATACGGTAGGAGGTATCCGTGCGTAAGTAACGGGCCTTAATTACGCCAAACCACGGTATCTTCAAGACGTAACCTCTTAATCCACAACCTTAGACACCGATTTCACAAGAGTAAGATTCAAAACAAGTTCCACCCTTGGTCAATCTCTTAATGAGTCCGAGATGTCCCTAGGGGCCAACTTTTATCAATTTTATTAGGGCTTGGGTTGTGTGAGCGGGGAGGTGGTTTTTGGGCTAAGAAAGGGTGATGAAATCCCCACCTTATCTTGAATGAGTTTTGCCCTTAATTTCAATTTGTGCAAGTGTGCAATATAGATAAGAAGATAACACAAAGCGAGTAAATCACCCACGTATTTGTCCTATGCTATATGCAATGCCATATGTACACCTCAGTCCATATAACAACAGAACAAAATACAGTATATTGGAATTGAAATTGACACGTGCCTAAATGCTAATGCCTACACCGTTTTAAAAGCGTCCAAATATCGTATTTTAGTTCTTTATTTATTACATTGTATAGGCAATCAAAGCAGAAAATTGGCAGCAGAAAATAACAATATATGCAACTTGCAAAGTCCCTGCAAAAGACAAAATACAATTGCTACAAATTGTCGCGCTTGCGCGACTTTGCTTTTATTTCCGCGACAAAGTGTAAGAAGCAAGATTTCTGCTTTTTAGAGTAGGGAGAGGCAAGCAAGAATAGCCTTCTGCAATACAAAGAATCTATAAAAATAGTCCTGCACTCCAAAACAGAGAAGAAAATGTTAACAAAAACGTGAAATCAAAACAATTCCCATCCCCGGCAACGGTGCCAAAAATTTGATCGGAGCGGAACCAACACTAAAAAACGTGTATTTATGAAATCAGTGAAATTATATATGTGCTAATATTTTCTCAATACTTCCGTTATAGCATTGGCTCAATGGGTAGAATCTACAGGGACAGGAGGCAATAGAAGCATTAACAGTTTTTGTTCACGTTGGTTGTTAACAAGTTCTTCTTTGTAAAAGAATGAGAAACGGAGAAAAGAAGAGAAAATATAGAAGGTGATAGATGCAGAAAGGCGATGAAATGGTGATGTGAAAATAAAAGATAAGTAATTGTGGAAAACAATATAAAAAGAAGATGAAACTTGTAGTAAAGAAGATGAAAATAAAGGTGAACAAAGAAGATGGTAAAAACAACGATAAAAAAAAGGATAAAAGATTTTGGAATTGGTTTTTAAAACAAAGTAAAAGAAAACTCATGTCTACTAACTACCACTTGCTCCACTAACCATGCTAACCTCTTAGTGATAATAGTCTCACATGGATCCTTGGTTATCACTAATCCTTGGCTTCAAGAGACGATACAAAGCATGGCCCATAAGATTGTTTTTCTATATTCAAACAACACATCCATACCACATAACAAGTTGCAAGTTACTATTAAATCATCAAAACCTGTTAGAGGTGAGCATGAAATAAAGAACACATAGCAAGTTAGCAAGTTAGTGGGTTAGGTGTTAGAAATGTTAGAATGTTAGAATCCATCATCATGAGCCATCAATAGCTTTTGCAAGAGCAAGACCTTGTAGAGGCTATTAGATTCATGTGGATTATCAAGTAAGTGGTTAGATGGTTAGTGGTTAGTAGTTAGATTACCATGAGAAGAAAAGATTAGCTAAGAATTATGTAAAAGATGGAGAAGATTACATTGGAGAAGAAAAGAGACACATTTACATAGATTGTCACCATTTATTACATCAATATCTCTCTCTGAATCTCTCAGCCCTACTACAAGATCTAAAAACAAAATGAAAATACAAAATAAAGAGAAAGAAAATCTTAATTTACAACAAAAGAGAGAAAACCTAGCCTAAATCCCAATCTCCTTCTGTTTTGGGACTCTGCAGGGCTATATATAGGCATACAGGTTTTCTAGAAGACGAGACGGAGCCACGTGTCGAAGACCGACACGTGGCCCCACCATATGGCCGCGGAAACGCGGCTATGGCCGCGTTTTCGCTACCAAACCAGGGACTTAGGTCCCTAGTTTTTGGCGTGAGTTCCCTGTCACTTCTAGGACCTTCTTGGTATACTTGGTTTCGGGTATTTTTGCCCGAATATTCATCTGACGTACGCAAGGGTCTAGGTTCAATGCATCTTCTAAAAGCTCCCTTACTTGGCCTACAAGAAATTTGGATTTAATTACCCGAAAAGGAGTTTATTTAAGCTCTTATTACCCTTTTGCCCTCTTTGTCTTGATTATCTGCAAGAGAGACTAAAAACGGTTTAGACCGATATTTTATTCATAAATCAGTAGAAAAATACGATATAATAATGTAGAATTGTAGACTAATCATTTTACAATTCTTTTTCTTTCTCTAGTTTAGGATCAGTTATAGCAAAGGCATAACCAGTTATACCAAGTGTAGACATAATTTTTTCTTGCCATCTTTTATAGTGGGTTCCATTAAATGGTTCAATTCTAGAGTGTCAGGCAGAGACTTAACATTAGTGCCAGCAACCATAGCAGTATCCATATCTACTCTTAAGATTGTTGGAAAATAATATATGAATTACTGCTAAGCTATTTAAATTAAACTTTCAAGAAGAAGGAATTTCTCTATTTTGATTGAGGCGTGCGAAGCACTGTCCTTAAGAGTAAATCGCGCCCCTCTGAGAGAGTATCTCGGCGTAGCAGGTTGTGGCGGCCTACCCTCCAGGATTCAACGATCGCTGGCCCTGCAAGCGTGCACTCATAATGCATAGGCCTCGAATAGCTTAGTTTTGTTTCCTCCAGAGATGCAGGGAAGAACTGAAGAGTTTAATAAATTTCAGAGGAAGAAGAAGATGGTTGAGTTGTGTTGTTAAGAATAGGAAATAGGTTTTTTATAAAGAGAGTTTTTCATCATTAGAAAATCCTTGGGTAGAGAAACAATCCTTGAATAGAGAAAGAAATCTTTCCTTGTGCAAAGAATAATATTGTCTTGAAAAGTGTCTGTAACACCCCATCCTCGGTATACATACACAGTTATGTATCCTGATTTTTGGAGAGTATTTTTTAATTTTATTTTATTTTATTTTCTGTTATTTAAATTCTTACTCATATAGCAGTACTGCATGATTTGACCTTTTGGTAATCAAATTTGATCGATTTCAGTTTCAAATATTATTTTTAATATTCTAGATTTTTCATGATTTTCTGGAATTTTTTAGAATTTAATTGTCAATCTTCAAAACCGGTGTCGACCAGTGTCGCTGACCGACTCTCGGATTTTTAATTTACAAACGGAGTTGAGAATCTAGAAACGGCTTTCACGGTATTCCTTAAAATCATGATTTCTATCTAAATGATTTTTTTGAGAATTTTTAGATTTTATCAAAAATCCAGCCTATCCGGTGTAGACACCGTTCACAGTGGATTCCAGGATTCTTATTTTGAAAATGGAATTGAATTTCTGAAAACTGATTTCACTAAAAATCTTAAAATAATATTTATTAGTTTTGAGAATTTTTGGGAGACTTTTTGAGATACTTCAATTTTTGGACTTTTCCGGAGTTTTCGGTATTTTCCCAGATACCGGGAATTTATCCAAATATTCCACTTTTCTATTTTTCCCATTTTCTCTCTCGTTCCTCAAACGCGAGTTTTGCCAACTAGATTCATCATTAAATGCAGTGATCCTCTCCATACTGCATTTAATGCTTATGGGCTAAATCAACTGAGGACCAATCAACCATGCCTTTTTGTCTTTTCTTTTAAACGCAACTTTTGCGTTTTCTTCTGGACGCAACCTTGATTTTCGCGTTTGGCTCCTTATTTGCCTAGACGCAGCTTTGATTGTCTTGGGGACGCGACATTCTTTGGAAGGAAACGCCAAGTTTCATTCATCAAGTGGAGATGGCTCATTATTATATTATTTCCCCCCTTTATATATATACTCTCCCATCTTCTCTCTCCTTCACTTTCTCTTCTCCTCCTTCATTTGCAGCCAGCAGGAGCCACCAAAAACAGCAGCCCAAGCATCTTGGCTGGCCATCACAACCCATTTTCTCCATCTTTTCACCACCAATAACTCCACCAACTCTTCCACCTTCTTCCCCTCCATCTCCTCCTCCATTTCCAACAACTACACCATCTTCTTCAACCTCTTTTCACCAAGAAACATCAAAGCAACCCATCCTCTCCATCAAACTTCACCACCATCTCCACCACCACCTGCACCACCGTAGCCACCACCAAGCATACCATCTTCACCTCCTCGTCATCCTCTTTCCGACGAACTATAGATTCGTCCCCCGTAACATCGTTTGCAAAATCCCATTTTGTCAAAGTGAACTATACTTGCACCATCAACCTCCTTCCCTTGTGAAGGCCGGTCACTCCTTCGGATTGGGGCCGCGCTCTTCTCCGTTGGCAAGACTCTAGGGCCGGTACCCTCCTTTTGGATTGGGGCCGAGCTTTTCTTCGTCGGACGCATCAAAGGAACATTTTAGGCGAGTAACTCTACTCGCCAAGACATGGATAACTATTTTCATACTTGTAATTTTTATCAATAAACGCAACCCTCAAAAGTCAGGTTCTTCTCTCTTTTGCATTCTGTTAGTCGACTTGACCCAGTCATTAGTCGACTTGAACCCTTTATTAGTCGACTACCCCCTTACCTCAAGTCGATAGCTTATTTGAAACGCGCCCTTTTTCTGAAACGCAGCCTTATTAGTCGACTATCTTTTTCTCCTAGTCGACTAACTTTTTCCTGAAGACGCGGCTCTCTGAGAGGCAGCCTTATTAGTCGACTATCTTTTTCCCCTAGTCGACTAACTTTTTCCTGAAGACGCGGCTCTCTGAGACGCGGCCTTATTAGTCGACTATCTTTTTCCCTAGTCGACTAACTTTTTCCTGAAGACGCGGCTCTATGAGACGCGGCCTTATTAGTCGACTTGGCCTTCCTCTATAGTCGACTAACCCTTCATAAGTCGACTACTTGTTCTCCCTAGTCGACTAAGTTTGGCTGCCTGCTGTGGTTAATCATTTCCTTGAATATGGACCTTATCCTCGGGACTTGTATTATATATATTGCTATTACATGACTTGTCACTTGACGAATATCTCCTCTTGTCATGCTATCTCTTGACACCAGGCATGACACACTTGACACTTTTAATTATCACGATAACGGGAATGGTAACCGGGCATCTTGTTTTACAAACTTGAATTACGTGATAGTACACATTGTACTCCTGATACTCCTGTCTTCATAATATTCCGGACTTGCTCTTGCTCATTCCCGAAATCGGATAATTACCTAAATAACTCATAAAATGAGACAACTTACATCGGGCCGGGGGAAACATGCGGCTATCAATATATGTTCGTGTTTACAGTGGTACTAGGCATGTTGTGCAACTGAAACTTCCGGTCTGACCTGTGGGCCTCCAAGCGACCGAGAGGAGTGCTGGCTCCCTCCTTCTTGGTACCATCTTGATAAGGGCATCCTATAAGACCCTCCTGATCGCCTTGCGGCAGGTTCCGTCCACCAAGCAACGGAACAATCCTGGGCCGTGGTCCCGGGTATGTACGGGACCCACTGTAAACATAGTTCGTTGATACCCCCGCTAGTTTCCAATAACAACCTTGCTTACTCGGATGTGGATCTATGTGTGCTGGGACGCTAGTTCACATAGCTAGACATCAGAGTAAGACAAGTAATAATAATAAAAGACGTCAACTGTGGATCCATTTTATGCGCTTGGATTACGATGACATGAGATAAATGTATATTGATGAGGGTTTCCTTATTTGGATTATTCCCTCGAGGTACTAGTCTCATGAGATCGTAGCCTAAGCTAGTGCAATGTCTTCCCAACTTTAACTCGTTATGCTTCCTTTACTTGCTGGCTGATTTTTCATGATACTACATCAACTCTCCTACTCATATCTCTTATGCCACTCGGCTGTAACCTGATCATTTGTTTGGGAGGTCCTGACTCCCTTGAATTTGTATGTTCAGGTTCTGATGCGTAGATTGAAGTGGAGCCCTCCACTGAAGATCAAGCCTATTTCTTGGAACAAGCTGATTTGCCCTAGCTCCTTCCGTTCCTGAATCCTTCTGCTAGCGCGGGGATCTTCTTCTCAGCCCGTGAGCACCTTTTATTATTTTACTTTTGTATCTGGCTGTGATATAATGTACATGTATCAGTATATCACGCTCTGTGATGTCTTTGTAATCTTTATGTTGGAATGTATATTGCCACGTGCTTCCGTACTCTTTTACTTGCATGTATTGTTGCTTAGCGTATATACGTGAGGGAACTTCCGACCTGCGTATGTACGTCGCAGTAACGTTTCCGTACCCTCCGGATCGGGGCGTTACAGGTTGGTATCAGAGCCTGGGCTCTCACACCTACAGTACAACCAAATTGCAAATTAATGGGATCTTAATTTGTAGTTGGGGTGCATGAGTTTCGGTTAAACATTCCAACTACAAAGTTATCCATTTCTTCTTGATATTCCTTCCCTCGATTCCTAATGTCCATCTATCTTCTGCTTTCACTCCTCTTTTCAGACATCTTTTACCAACATAGATATGGATAGGAGGGCAGGACGTAACAATTCTGGGCAGCCACAGAATGGACCCACAGGGGAAAATGCTGATATTCTTAGGGTTATCCAGAATATGGTGGAGAATCAACAAAGGCAGACCGAACTCCTCCGGCAAGGATTGATAGCAGCTCCTCAAGAACGGAGGCCAGGCAACGTGTCAGACTTCAGGCGGTTGCAGCCGGCAATATTTACGGGGGAAGAAAGACCGCTAGATGCCGAGCAGTGGCTAATTGACACAACAGATCTCTTGAAGGCAGCACGGGTCCCAGAGGAAGATAAGGTGGAAGTCGCCAAGATCTAATTAAAGGACGTGGCTAGAAACTGGTGGTTAGCTGAAGAAGCGAGACTGGATAGACCCATCACTTGGGACCAGTTCTCTAAAAGCTTTATGATAGATTCTTCCCTACCACAGCTCAAAAGGAGATGGAAGAACAATTCATCCGACTTCAACAATGGAACCGGTCTGTTGACGAATATGCTGCTGAGTTCTTAAGGCTGAGCCGTTTTGCTCCATATATGATAGCTGATGAGGAGAAACGGGCAAACAGATTTCAGCAGGGCTTACAAATAGATATTCAAGTCCTTTTGATTCCCCAGCAGCTGAAAACGTATTCCCAGGTCCTCACTGTAGCTCAGAAAGTGGAGCGAGGATTGGAGAAAAAGAACCTTGATCAGAGGAGGAGTCAGGCCATGAAGAGGCCATTTCAGCAACTGGGCAGAGAAGGTCCAGTCAGGACTGCAAAAGTCCCAATGGTTAGAAGACCATTTCGGTCAGCCCCTCCTCAGTCGACTCAAATAGTTCCTGTTTGTAATTATTGCCAGAGGCCAGGTCACTTGCAAAAGGATTGTCGCAGGGCTAATGGGTTGTGCCTGGCATGTGGATCCGGTGATCACACAATAGAAGGCTGTCCCCTTAAGAGAACTGGGATGATGAACAGGACCCTACCGGCACTTCCTGCACCTATTGGACAGAGGAATCTAGGGCCGATAGTCGGAAGGGCCCCTCTCCCTCCACAACAACGGGTTTTTCGCCCAGCTCCAAGGGGAGGAAGAACAACAGCAGGTCATGGAAGAGGACGGGCCTACAACTTGACAGCGGAAGAGGCCCAAACTTTTAGAGAGGTGGTAACAGGTAAGATTATGGTGCACTCTAAACCTGTCTTAGCCCTCTTTGATTCAGGCGCTTCTCATTGTTACATATCAGATAGTTTCATTGCTTTGAACTCTATACCTGTTGAATCTTTAGACCACCAGTGGGAGATTAGTACCGGTAATGGGGTAGTCATCTCTAACAGAATTTGTGTAGATTGTCCGGTGGAACTGTGTGACAGGACATTAACAGTGGATATGCTCGTACTAGATACTAAGGGGTACGACGTAATCTTAGGCATGACTTGGCTCAGCAAATACCATGCGGTCATTGATTGTCGAAACAAGAAAGTTATTTTCAGAATACTGCTTCAGCCTGAGTTTCAATTTGAAGGAGAACACAAACCTGCCAAGGGAAAAACACAGATGACTGCTGCTGAGATCCAGAAAAAGGGAGTACCAGTTTGGAATGAGTTTCCAGAAGTATTTAAGGAGATCTCATGACTTCCACCCGACAGAGTAATTAAGTTCTCTATTGATATCATTCCGGGCACAGTCCCAATATCTAAAGCTCCATACAGAATGGCGCCTACTGAGTTAGAAGTTCTAAAGAAGCAGTTACAGGAATATTCTGACAAGGGATTGATTAGACCAAGTACGTCACCATGGGGAGCTCCAGTGCTATTGGCCAACAAGAAAGATGGTGGTAAGAGGTTGTGTATAGACTACAGAGAATTAAACAAGGTTACCATCAAGAATAAGTATCCCTTACCAAGAATTGATGATCTTTTTGATCAACTTCATGGGGCCCGAGTGTTTTCAAAATTGGATTTACAATCAGGATATCACCAACTGAAAGTGAAGAAAGAAGATATTTCGAAGACAGCATTTAGAACTCGCTATGGTCATTACGAATTTCTAGTCATGCCCTTCGGAGTAACCAATGCCCCAGCTGTCTTTATGGATTTAATGAACCGAGTTTTCTCGTCATATTTGGACCAGTTTGTCGTGGTGTTCATCGATGATATCTTGATATATTCTAAGAACGACAGAGAGCATGCAGAACACTTGAGAATAGTGCTACAGACTCTCCGGCAGGAACAACTTTATGCAAAGGAAAGCAAGTGTGAGTTCTGGTTAGACCGTATAGCTTTCTTGGGTCACGTAGTTTCAGAAGAAGGAATTTCAGTTGACCCTAACAAGATCCAGGCAGTTAAAGATTGGCCAATCCCCAGGACAGTAACAGAAATTAAAAGCTTTATTGGATTAGCCGGATATTACAGAAGATTTGTACAAGACTTCTCCAAAATCGCAGCCCCATTAACAAAGCTCACCAGAAAAGGGGAAAGGTACCTATGGTCAGAAGAATGTACTGCAGCATTTGAGCAATTAAAGGAAAGACTAATTTCAGCTCCAATCTTGAAAACTCCCTCGGGAACAGGAGGGATGGTTATATATAGTGATGCATCCGGAAAAGGCCTAGGATGTGTATTAATGCAGCATGGTCATGTCATAGCTTATGCATCTAGGCAATTGAAACCACATGAGAGAAATTACCCAACCCATGACTTAGAGCTGGCGGCGGTAATATTTGCATTGAAGATCTGGAGACACTACCTTCTGGGGGACAAAGTATTGATCTATACTGATCATAAGAGCCTTAAGTATATCTTCACACAGAAAGAATTAAACATGAGGCAAAGGCGGTGGCTTGAATTGATGGCCGACTATGACATAGACTTACAGTACCACCCTGGTAAGGACAATACAGTCCCAGATGCATTAAGCAGGAGACCAGAGAACAAAGTCTTATTACGACTTACTCAACAGAAGGAATTGCTTCGGGAAATCATGAAGTTGGACTTGATGCTAATACAAGGAGCAGATGAGTCTGGTCAACTAATGACCTTCCAGATTCAACCGACCCTGATAAGTGAAATTAAGGAAGCTCAAAAGGGGGACCCCAGATTACAGAAATTCAGGGCTCAAGTAGAAGCTGGATTAAGAACAGATATCTGTATTCATTCGGATGATGCACTTTATTTTGGTGACAGAATTTGTGTACCCCAAGGGGAAATTCGGCAGAAAGTTTTGGCAGAGGCACACAGTTCAGCTTATTCCATACACCCAGGAGGAAATAAAATGTATCAAGACTTGAAGCTGAAGTTTTGGTGGAATGCCATGAAGAGAGAGATAGCCCAGTATGTGGCGAAATGCTTGGTTTGTCAGCAAATAAAGGCAGAACATCAGAGAACAGCTGGACTTCTACAACCGTTGCCGATACCCGAATGGAAGTGGGAACATATCACCATGGATTTTGTTACAGCTCTACCCCGCAGTCCTAAGGGTAACAATGCAGTATGGGTAATCGTTGACCGCCTCACGAAGGCAGCTCACTTTTTACCTTTCAGAGTAGGTCAGTCAACAGAAGTTCTTGCAGATAAATATATGAAAGAAATCGTTCGTCTACATGGAATTCCAGTTAGTATCGTGTCAGATAGAGACACGAGATTCCGATCACATTTCTGGGAAAGTCTCCAAGAAAATTTAGGAACTCGTCTGAAATTCAGTACCTCATATCATCCCCAGACAGATGGACAATCTGAACGAACTATCCAGATCCTTGAAGACATGTTACGAGCCTGCATGATAGAATTTAAAGGGTCATGGGAAGACTATATTCATTTGGTAGAATTCTCTTATAATAACAGCTATCAGGCCAGTATCAAGATGGCTCCATTTGAAGCACTATATGGCAGGAAATGCAGGTCACCAATATGTTGGGATGAAGTCGGCGAAAGAAGACTTATGGGACCTGATATTCTAGTTCAGACAACAGATAAAGTCCGAATTATAAGAGATCATCTCCGGGCAGCACAGAGCCGACAGAAGAGTTGGGCAGACACTAATAGAAGACCGTTAGAATTCAAAATAGGTGATCATGTATTTTTGAAGATATCACCCACCAAAGGGGTAATCCGGTTCGGTACTCGTGGAAAACTTAGTCCGAGATACATCGGCCCATTCGAAATTTTGGATCGTGTGGGAGATGTGGCTTACCAATTGGCATTACCGCCATCTTTAGAAGGAGTACACAATGTATTCCATGTATCACAGTTGAGGAAGTATGTCAAGGATGAGAGTCACATTCTAAATCACTCAGAATTAGAACTACAACCAGATCTATCCTACAAGGAGCAGCCGATGGCCATTCTGGACAGAAGTGTCAAAACATTGAAAAATCGGGCAATACCATTGGTACTGGTTTCTTGGAATAGGCATGCCCCAGGAGAAGCTACATGGGAACGAGAGGATACTATTCGTGAACGTTACCCCCAACTCTTTCCATCTTAGTTGGTAAAATTCCTTGCCCCTATTCTTTCACATCCCTATTATCGAAATTTCGAGGACGAAATTTTTTGATAAGGTGGATGGATTGTAACACCCCATCCTCGGTATACATACACAGTTATGTATCCTGATTTTTGGAGAGTATTTTTTTATTTTATTTTATTTTATTTTCTGTTATTTAAATTCTTACTCATATAGCAGTACTGCATGATTTGACCTTTTTGGTAATCAAATTTGACCGATTTCAGTTTCAAATATTATTTTTAATATTCTAGATTTTTCATGATTTTCTGGAATTTTTCAGAATTTAATTGTCAATCTTCAAAACCGGTGTCGACCAGTGTCGCTGACCGACTCTCGGATTTTTAATTTACAAACGGAGTTGAGAATCTAGAAACGGCTTTCACGGTATTCCTTAAAATTATGATTTCTATCTAAATGATTTTTTTGAGAATTTTTAGATTTTATCAAAAATCCAGCCTATCCGGTGTAGACACCGTTCACAGTGGATTCCAGGATTCTTATTTTGAAAATGAAATTGAATTTCTGAAAATCGATTTCATTAAAAATCTTGAAATAATATTTATTATTTTTGAGAATTTTTGGGAGACTTTTGAGATACTTCAATTTTTGGACTTTTCCGGAGTTTTCGGTATTTTCCCAGATACCGGGAATTTATCCAAATATTCCACTTTTCTCTTTTTCTCATTTTCTCTCTCCTTCCTCAAACGCGAGTTTCGCCAACTGGATTCATCATTAAATACAGTGATCCTCTCCATACTGCATTTAATGCTTATGGGTTAAATCAACTCAGGACCAATCAACCATGCCTTTTTGTCTTTTCTTTTAAACGCAACTTTTGCGTTTTCTTCTGGACGCAACCTTGATTTTCACGTTTGGCTCCTTATTTGCCTAGACGCAGCTTTGATTGTCTTGGGGACGCGACATTCTTTGGAAGGAAACGCCAAGTTTCATTCATCAAGTGGAGATGGCTCATTATTATATTATTTCCCCCCTTTATATATATACTCTCCCATCTTCTCTCTCCTTCACTTTCTCTTCTCCTCCTTCATTTGCAGCCAGCAGGAGCCACCAAAAACAGCAGCCCAAGCTTCTTGGCTGGCCATCACAACCCATTTTCTCCATCTTTTCACCACCAATAACTCCACCAACTCTTCCACCTTCTTCCCCTCCATCTCCTCCTCCATTTCCAACAACTACACCATCTTCTTCAACCTCTTTTCACCAAGAAACATCAAAGCAACCCATCCTCTCCATCAAACTTCACCACCATCTCCACCACCACCTGCACCACTGTAGCCACCACCAAGCATACCATCTTCACCTCCTCGTCATCCTCTTTCCGACGAACTATAGATTCGTCCCCCGTAACATCGTTTGCAAAATCCGATTTTGTCAAAGTGAACTATACTTGCACCATCAACCTCCTTCCCTTGTGAAGGCCGGCCACTCCTTCGGATTGGGGCCGCGCTCTTCTCCGTTGGCAAGACTCTAGGGCCGGTACCCTCCTTTTGGATTGGGGCCGAGCTTTTCTTCGTCGGACGCATCAAAGGAACATTTTAGGCGAGTAACTCTACTCGCCAAGACATGGATAACTATTTTCATACTTGTAATTTTTATCAATAAACGCAACCCTCAAAAGTCAGGTTCTGCTCTCTTTTGCATTCTGTTAGTCGACTTGACCCAGTCATTAGTCGACTTGAACCTTTTATTAGTCGACTACCCCCTTACCTCAAGTCGACTAGCTTATTTGAAACGCGCCCTTTTTCTGAAACGCAGCCTTATTAGTCGACTATCTTTTTCCCCTAGTCGACTAACTTTTTCCTGAAGACGCGGCTCTCTGAGACGCAGCCTTATTAGTCGACTATCTTTTTCCCCTAGTCGACTAACTTTTTCCTGAAGACGCGGCTCTCTGAGACGCGGCCTTATTAGTCGACTATCTTTTTCCCCTAGTCGACTAACTTTTTCCTGAAGACGTGGCTCTATGAGACGCGGCCTTATTAGTCGACTTGGCCTTCCTCTATAGTCGACTAACCCTTCATAAGTCGACTACTTGTTCTCCCTAGTCGACTAAGTTTGGCTGCCTGCTGTGGTTAATCATTTCCTTGAATATGGACCTTATCCTCGGGACTTGTATTATATATATTGTTATTACATGACTTGTCACTTGACGAATATGTCCTCTTGTCATGCTATCTCTTGACACCAGGCATGACACACTTGACACTTTTAATTATCACGATAACGGGAATGGTAACCGGGCATCTTGTTTTACAAACTTGAATTACGTGATAGTACACATTGTACTCCTGATACTCCTGTCTTCATAATATTCCGGACTTGCTCTTGCTCATTCCCGAAATCGGATAATTACCTAAATAACTCATAAAATGAGACAACTTACATCGGGCCGGGGGAAACATGCGGCTATCAATATATGTTCGTGTTTACAGTGGTACTAGGCATGTTGTGTAACTGAAACTTCCGGTCTGACCTGTGGGCCTCCAGGCGACCGAGGGGAGTGCTGGCTCCCTCCTTCTTGGTACCATCTTGATAACGGCATCCTATAAGACCCTCCTGATCGCCTTGCGGTAGGTTCCGTCCAACAAGCAACGGAACAATCCTGGGCCGTGGTCCCGGGTATGTACGGGACCCACTGTAAACATAGTTCGTTGATACCCCCGCTAGTTTCCAATAACAACCTTGCTTACTCGGATGTGGATCTATGTGTGCTGGGACGCTAGTTCACATAGCTAGACATCAGAGTAAGACAAGTAATAATAATAAAAGACGTCAACTGTGGATCCATTTTATACGCTTGGATTACGGTGACATGAGATAAAGGTATATAGATGAGGGTTTCCTTGTTTGGATTATTCCCTCGAGGTACTAGTCTCATGAGGTCGTAGCCTAAGCTAGTGCAATGTCTTCCCAACTTTAACTCGTTATGCTTCCTTTACTTGCTGGCTGATTTTTCATGATACTACATCAACTCTCCTACTCATATCTCTTATGCCACTCGGCTGTAACCTGATCATTTGTTTGGGAGGTCCTGACTCCCTTGAATTTGTATGTTCAGGTTCTGATGCGTGGATTGAAGTGGAGCCCTCCACTGAAGATCAAGCCTATTTCTTGGAACAAGCTGATTTGCCCTAGCTCCTTCCGTTCCTGAATCCTTCTGCTAGCTCGGGGATCTTCTTCTCAGCCCGTGAGCACCTTTTGTTATTTTACTTTTGTATCTGGCTGTGCTATAATGTACATGTATCAGTATATCACGCTCTGTGATGACTTTGTAATCTTTATGTTGGAATGTATATTGCCACGTGCTTCCGTACTCTTTTACTTGCATGTATTGTTGCTTAGCGTATATACGTGAGGGAACTTCCGACCTGCGTATGTACGTCGCAGTAACGTACCCTCCGGATCGGGGCGTTACAGTGTCACTGTAGAATTTGGGTAGAGAGCTCTCAATGGCTAACTCTGACATGACAGAACATGGAAAGATACGAATCTCAACAGCTATCTCTGATCCTAATATTATGACATGATTTAAAAAGATTTTATTTTAATTTTAAATTAAAAATAAAATTGACAAAACTTAGCCTATTCGGGCACACATGCGAGGCTCTGAAACCTGGATTTACACTCCCCCGCGCGTGCGATGCAGGCGCACATGCGCATTAAGGTTTTCCGGACCTGGTAACCCAATTTCTCCTTCATTGGGCCTCAATGGGCTTGTATGCAGGCGAGCACCCCCTGGATTTTAGCCCGCACAACCCATCATGAAAGAGATTCCATATATAAATACTAAAGAGTTCTTTTCCTATCCAATGTGGGACTAAAAGAACTTTTCTTAATTTTGAAATACTCTCAAACAACTAACATTCTCCACCTTGCAAATTGTCAAAATCTCGACTACAGGCCGCTTCAGTTTCCAAATCCAACCTGTTCAAGGCTTCCAAATTAACCTACATCTCATTGTCATTCCGACTAGAGAGATTCAGTGATCAATCTCTAGTTTCATATGTCGTATCTATTCAAGTTTCAGTTCTATGCAAAGTGCTCTCCATGGTTATGTCATTAGGGCTTCTTCTCGTCAATATTGAAAGTATTGTTTTACTCACCATTTCTACACTAGTTTAAAATTTTTCTCTTGGAATATTTCTTCTCGGATTCTTTTCTTGTCATGAATGTCATAGTCTCCTTTTCATACACGAAATTCACATTTCTTTCTTCACCCAATTTCTGCACTTTACACGAAAGAGATTCCTCTTGTGCTTCCATGTTTGACTCACTACACATGAAAGAGACTCACAGATTCAAAGTCTACCTTGCTTCATGCGAAAAAGACTCGGGTTAAAATCACCGCCTTTAGCAAGTGTTGCGTCTCAATCAAGGATCCATCTTCCAGTAGATGTTTCTTTCTTGGTTTTGCATTTAGCATGAATCTCTTTTTAAAAGATAGTCTCTCTATCTTTTGTTATCTTTTCCTCATCCATAATACTTGTCCAAACTCTCGATATTTCATTTATTATTAATTTGCGAGGGGATATTAAAGAATACTAGTCCTCATTGAGGACATATACAATTTAGTATAACATATACAATTTAGTTTCTCAATTGATTTAACAATATAGCATTTGTATTGGAGAGTTACATGGGCCTCCCTCCATGGGAGAAGATGATGGGCCTTAAACACAGGCTGAGAAATCAATCTAACTCAAAAACTTAAGCTAATATGTAGAGGTACCAACTTTCAATTTAAATTCATCAATTTTCTATTCACTTTCTAATATGCGATTATGTTTGCACATGGATACCCAACAATATCGCTCTTAATTTATGAATAGACCTCAATCATTATCCATGAGAATCCTGGGCCATCCACAAATCTCGATTGTCCGTGAGGATCTCATCGTGGGTACACTGACTAGATCTTGGTCAACTCCCAACTCACTTGTCGGGTTTCATATTGAATTGTACTCCCTTATAAACCACAACCTAGGATCTGATGCCATTGTTTAGGAGTTATACGAGTCTCCATAGGAGAAATCGATCGACATTAAACAGAGGGTGAGAACCAATTCGACTCAAAAGCTTAAACTAATAGGTAGACGTACCAACTTTTTATTTAAGTTTATTATTTTTCTATTCACTTTCCAATATGAGGCTATATTCGTTCATTAATACCCAACAATTAATCTGTGCATAAAATATACTTCTTAATCTTGGACACATCTCTTATATATTTCTGATACGTTTTTGGAATACAGTAGTTTTTGAATATATCATAGAATATTTGGCGAGTACCCTTTAAGTATTTAAGTATTAAAATATCAAATATCTTTTGAATACAAGGTATATGTTTTTCTTTTCCAAGTTAATCAAGATATCAATGTAACAAAAATAAACTGGTCGAGTTCAGAGTCTGTGCAAGACCCAGATCCAAATCTTTGAGTCATGCATTCACCCAAAAGAATGGCAAGCTCCATACTCAGTCCGACATAACCGCCGCCGCCCTCGACCGCATCGCCGCCGACATCGAACTCCTCCTCAGGCCCCCCTCCGGCGGAAGAAGAGGTGTAATTGGGGTTTTCAGCAAAACCCTCTCTCGGCAGAGGCAGTCGTCGATTCAGCACTATACCCTTGTCGTCACTGCAATGCAATGTAGATACTCGATGAAATGCCTCTGAGATCTCGCGAAGTAATCAGAACCGGCCCAAGTGGATCGCTCCTCCCCCGAACGAGCTGCTGATCATTGTTGATGCTGGCGTGGCCAAGAGTTTAGCGAGTGTCACAGGGCCGAGTGGTGAGTATTGCTGCTGAGCGCTGGCCTGTGCCGACCCGGAGCAGGCTGAAGCCAGGGCTATCCTTCTCGGCTTGGTACTTGCAGAAGCGAGCAGTTCTCCATGCACTATTGTAAGTGACTCTCAAAGCTCATAAAGTCCGACGTAAATGTCCAGAATGACTCTCAAAGGGTGAAGGAAGTAATGAGGAACTCCTCAAGGAGGAGGAGAATGAAGTAGTGAAGATACAAAAAGAGAAGGCAAAATCTCTGATGATGGAAGACTTTGGCCTTGAAATGACAACCACATTATAGTGATTCTGATGGGCCAGAAAAAGCCTTTCAGGTAATAACTATAATCTTTAGTATTACACATCGAACTTGTTGACCTTTCTACGATAACCATCAAATATATGGATTGCTTTTGATTAAAAACACAAAGTCATTTGGAAACTTGCTTGTTGTGATCAGGATGGAGAGAAGTACATGTAAATACATCGAGCATTCAATATTTTTAAAACCTCAGTAACTTCAGTTACCACATAAATAGTAGATTCATAGTCAACAACAAAGGCATTATTTTGGTTACTTAAGGTTTGTTTCATGAAAGTGACATTTCATTCACAGGATGCTCTTGCTGGAAGTAAACCTGTGGCAAGACAAAATGCTGATGTGATACTCATGGACAATGCCTTTGAAAGTTATGAGGAGGTGAAAAAGGATCTTAGTGCCTTGTCGAAAGAGGAGCAAATGGAGGTCGTATATAGGTATGACTCGATTGTAAAGTCAAGTCTCTTGCAAAACTTTAGTTATGCGTGCTTTTTATATCTACTTGAAAGGATTTGATAATGTCAACTTTGTGTTCAACATAAACCATTTGAGATTTTGTTATAGATGGGGAAACTAATTGGTTACATTCTTTCTTGTAAATTGAACCCCTCCTTTCTGATTGGTTTTATTGAATAACTTGAACTAGTTTCACATTATTATGTCAAAGTGAAATAAAAAGAAGAATATATATTCACTAATTTATTTTATAAGCGAATAACTAAGTCCCAACATAAATTCACAAAAAAGCTCAAGAAAACTTCTTAAAGCCAATGCAGGATATCTGACAAATTCCCACAAAGACACACCACAATCAAAAGGAATACCCTATATTTATACCAGTCAACTAAAAACCTGGGACTCATATAAAACAAACTCAATTAGAAGTTCAACTCAAATTGGATTTGAGTCAAATCTAGCAAATCTCCAACTAAACTCAAAATCTGTCGTCTTCATTTCACAACCAACAACCGTGTTGAAGCCTTTACTAGACAGTTAGCAACTCCACCTTAAGTGGCGGTGCAAGTTGTATATTTAACAAGGTTCTAAATATCGGATATCAGGATCGTATCAGATGGGGGTTTTCATACCGAATATCTGATATCGGGGATACGCGCGCATATCGGATGTTCATATCAGACACTATATATAATGAAATATTGATAACTAAAAGTTGGTTTAGAGTCATAAATATCATCTACCTAATAAAAATGATGTAATATGCTTGCAAAAATAGTAAAAAATAATGTACATTTGCACGCATGCGTGCAATAAATAAGTTATTTTATATTGGGTGATATATCGGGCGATTTATCGGCCGATATTTCAAATATCGGCCGTTTTTTGCTGCAAACGATATGACGAACGATTTTCCTATATCGTATCGGTAGCAGAAAAAAAAGAAGATATCGGACGATATCTCGGCCGACTCGGCCGATATTTAAAACAAGGATATTTAAAGAATTTGTTGTCACACTTAATATCAGCTGATTTACCATCTCTATCTCTGTGGAGAACATATAAATTAAATTTGATATTGTTACTTGAAGGATCAAGTCTAATCAAAAGCCACCCCATTCTGGTTGTTCCTTTAAGAGATGTCGACAGTCAACGCCACACTCTACCCGTTATTTTGTGCCCCCTGTCTTTGAAATCCTGGTTCCGCTACTGAGTTCACGTAGGCAACGCCAATCGAAATTAAATATCCATTTTAAACTATACCAGCTCTTATTTTTACTTGTGCTAGCAATTAAACCTCCATGCCTACATTATTATTTCTCAACTGTCCTTGCCTCTCCTAGTTATATTTCTGTAAATTGATGCACAACATGAGGCACAACTACAAGTATTAAGAGAGGTTGGCTAAAAAAAGATACCAAAGTTTTTATTGGAGCAGAGATCTTGATTCTTGAAGGAGGAGAGAATGAGTGAGACCCCACCAAACCACACTCAGACAATGGCTGGCTGGGCAGCTCTGGAAGCCAATGGGAAGATAGCTCCCTTTGTTTTCAAAAGAAGATAAAACTGAAGTGCTCTTCTATTTTTCTTTTCATGTAAGCATGCATCAGCTTTAATCTCTCTTATTTTTGTTTGAACGTAACATGAAGGAAAAATGGAGTGGATGATTGTGAGCATAAAGATCTTGTATTATGGTATGTGCTTGATGCAGATATCTAGCCACGATCTTGGCACGTATATCATCGTTGGAAAGACGAGTCACTTTGATTTTGTTCGAGAAGTTCAAATAGTCTTTATATATATATATATTGTATATTTGTTTTTTTAGTTTCTTTGTATTAGATTTAGTGCCACGTCGGATATATTCTGAGAGGTAGATTTTGTAAAGCTTATAAAAAACCTCATGTACTAGTTAATTGAATCAATGAATAATTATTATGAAAATTTTCTCAAAATTGTGTGAGATTATCCTCTCTCAAATTCTCTCTTTGAGTGTGAAACTTTAGAGAAATCCTAATTTAGAAATGTGAAACCCTAACTAGCCTATCCCCTTCCTCCTCTCCCTCTCCTTCTCCCTTTCCCCCTCTATCTTCCCCTTCTTCCTCTTCAAACTCTAATCCTCTTCCAAAACCTTAGAAAAACACTACTAAAAAATTTAGAAAAAAATCCCAAAAATTTCAAAAATAAAAAAACATAGTGTTCATCCTTCTTCTTCCTTCACCTGCTCAAAACCCTAACACTAGTCTTCAACTTTCTCACCTCCTCATCCTTCCAGCCGTTTTCCCTCCCCTTTCCTTCCCTGCCTACACTTGTTGCCTACCTCTTTTCCCTTCCTCCACTCCTTGCTGTAATGTTGCAATTGTTGCCATGTTGCAATTGCTGTTGCCATCATCCCTCATCCGCCTTCTTTTTTTATGTGCTCTCTCTCTTGTTCTCTTGCTGTCGCTCACCTGAACCCCACCCACCTCCCCCATCTCAGATCACAACCACCGCTGCATCATTCTTTCGTTTTTCCTTACCTCAAACCCATCGACAATCAACCCAACCCAATCCCCGACTTCATCCTCAACTTGCTGAGATCTCGCCATCGCACTGCCCCCTTCTCCCTTAGCCTGTGAGTGCCACCAGATCCTACCGCCTTCAACCACTCACCATAGCTGCCCTTCCTGGTCGACAGACTTCGCCAACACTGACAAGGTCTTGGCTTCTTTGTTCAGATCTCAGCCGCACTGGCAAATCAGATCCAACCCGCTAAGCTTGATCCGGACCCAACTCAGTTGCAGAATTCAGATCTGCCCACTTCAAATTATCCATAAAATCTGACCCTCTTTGTAGACTCAGATATGATTCCTCTAGTAACCCAAACCCGACCTGATTGCACCAGGATCTGACCTGTTTGCTGACCCAGATTTGTTTCACCTGCAGAACAGACCCGTTTAGCAGAAAATAGACCCGTTTGCAGTGCAGTTTGATTTTCGGGTCATTTCTCAGCCTTCCGGAGCCCGATTCGAGTGATTTTCGAGGCATTCGAATCATGGACGACAAAGTTACATTTTACAGAATTCACAAGGATGTTGAGGTCGACGTGATCCTCAGTAAGTATATTTTTGATCCCGACCAGTTATTTTGAGTCTGATAATTTATCTCTGAGTTATCATCAATTTGACTGTTGTTAACCAAATATAAGCGAGATTGTGTGATTCTACTTTCCTGTAATATACTAGTTTGATTTGATGGTAAAACTTGCTTGCATAGCATAAATTTTTCATTAATTTGTTCTTAAATTGAAATTGATTAGTCTGCACATGTTATTTTGATTAAATAATTTGCTAGTATTGCTAGTTTTCAGTCTTTTCCTATACACATCATATCTTGTTGATGAAGCGTAATTTATTGATTTTATTGTTGGTTTTCGATCACACAACACATTCACATTAGTGCCACGCTGATCTCCACCATCTTAGGAACGACTAGGCACCTCAATCTATCCTATTGTGCCTGGGTTATCAATTTTCACTTTTATACAATTTGTTACTTGTCTCACATTCACAAGTTTAGCGTTCAGAACTAATTCAAAAGTTTAGAATTTAGAAAGGATCTCAGAAGTAATTCAAATTAGTATGTTGGGGGAGAACTATATTTTATTGCCTTGTATGTAAGTACTGTTACAAGACGACAATCAATGTGAAGAAGTTGTCATCGCATTTATAATTCGAAGTTTGGAATACTCACCTTTTCAAATTTTTTAAAAAGAACATTAAAGGTCATGAAACTTAGGTGAATTCTGCAAATTTGTGATAAAATTAGAAATCAATTGTGAATTACTAGGTGGAAATAGTTGTGATATTCTTGTGCAAATATAGTCCCCCACATTGAAAAGTAAATAGAAGAGTGATGGGCTTAATAGAAAGTAAAGGTCAAGACCTAATACTTTAAGCTTTTGGGTCAAATTAGTCCTCAATCTCTATTTAAAGTTTATTTGTTTTCCGTAGAGATCCGTTTTTTTGAGACCACACCAATAATCGAGTTATGACACAACTGTTGTGCGCTCAAGATCATGTTCGACGTTGTGGAACCGTGGCAGTAATACTTGCAAAAGAAAACTAGCAAAATGAAGGAGCAATACAAAAATAAAAGAGAAATAATATGAGAATTTAATTTGTTTCTGCCAAACCCGGCCTATGTTCACGAGTAGAGAACTTGAGAGAGTTTTATTAATAAACTTGGTACAAAAGATCTAACCTTCCCCTTGAATCCCTGAAGATTACAAAAGTATTCATTCTCTCTTTCCACCATCATCTTCCCCTCTCTTTACATTGGCTTCCTATATTTTCTTTGTGTTACACTATATATTGTTACAACTTTTATTTATAAAGTTTTACAATACAAATTATATTCAAATTATAAGGTGATCTTAGTCGTTTAATGCTTGACCAACTTGATTAATTCTTATAGGAGTTGATTTTTTTGATCTAGAATAATTTTAGACCCTTCAATCTTTAAAACTAAATGCTTCAGGGAATAGAATTTGAGTTCTATTTGGAGTCCATCAGAAAGAAATCTGAACGCTCCCAGAAAGGAAACCAGAATTCGATTCTTGGCCTCTTGCTGTGGCATGCCTGAGCACCTGTCGACATGTGTGCTAGTCTGTTGATGGTGCTTGCTTCCTGTCGACAAACTGAGTTGTGTTTGTTCTCTATTGTATGCGATCAACAGGCCTATCAATTGCCCATTGTGTGCGGTCGGCAGGCCTATCGATCGCCACACTGATATTTTTGATCTGCATCTTTTCTTTTCCAACTTGATTGGATCTTTTTTTGGCCATCGTCTCCTTTTGAAAACAAGACAATTTCACAACACCTGTAACTCCCCAACAAAAGTTCGGTAGAGTTATTTGCACTAACAAGTGCTCTGATATCGCCCTAACAAGTGCTATTATATCCAGAACTCACGTGACTTGGTAGCCTGGGGAACATATTGTCACGAGTATATGAATAGTCTTTTTGTGTATCATCATACACACAGGGTTGCCAAAGTGTCACTAACAAAGTGAAAACATAAACGAAACAAGAGTTTGGAAAACGAGAATTTTCCGTAGTCCTTAGAGCGCCTAAGGACTATCTGCAAGTTTTTCATACTCACGTTTGCAATTTTTTGGAAAGGAAAATTAAAAATCACAAAAAAATAAAAAATATTGGCAAATTTTATTATAAAATACCAAATCAAATGCGGCGCTTGGCAAACCTATGTGAAGCTCATATGATTGCCATGCAATAACAAGTGCTCTATGACTTGCTTTGAGTTTATGAGTGAGTTTTTTTGTATGCCATGCAAGCAGACAATTGCCAACTTGACAGTAGCACAGTGAAAACATAAGAGTATAACGAATGAACCTTGATTCTGGTAACAAGAGTTTGGATAACAATAATTTTCATAGTCCTTGAGTGCCTTACTTGTGGTGGGGTTGGTCACAAGTTTGATCAAAAGACAATCGGCAAAGATGATTTGAGTCATCCATCATATTACATCAAGAATTGGATCAATTACAGTATAACACAATGTTTGATTATATAAGTAGGCATGTGAGACATCTGAAAGCTAGTGAATATTTATCCAAGAAACTCTATGGGATAGGATTCTTTGATAAGAAGTTGCAAGTTCCTTGGAGAAGTGAAAACAGGCATATCACTATCTAATAGTCTTCTTTTACACAGATAAATATTGGTACATGATTCCTTTTTAGTTAGAATGATAAGTTAAACAAATAAACTTTACGGCAGTTCTTCCTTCAAATTGATTAGTATTTTCTAGTACAAAAATATACTTGAGCTAGCTCGACTCTCTCATCTATTGTGGTACACAAGTTAGTATTAGCTAGAGTTTCTATGAAATCAGATTTTATGCGATTGATTACTACAGGCACGGAAACTAATCAGCTTTATTACAGGCAAAAAATTACTGGTGTGGTAACAGAGGTTGGGAGCAATTGGAGCAACTTCAAGGTGGAAGACAAGGTGGGGTTGGATGCTTGGCAGCGTGCCTCAACTGTGAATTCTGCAACAACCAGGAAGAAATTACTGTGAGCAGGTGCAGTTTACTTATGGCGACATCTTCTTGGTTGGCAGCATCACTTATGGTGATTACTCTGAAATGCTCGTCGCTCACAAAATGTAGATCGATGATATATGTTTGTGTCTCTCCATTATACATGCTAGTGTAGGTCCATGGCCATGAAGATTCATAAATGTGAGCTGAAGGCCATACCTACAGTCGTCCCAGCTTGATCATGCCAGATTTTGTCTTAGCAATTCTGAGCGTAGTTTAATCACAACCTGTCAGCAAGAAGTTATTTGCACGATCACTAACTTAACTGCGCGGGCCAAGAATTACGAACACTTGCTACCCTTTTACTAATTTATCTCATCTAATACAAATTCACTTTAATAGCAGTTGTTTCGTAAATGTAATCAGACTGTCAAATAGAATTTAACAAATTAATGGTCCAAGTTACTAACATAATTCATTCAGATCTTATTTTCAGACTTTGATTCTAAATGTTCAATCATTTCCATAGTTTCAAATGCTCATGCTTATACTAATGGCTACATTGATTTATGTCGATGTGCAAGGTACGTCATCCGTATCCCCGATAGCTTGCCCCTGGATGCAGCAGCTTTACTGGTATGTGCCGGCATTACAGTTTACAGTCCCATGAAGCAGCATGACATGCTCCCTTCATATGGTTATAACCTTTAAAATTTTACAAATATAATTTTGTTGCAGCTCCCACCTATACATTGAGTGAACAGTGTTGGAAATTTTGTACTATTTCTAGAACATGCAATTTTCTTACAAACTTAAATTAAGAGAAAATAACAATTATTCTAACATGCAACGACAATTATAGTTTGAAATAAAATAGGACAAAAGGAATATGGAGAGGTTGTGAAGCCAGCCAGAGCGGGTCATTAAGGCAATGGAGAGGCTTGCCAACAACGATGTCAAGTACCAGTTTGTGATTGATATTGTCGTGGAAATTAAGTCTTGAGTACTCTGAGCTTGTTGGGCTTAGCAAATTTCTGTAGGTGCTTTCACCAATAATTCAGATATGAATGATCTTTGATCCTTTTATGTCTCGTTTTAGTTTGGTGGAAGAAATGTCACTTAGTTTGCTTTCCATGTACTTTTAAATGGTTAAAGTATTTAATTATGGAGTGATTAAAATATTTGGGGATGTAGCTCAGATGGTAGAGCGCTCGCTTAGCATGCGAGAGGTACGGGGATCGATACCCCGCATCTCCAGACTTTTTAACAATTTTTTTTTATGTTACTCCTCACAGGTCCTACCAGATTTTGGGCACGTGCAAATGCTTGCACGTGATAAAAAAAAGTTTCTATGAAATTTTATGATTTGATAATGCAATTTGGCCTATAAAGACAAAGTGGTATATACTAAAAAGATAATTTGGTTTAGCATTATTATTTATTTCATTAATCTTTTCTATTATAACCCCAATTTTTTTTTTATGAAATTGTAATTTGGCTGTGGCTCACGTATCCATTCATTTATAAACTATTAACAAATCTTGAAATCTAATCATACATCTATATCTCATCTTAAAAAAAAAAACATTAAAACAAAAAATAACATTTATTAGATAGAGATAAGAATTTAATATACACACACCCCTCTTCATGATTACAAATCTAAAACTTCTGTGTGTCATTGTTACTCTCTCTCTCTCTGTGTGTGCAAATTTTGACCTTTTAATTAGAAAAAATAAAATACTTAATTTGAAAACTTAGATATGTATATTTTAGTAATTTTTTATTTTTTAACTATAAATTATAGCTTCAGAAATCTCTATCCAACAACATTTGCCTTTCAAATCTCTCTAGCTTACCCATCTCCATCCTGTATTTATCTCTATTTGTTTTTGAAAACAATAGTATATGTGGCACTTGCAATGCATGAGAAATAATAATAAAATATAATTAGATATTTACTAATTAATATTATTATAAGAGTATAAGTATTGTATGTTGGCCCAAGAGTCCATCACTCTAGCTTTGATGATGATTAACTCCTGTAGTTATAGTACTAATGATCTTATGTTATTTAAGTTTCAGATATTCAATTAAGATTTTAGTTGATGTTTAGCTTTAACAAAAAATTTAAAATCAAGTTTTGAAATTAGTACGTGTTGATACAAGAGCTCAAGTATAAAGAAAATATCAAGTACTCAAGGAGGAGTCTAACTCTACATGAATCGTGCTTTGATCAAGTCATGATGAAGAAGAAGATTTCAAGAGAAGACTTGAGTTAAGAGTTTGTAAATTAGAATGTATATTAAAAAATAGATTAGTTTTAATTATTCAAGTTTATACACTTATACATATAACAATGTTTAATATTGATTTTCAAGAACAAAAGTTTTGATGTTTGGTTTTTAAAAAGAATGAGTTTAACATTATCGTTTTGTAAAGATTCCATCTTTGTGTTTTTAAACTCATTCTTATGTTTAACATGGCTTATGTCTCAAAAGAATAAGTTAATATGTGTTGGATTCCAACCACACATATTAGAGTTCTAATTGTTCAAAAAAACTTATTTGATGAGTTTATATTTTGTTTTATCAAAAGATGATTTCATGTGTAGAAGTTCCCAAAAACATGTTCATAATTTTTTATATGTGTATTAGATTCTATCCATACACATTAGTACTTCAAATGTGTTTGAGAAACTTTTTTTTTTTTGTATTTATGCAAGTTTTAAAACTTGATTTTCATTATATAGTTTAGTGTTTTAGAAAATACAATTTTTATTTGAAAATCATATTTCATATCTCAAAAGGAAGTTCACATATTTATAATATGCGTTGAATTTTAGATCACACATATTGGTGCTTTATTGTATTTATATGAACTTATTTTTATAGATTTATTGAGATTTATTAGTATTTATTTTGATTTAAACAGATATTTAAAAATATAGAAAAATGAGTTTTTGGGCTGAGCCCAGTCGACCGGATGTGCACATGCCTGAGTGTTGTGCATGTCGGTCGGCTGCAGAAGACTCAGTTCTCTCTATTTCTGGATTTTGGTCGACCAAATCACAAAGGAAAAACCATAAACATCCAAATCTCAAACTCTCAATGGTTTTTTTTGGAAATTTGTCTTTAGGCCCCTGGGATAATACTGTGTTGTGTAAAACTCCTCATAGTTTGAAACTCAGTGAAAAAGCCCCTTAACCCAATTTGTTATGTGTGCAGGTCCTCACCCCCACTTAATTTTTTAATACCAATGTTGCCCTTGATTATATGTTTTCTCTGAGTTGATTTGAGTGGCCATCACGCACTAGGCATGTAGGCTGGCTTGGAGGTTTTATTTTGTCCACTCTCTTCTAATTTCTGGCCTCCTCAAGATTAATGATTTTTTTTGCAATGATAAATTTTTTCAAAAATAATTTATTTTTACAAGGATGCTATATTTTCTGTCCACCCTCAATGGATGCTAAATGCGCATTGAATTTTTCTCCAGAGATTTACCATTAGCAATTTATTCATAATTAGAAAATTATTCATAACATATAAATATTTATATATTTACTTTAACTTATAAATTCTGTACACTTCTAATATTTTGTTTACGTTCTTCAAACTTTTGTCCACCTTCTTAGAATATTTATCCACCTTGTCAAATATTCTTTCTACTTTCTCCAATATATTGTCAATTTATTCTATTATTTTGTCTCCTAGTCTAGAAATTTTTTTAATACTCTAGGGATTTTCTTACATGGACATCTTTTCACAGGGACTCAAAGACAGTTTTTTCTTCAATTTTCTCTCTTTTTGTTGATCTTACTCTAACTTCTATCAACTTTTTAATATTTATGTCTATTTTTCATTCTTTTTGTCCACCTTCGTCAATTTCTATCTAATTTTATAAATTTTTAATGTAGGTAGATAAAATATTAGAATAAGTGAAAAAAAAGAAAAGTGGACAGAAAAATTAAATATAAAATAGGATTTCTATCGACCTTACTTAACTTCTATCTACTTTTTTTATATTTCTATCTATCTTTCATTTTTTTTGTCCACTTTTATAAATTTCTATCTAATTTTATAAATTTCTAGAGTAGGTAGACAAAATATTAAAATAAGTGGACAAAAAGTTAGTGAAAATGGACAAAATATTTGATAAGGTGGACAAAATATTTAAAAAGGTGGACAAATATTTTGAGAAGGTAGATAAAGTGGACAGAATATTAAATAAAATAAATTGGTGAACTAATAATAATAAACATTTCAAAAAAATTATCTCTACAAAAAGTTTGTCAATGCAACAAAATGTTCAACATGAGGTGCACAGAAATATGAAAGAGTGAACAAAAATATAACTTTCAAGCCACTGTCATCAATCTAATATTCCATGAAAAGGACAAAAGAATAAAATTTAAAATTAAATTTAAAATAGGGTTTCTATCGGCCTTACTTAACTTCTATCTACTTATTTATATTTCTGTTTATCTTTTCTTTCTTTTTAATCCACCTTTGTTAATTTCTGTCTGATTTTATAAATTTCTATAGTAGGTAGATAAAAATATTAGAATAAGTGGAGAAAAAATTAGTGAAAGTGGACAAAATATTTGACAAAGTGGTCAATATTTAAAAAGTTGAACAGATGTTCTGAGGAGGAGTAAAGAGTGGACAAAATATTAAACAAAATAAATTAGTGAATTAGTTTAAAATAAACATTCTAAAAAAAATTTCTTTGCAAAAAAATTTATCAATGCAAAAAAAATGTCCAACACGAGGTTGACAGAAATATGAAAGAGTGGACAGAAATATAGCCTTCATGCCGCTATCATCAATCTCATCTTCTATGAAAATGACAAAAGAACAAAAAGCAAAAATACAACACATCAGATAAAACCAACTAAGTAAGAGTAATAGAGCAATATGAAAATAAAATATGCTATGTGATGAGGAGAGGGACCTGCACACATAACAAACTGGGTTAAGGGGCTTTTTCACTTGGTTTTAAACTATGAGGTGTTTTCACAGCGTAGTATCATTCCAGAGCCCTAAGACAAATTTTCTTTTTTCTTTTTAAGAAGAAGCTCGCAGTTAACCGCCAGCCTATACACACTCTATTCACATGTCCAGTCCACCGTAGAGATTCTAACTTGTGAGCACTGGAGAGCAAACCCAGTGACTTGACAAGCGGGCCACCAGCGGGGGGACCAAACTCTCAATGTTGTGATCCCTCCCTTAGCTCTCCACCAGTATCTCTTGGGCAACAAGTCTCCTACTTCTGTTGATATTAATCAAACACAAGTAAACATGCTCTTCCAACTCCTCCAGCTGCTCTTCCAACCCCAACCCTACCTCCCCTCTTCTTCCCTCCATCTCCTTCACAACCTCCCTCACCATCTCCCACTCCCTGTTCCTCACCACCAACCTCCCTACGTCCCGCCTGTGCTCCACCTCGTCGTGCACTCTCCTTACCATCTGGCTCATCGTGTCTAGATCCCTCCCAACAATGTAAGCCCCCTTCGCCGCAGCATTCACTCTAGCCATCTCTCTCTCTAGTCCCTCCCCCCATCCTTGAACCAATTCCCCATCCCTCCCACCATTGTTACCACCGGTGCCACTGTGACTGCGGCCGCTCCGTGTGATGCAATGACAACGGCTGCCGCAACTGTTGCACCAAGCAGAACAATGACGGCCACACCCAATGCATTGTTGGTGAACCGTATGAACTTGAGGCGTCGGGTGATCTTGCGGTGGGCAGAGGTCAGGCGGCGGATTAAGGTTGGGTAGCGAGAGTGGATGCGGTGGAAATGTGAGAGGTTTTGTAGGGAGAGGGGGTTATCGAGCTCAAGATGAGAGGAGAGTTGAGAGAATGTGGAGGAGAGGTTGAGGAGGAGGTGGTGGATGTTGCGGTTGTGGGACCGGGCATGGTTGATGGAGGAGAGGAGGGCGACGCAGGCGGTGCAGGCATGGAGGGTGGTGTCGAAGAAGTCGAGGAGGAGGGAGCGGGTGGAAGTGGCGGAGGTGCGGGAAGTGGCCGCGAGGAGGGATTCTTGGCTCGGTTCGAGGAGGAAGTCAGGAATGTGATCGTCATCGGAGGAGTGGTACGATGGAAGGGAGGATTGTGTGTGCTGCAGCTTCTTCTTCTTCTTGATCTCTTCCTCTTGCTCGATGTTTGTTGGTGCAGTAATTGATCCTGAGGAGGATCTCTTCAGCTCTAATTGATGATCGAGTACTCGTGAGCACATTTCGGCGTATGATTTAGTGCGGAGGGCTTCGCTGTACTCCTCGTCGACCATTTTCAATAAGCTTGGCTCCTTGCTAAGGTGTCTTTGCGCCATTGCCATTGATAGCTTCTCTTCTGCAGATTCAGTAGCCGATCAGTTACAAGATGTGGGATAAAATTAAGAAATGTGGGATAGGACGTAATGCAATGTGATTGCTTTGATGAACACTCTGATTAAGATAATGACAGCGTGTTACTTGGGAAAGAAGTAAACCTAACTACCTAGCAATAAGAGGAAAAAAACAAAAGGAAACAAGAGAATATTTGCCCTAACTTTGTCAACTATACAGGTATTTGCCCACTATACATTACTCCAGGTATTTGTCCAAGAGACATTGATTCAAATATTGCGTCTTAACAGTACTATATACGTAAATGACTAATTAGACATGTGATTTAAGTGAAATAAATATCTTTGCAACATATAAATTGGATATTAATCACAAAATGACGTGAAAACTAGTGCATAAAGTAATACTTGAAAAAAAGGTTAAAAGGAAAATTTGGGTCTTCTTGAAGGTCTCACCTGAACCTGTAGCTAGCTTGCTGAATTTGGTATTGGATGAAAAAGATAGCTTCAACTTGGCCCACATTCTCCACTACAATATATATAACTAATAAAATCCTAGACAAAAAAGAATATATATCAATTTCAGCTCATTTCCTTTTCCTCCTGTCTTTGAAGCAGAGAAAACTGAATTGCTATGATTGAGACAAGAGGAGAGGCCCAGTCTTATTTATAAGGAAACACGAGAGAGAGAGAGAGAGAGAGAGAGAGAGAGAGAGAGATCCTCATCCACTTCGTTAACAAATTTTCAAAGGCAGAAGCTTCTTCCTCCCCATTCTGATTTGATCCACGCGTCCACATCTCACTGCTTGCCGCGTTGCCCTCTTTGGGTATTTTACGCCAACGGCGGCGCGCGGTTATCTCCTCTCGCCCAACATCGAGAAGCTCATCCTGACCCTTGAACGATCTGCAACGAAACTCGATGAACGGCCAGGATGAGCTCAGCGCCGTTCAAACCAGGGGTTTGTTTTTCGTCGCACTGATCAAAACAGCGAGCACCACAAGCACACGCCAGCCTACTGCAAAATTTTCCAGCTAAAGGGGATAACTTTGGGTGACGCTGCTGTCCCTGTGTTCCATTTCTTCTCTTCTCTTTGAATCTATCTGATGAGTTAAGTGATTCATTCACTTCTGTTGCCGTGTCGTTGATGTCCTGTTGTTGTTGTTGTCTGATAACAAATAAAAAAGTCAGAAACAAAGGCAAGTCCATGATTTCCATGTGTTAAAATTATGTCTCGTTTATCTTGTGGGGAATGGTCGCATGCAGAGCAGGCGGCTCAGTTTACGTGAGCAGACTTCATGCGGTGCACTCTTTAATTTCTGAAACCTCCTGGTTAAGATTCGTCTGTGAAAAAACCCTGACCAAGTTTCCCGTGCGAAAGGCTTCTTAGGTTTTGTTTCGTGCGTGAAAAACTCTTGTCTCCACTGTTTAGTAATGCATAGTATTTTTTGTATTTTAGTTTTTTCAGCTTGTCCTTCTCAAGGAGGCGGTGCACGATGGTGAGGTAAGCAAGACACCCGTTGGGGCCTGGTTGTTTGCTTGCATTCCTTTGGATTTCCATGAATTTTAACCTGACATGACATGATTTTGGCCCAAGAAGCCGAAATCATTTGTTTGTTTAGGCATGTGGGGCTGAATTCCTAAACGAAAAAACGTCAGCCCACAAAAATTGATAATTAATATTTGAGCTTTGCTTGTTAGAAAAGTGCTCCAATGCCCAGGCAAAAGCAAGGATTCAGGTTTTTAAAACAAACAAAAAATAGGCTTGATTGCATACAAAATCCAAAGAATTCAAAATCTGCGGCAAACAAACAGGTCAACCAAGGATTTCAAAATCCTGACCCGAAAACAGTGCAAACAAACATTGTATTTTGGATTCCAAATACAAAATCAGCTGAGTCACTCTGATGGGTTCGGGGCACCACCTGTTCCCACACAACAGATAATTTACCTGTTGTGTGGCTGCAGGTGGTGCCCACACCCACACCCACACACACACACACACACCCTGTTTCCCACACAACAGGTAAATTATCTGTTGTGTGGGAACATGTGGTGCCCCAAATTCCACTCTGATAGCGTCAAAAATCAACAATTTTGCTGATTCCAAACAAAAAGGCCTTTAGTTGTGGATCATGCGGAGAAAAGTGATCGCAAATGTTGGACTGAAGAATGTAAAATTTGACATGATTTTTTCCATGCCGCTACTACATTGAATTTGTTCCTGCATCAAATTAGCGGATTATAGCCCGAGTTTCTAATATTGCTTATATTTTGGAAGCAGTTAGGGGGACAATTTTTTTCCTAATTAAATGGCAAATATAATATATTAGAAATCTTATTAGATCTTAATCTTCTAATTTTTCTTTGTCAGACTCTATTTCTTTTTTCTCTTTTCCTCAGGATTCTAATTAACTGAATTTCTTTCTCACGACAATATTTCTAATAAGTGATCATAGTAAATTGAGAATAATAAATATATTCAACTAAAAGTAGACTAAGTAGAAAGGTAGATAAATTGAACCAAAAGTTAGATAGTTTCATAAAAAAGGTAGACACATTGAACTAAAAAACAGATAATTTCATGCGAAAGACAATCTGATTTCAAAAAAGTAGAAGATTAAACTAAAAGGTATACATGCTGAAGAAAGAAAGACTGATTTCAAAAGTACACAAATTAAAATAAAAGGCAGACAATTTTACATAAAAGGTAGAAACACTGAGCTTAAAAGTTGTTAAGTTCATAAGAAAGATAGATTAAATTTAAAGTTAGACAGATAGACAGTTTCACATGAAAAGTAAGCACATTAAACTTAAACGTAGACAACCTCATAAGAAAGGAGTACAGCTATTCACACTCACAGAATTGTTTAACACACTCATATACTTAATACACCCATAAATTTCTAAACAAACCCCCTCACTTTTTCTAAACTATCCTTCACAACTTAAGTCAAATTAAAGCTTCAAAATACCAATTATGCCCTCCCTCTCTTATCAGAAAACTCTCTACCTCTCTCTCAATTCTCTATTTATGACTCTCAACATTCCTAATTACAATTTCTAAATTTGAATGCTCAGAATTCATTGATCTCTTGTATTTCATTTGATCTATGACACACCCATTTGGGCTCCTTTTCTTTAAAAAAATGTTGAGTGGAGGAAATTTACAGTTTAGAGGCAGCTTTATTCTTTACAAATTTTCTTCCGAAGAATAAAGTGTTCTTCTATGATCTCTTGCTCCTTTGAATTATTACTGCAGTTGTCTTCTCATGTGAATCACACAATACAAAATGTTACTCATTTTCATTTTTTCTTATGGTTTAATAACTAACTCCTCATATTTTGTTTGATTGAAATAATAAATATAATCTTCATATAGTACTTAAAGAAAATTTAAAAATTATAAAAAGTAAAAGAGGTATCTTTGAGAAATCAATCTATAAATCATAAGTAAGCTCATTGAACTTTCCATTCTCATTATCAGGGAAGACGTGAGAGCAAAAATATTATCAAATATCCATAATCAACTAAAATACTATTTAAGTAATGTTTGTCTTTTAATTATATATATATATATATATATATATAATATATATATATATATATATAGACACACACACACACACACACACACACACACACACACACATATATTGTTGTTTGTTGTTGTGTTTTTTAGTATATGCTTTGATTTTGTGCTTCTGTTCTTTTTTTTTTGGAAATACAAATGAAAACTATAAATTAAATATTTAATTGTTATAGACAGAGACTTATAGAATTAGTTGTGAAGACATCGTTCACATAATTATGCAATTGTGGTTCTTTAAATTGAAAGGAACGCAACCCTCTTCAATGGTTTGTTTACCAAAAAATAACAAAATCTTCAATGGTAGATTTTTTTTTTAAGTAATATTTTTTAGCTCAAATCTAATTAAAAATATGACCTATCAGACTGATCGACATTTAGTATTGTGTATGAGTCAACAGGTATAAATGTTTGCGTTAATTAGTTTGTTAGAATAGTGTTAATACATATTATATTTCATGCATATATCTTTTTCTCAGGAAGAAAAGATCTATATTATGAATGGCAAATTATTTAGTATTGTGACATGTGTATTGTATTAGGTTGTATCACTAGATTATTTTAGTTAAACTTTTTATCAAACTATTCAATCTTTTTTTAAGAAAACATCTTTTTTACAAAATTATAAAAGAAAAGTCTAAACCCGATAATCTAAATTTAAAAAATTTTTAATGTGCTACATCAACAAAAGAATATGTAAGTTTATTTGTTAAGATCATAAATATGTAATTTCTACCCAATAATTTAAAAATAAAAAATAAAAAATAAAGACTAATAAATCTCCAATTGAGAGGAAGAGATACATATTTTTATTATGTGGCATGACCGTGTAGAAAGGTCAGCCGCAAAGTATTTAGATGAATTAGTAATGCAAAATCACCCAAGAAGGGAGAAAACAATTTAATTTGATGAATTATAAGGGAAACTTACTTTTGATCATTGTAATGCTTCAATAATATTATTTATTTGTCCATAACTATCAATGCGGAAATTTTTTGATGGTATAGACGCTGAGAAATAATTTAGTGTTTGTGTTGATGGAGAAGAAGCATATATTTAAAAAATAAAAAAGAAGCACGATTGATTAGGAATAGGATTTGAATGAGTGTATTCAACAATTATTTGTGTGTTTAAAAATAGAATTTCTTCTAGTTGTAATATTAGAGTTAATCAATGTCTATTTTGGTCGTTTAATTTAAGATTAAAACTGTCTAACTAGACTTGTCAATGGGTCGGGTTCGGGGCGGTACAGGTGGTATCATACCCGGACCCGTTTACCCAAGAGGGTATCATACCCATCCCGTTTACCCGCGGGTTCAGAAGGTGGGTTTCCATACCCGGACCCGTTGTACCCGCGGGTCCAGACCCGTTTACCCAGACTCATAACAAAAAAAAAAACATAAACAAATACAGTAACAAAAAAACATGAAAAGAGGGAAAAAATTTTGTAAAGAGAAAGAAAGCATGTTTTAATATCAATAAAAGATGAAATGCAACCAGGTGCAAGAGGTGGAGGGAAAATTTTCGATGAAAGAATCTAATAAAGAAAAAAAATTTAAAGCAAGGCCCTCAAATTTATTTGGGAAAACATAACAATAGAATCACCCACTAATCAACCAACAGTCTTTAACATTTAAAGCATAAGGGATCATTTACTGATAGAGTCTTGAGAGGGTTTTAATTTTATTAGTATTATTTATATTTATGTTTTGAAATGGGTAAATGGGTAATCGGGTCTGGTTCAAGTAAAATCAAACCCATCCCATTTAATACTCGGGTATACGGGTAAACGGGTATGGGTTCAGAGCAACCCTTTCCATACCCGCTTAATCGGGGCCGGGTCCGGGTCGGGTCCGGGTCTGGACCCGACCCATTGACAGGCCTATGTCCAACAACTTTTATTCTTAAAATGTGGGTGTATTAAGTAATTCTACGGGTGTGAATAGCCACACTCATAAAAAGTCAGATAGATCGATCTCAAAAGTAGACACCCTGAGCTAGTAGCTAGACATAAGAGATAGACAAGTTAAACTAAAATGTAGACAAGTTCATGCAAAAAGACAAATATCTTTCTTAAAAATAGACAGATTAAAGTAAAATGTAAACAGTTTGATATGAAAAGTATATACATTGAATTAAAAAACATAAAATTTCTTAGAAGTAAATACACACATGAATTAAAAGGTTGACAGTGTTATAGGAAAAGTAGACATATTGAGCATAAAAAAAGACAGTTTCAGATGAAAGTTAGTTTTTTTTTTATTTTTTAGAGGAAAAATTGCTTCCAGGGGCTCAACAATTATTTGAAGTGCCAAAAAGAGCTTAAAGCTTGCGAGTGTACTAATAAGAGTTTTGACCACGAATTTCGTGCTTTTAAGGGGCCTGTCCCCACCACATGGCAATACGGACTATATTGTATTTGCTTAATGCCTGTATTGCCCTTGTTTTGTCCTTTTATCTTTTACCTTTTTGTTATTTTGCCTTTTGTCCTTTTGATGGCAGCATTTGCTGTCATCGATTTTAAATTTTGAAGTGAATATAAAAATAATTGGTCAATTTTGAATTTTGAAGTGGACATAAAAAGAGTTGCTCCATGAAAAGATTGCCCACTTCAAAATTTATTGTTAACATGACCAAAATATTTATAAAATAATTTAAATTTTAAAAAATAAATTTAAATGAAAAAAAAGGTAATAAATGACTTATTTTATAAAATCATTTAACCTCTATTTTTTAAAAATAAATTTTTTTAAGATAAGAATATTTATTTATTTATTTTTTACTTGTTTGTTTGTTTATCTTTTATTTTATTAATTTAAAAATGTATATATTATACTAAAAATTAATATAATTTGTCTAGCTCAGAGGCGGAAACTCGACAAAATTACAAAATTACATCAAATTACAAAATTAGAAAAAATCGAAACCTGTTTGGTTTAAATTTCTGTACAGAAAGGAAAAAATATTTTTGCCCACTTATTGAAAAATTTCTTGACTATATTCAATTTTTGTCTACCAAACTGTGAATTTGTCTACAAATAGAGTAAAATCCATTACAAATCACAAATTGATCACTAAATATCACTCATCCTGAAGAATCATCTGCAAAATTACATCAAAAATCACAATTTACTTAAAAACTAATGAGCAAAATTACATCAAAATCATCAATTTATCTCAAAATCATTAAATTACCTCAAAAACAGTTTTTTTCTAATTTTTAAATTTGCCATCCACTTTTGACTATTTCTGTATATATATTGTAAAATTTGTCCAGCTGCTTAAATTTTTGTCCACTTTTGTCTATTTTGGCTGACTTATTGGAAAATTTGTCCACTATATTCTATTTCTTAGAAAAATTCTGAATTTTTCATTCACTTTTGATTATTTCTGTATACATATTGAAAAATTTGTCGAACTGCTTAAATTTATGTCCACTTTTACCTATTTTTGTCCAATTATTGAAAAAATTGTTCACAATGTTCAATTTCTATCCACCAAACTGTGAATTTATCTACAAATAGAGTAAAAATTATCACAAATCATAAATTTATCACTCATCCTAAAAAATCATCAGCAAAATTACCTTAAAATCCCAAATTATTTAAAATTCATGAGCTAAATTACATCAAAATCATTAAATTACGTCAAAATCATCAAATAACTTCAAAATCAGTTTTTGTCCAATTTCTAAATTTTTCATCCACTTTTGACTATTTCTGTCTACATACTGTAAATTTTGTCCAACTGCTTAAATATATATCGATTTTTTTCTATTTCTATCCACTTATTGAAAGATTTGTCCATTATATTCAATTTTTGTCCACCAACCTATGAATTTGTCTATAAATAGAGTAAAATTGATCAAAAATCACAAATTTATCACTCATCCTAAAAAATCATTTGCAAAATTACCTCAAAATCACAAATTACCAAATATTCATGAGCAAAATTAAATCAAAATCATCAAATTACCTCAAAACAAGATTTTTGTCCATTTTCTTAATTTTTCATCCACTTTTGACTATTTCTTTATATATATTGTTAAATTTGTCCAACTACGTAAATTTATGTCCGCTTTTGCCTATTTCTGTCAACATATTAGAAAAATTGTCCAGTATATTCAATTTTTGTCCATCAAAGTGTGAATTTGTCTACAAACAAAATAAAATTCATCACAAATCACAAATTCATGACAAATTTATCACTCTCCTAAAAAATCATCAGCAAAATTATCTCAAAATCATAAATTAACTCAAAATTCATGTGAAAAATTACATCAAAATCATCAAATTACCTTAAAATCATCAAATTACAAAATCCAAATCAAATTAAATTTAAATTACCTCAAAATTTTAAAATTACATCAAATCACAAAATTACAAAAAAGAAATCTGTCTACATAAATTTTTGTCCCAAAAATAACAGAATTACAAAAAAATTTCTATTATTAAAATTACACAAAAAACCTAGAATTAAACAGAAACCCACAAAATTACAGAAAAAACTCTGTCCTAAAATTTTCCAAATGAGCATCCAGAATCTCTATCTCAAAATCGCAAAAATCCCAAATCAATTTCAGCGACAAATTTCTCAAAATCTCAAGGCCTAAAATCTCAAATCCCAAATCAAATCCCAAAAATCACAAAACCTCAAATCTGTCGCCTGCCTTGGTAGTGGCCTCCGTTTTTGGCATGGCTCTGTCGTAGATCAGCGAGCTCAGAAATTAGTTGGCCTGGCAAGCTCAGAGATCGACGAGCTCAGAGATCAGCAAGCTCACTGGAAGCTCGCTGCAGAGCTCGGAGCTTGATGGCTTTAGTGAACGCTGCCAGGAAGTGGTCGACGACATCGTTTGGGGGGGGGGGGGGGGGGGGGAGGGCAGAGTTAGAGCAGTGGATCTCGGAGGTGGATCTCACCGCTGAGGGAGGAGAGGTCAGGATCCGCCTAGTCGAGATCCGCCTCCCCCCCGGCGCCCCCCCACCCCCCCCCCCCCCCCCCACCACACACACACACACACACACACACACACACACAATCCCAACCCAAAAAAAAAAAAAAAAAATGTACAGAGAGACAACAAGAGCATTTTGGACACTCAACCGGCCACTGCATACAACTAGTGTACACAAGCACCCAGAAGCGCAAATACTGGTATTGGAGCCATTTTTAGCACTCTCGCAAACTTCAAGCCCTTTGTGACACTTCAAACAATTGTTGAGCCCTTGTAAATATTTTTCCCTTTTTTAGATCTAAAATATAAAAGGTAAAAAAAGATAAATTTTTTAATTTTGTTTCTTTTGAACAAAGAAATGAAGGAGAGGAGAAATGAGTTTGTGTTCGTGTCTGAGAACAGAAGAGAGAATAGGAGATGGGTTGAGCAAAAATCAGATTCCTGTCACAGACAGACTCAGTGGAGTGACACAATAAGAAATAGAGGTGGCAAATGAAATTCGTCAAATATTGGCTTGCCGAGTTTTCCCCCGCAAGTTTTTATTTTATTTTGTTAAATTTGGAGAGTTGAAAGTTTGTCATTATAAGAGAGTGAGAATCTCTCTTCTTGTTAATTAGTGGGTCGTATTTATAGACAGAATTTCCTTGACAAAATATAACAAGCCATGTTGTCCCCTAAGTTATCAGTAAACAGTAGCTAAGTGCCCAAAAACGTAACGTAATCCAATGCGTATTTATCCTAAGAAAAATCATCGTTTATCTCTCTCTCAATTCTCAAAGCCAGGTTATTAAAGAAACAGCACCAAAATTAGCAGAGCCACGAAGAGAGAAATATTCAATAAGATTGCTGCAGAGAGAAGAGCAGGGTTGGTGACAACAGTGACACGTGGCACGCTGCCGAGAGGCAGTGTGTACGATGCTGACATAGATACAGATACGGATGCAATTCTTTCACGCTTCTCTTCCCTCTGCTGCTGAAATTGGTCTCTCGTGTTCCCACGTCACCATCACTCATGCCACCTCAGCATCTTATTCGGGGGTTTCGTTCATGTGTGTGCACCCGATATACATATCATAAGAGGGTCAATCCTGCGCTGACACGTGAGATTGACTCTCTTATAATATTATAAGAGGTCTAAAAAATTTAATGCGTTGTTCCCTATGAATCCGACATTTTATTCACGTGGCTGTTTTATGATATGTGTGTGTGTGGCTCACACACACGAACCAAATCCGTGTGTTGTAGTATCAAAAGGAAGTATGAGGGGTGATGGGAGGGGAGTGACTCGGTATTGAGATTAATTATTTGAGGCTGAGATTAGATCCAATGTATTCTTTCATAGCTCATAGGTAAACGTAGAAAATTATTTTAGTGTTGACGAAATAATATAGAATATTAAACTAAAACTTTAATACGGGAGTAATAAAATAAGTAAAAAGAAAAAAAATAAATAAAGAGTTGAATCTATAACTTTCAATAACTTATTACAAAACCTTACCGCTTGAATTTGATATCAAATATGTTAATGTTTTCAAGCATTAAACTTTTAAACTGAGCAAATATTATGTAATAATATTAAATTATAATACATGTCTTGTGCTCCCAGAATGCTCCCAGAATAAAAAAGAGCGAGGGCAATGGCAGCTATATGCCATAACAAATAGTATCTTGTCGCCAACATTTCCCTTTCCCACAATAAATGAAATAAAAATGAAATAAACATTTTGTTTGGTGCAAACTACAGAGTGAAACTTTTATAAGATCAAAAACTTCTCGTATGAGAAATGTTCTGATACGAAAACTAGTTTTCTGAGGCCCTTCGTTTTGGAGGGGTTGGGTACTGAGACACTCGAGTCAAATAGAGCGGGCACGTAGGATTTGAACACCGCAAGATGACCCTAGCTACCACAAGCTCGAAGTGAGTTTTTACACAAAGTCAGTTTTTTTTATTTATTTATAAAAAATTCATTTTTCACCAAGTGAGAACTAGGTAACTTCGATGTAGTTTTAAAATTTGTACCACTGCATTAAGACTTCAAAGATTTGATGAGATTCATTGAAAGTAATATTTTTATATTCTAACATCTTTTACACACTCTCACGCTCACACCCACCAATACTCTCGGGTTCACCAACCCGTCTCTTGGCTTTTATCTTTCATGGTGCTCCTTCTCTTTGTATTGGGCATTATCAAAGACAAATGTTTTACAACTTTTCTTTCAATTAATTTTTTTTTTACTAACTGCCTCATAATTTAACTAAAATCATATGCTCCCATTCATTTAAAAAATGGTTAACAAAACCCGCATGTTTTATGACGTTAATTGCGAGTTATGACTTGTCATATGGGGATTTAGTGAAAGTTAACTAATCTAAATGTATATACATCCCAAAACAAGTTTGCATCAATGTGTTTCATCAAGCAAGAACCAATCACATGCATATAAAGGAAGTTGACGCGGACATTTAATGTTAAAGAACGAAAAAGCACGTCAATCTACAGTTGAAGACATGGATCACTATTATATATATATTTTTATTTGTATTTTGTTCTTTAGTTGGCGTTTTTTTTAGTACCACATTGGTTGTGGTTTGAGAACTCAAAATTTGTAAGTCTATTAAGAGACTCATAATTTAGACTTTGGGCGTTGAAGAATTTGATAAAGAAATTATTGTGTGAAATTGATTCTCTCAATTTGTTTATTGATTCCTAACTATGCTAATTAAAACCCTAATTCTCTCTTCCCTTCTCTACGTGCACCGCCGCCACTTTCCTACTCCACTTTTTTCTCTCTCCTTCCCATAGCCAAAGCAACCTCAACCTGTGCCTTCTTCTTCCTCTCTCGCCTTCTCTCACGCGACAGCACCCGACTTCCTCACTCTGTCATCAGTGTCATCCTCACATCCTCGCTCTCAAGCCCACCGCCTAAGAACCAACCGCCACCGAGACTGCAGCCAAATCTGACCATCGTCGCCTTCTCCTCTATTGCCGCCAGAACTCCTAGTCTTCCTTCCTCTCACCACCTCACTGTCGATCAACTACGAGCATCACCTCACCGACGCCGCCTACCCCTGTCGACCGCTGACAAGGCAACACAAGATCGTCGCATCAATCCGATTGCAGAGCTCGCTGAAGTTTGGACTCCTTATAGGTTCAGAGTCAATCCAACCGGACTCGCCACCAATTCGATCCGATCCGCTTCAACAAAAAGGTAAACCTGATCCACATCAACATTTGAGTTTGGGTTTAAGTTTTAAACCTGCAAAGGAGATCTGACCCACGTGAACAATAACGGTTCAGACAAATCCAGACTCGTTAGTGCATTTCTTTCTTTCGAGCCACAACTTGCACATATGAGTCCGATTTAGGAGTTCTTTGAGGCGTTACGAACGTGACGATGAGAGCTTTACATTGACATCTACTACAGGTCATTGAGATCTCTTTGATTCTCAACAGGTAATTTTTCTTAACCCGATTTATTTATTAGTGAGTTATATATCCATCTCTGTTATTTTTTCAATTTTATCTGCTGCCACCAACATTTGTGAGTTGTGAACATCTTCTATCCCGTGTTTATTGGTTGTTTATATTAATTTTATGACTTGCCATCATAACTAGTATTTGCACTATTCTTTTAGATCTAGAGCAGCACAACAGCTTCTGCACATTTTGTAAAACTCATCTACTTGCATATTAGTTTTAAATTATTTTTTACCCAAAACCCTACAGTTGGTGAAACGTAGAAATTTTAATAAATTATTGATTCTTGATTCACACATGTATCATGTTGCACATTATTTGGTATCAGAGCATGGTTACGATAGGATTTGCATCATCTAGGCAATTGCTAGGAATTTTACTGTGTTCTTGTATTTAAAAAAAATCATCTAGTTTAGAGTTTTATATTTTTCATCTTCATTTAGATTTGTGCGTAGTGGTAACCTATAGCTTCTAAAAGAGTCTAGTAAAATTTTTCCCCAATTTATGGAGTCCTAACCTATAGTAACGCTCACCGACATAATGGCTCAGCTTACCGCCCTAACTCAGACTGTGAGTGAGGTGCGTAAAGATCAACAAGTTGATTATGAGAGATTGGATAAGTTAAAGACTGTATGAGAATCACGCAAAGTTGAGGAACCCCCAGTGCCATCCAATGACAGCCGTAATGCACCTAATTCTGATGACTGTTACTTGAAGGGCATCAAGTTAAATATCCTCATCTTTGATGGAAATCACGATCCACATCTTTTCCTAGACTGGCTACAATAGCTCGATATGTACTTCAAATGGTATCCCCTTATTAAGCCTATGAAAGTTAAGTTTGCTACCATGAAATTAACCGGTCAAGCCAGCCAATACTGGATCTTCGTGAAATCTAGCGGCAAAAGAGTAATAAGAGCTTAATTAAACACATTCTCAGGTAATTAAATCTGGATTTCTTGGAGGCTAAACTAGAGAGTTTCTAGAAGATACATTGAATCTAGATGTTGGCGGGTGTCTGACAAAAATCTGGACATCAATAACTGAATCCAAAATATCTGACAGGTCCCCGAAGCGAGAAGAATTCACGCACCAAAACGAGGGACCTGAGTCCCTGGTATTGTCGTGAAAACGCGGCAACGACAATATGGCGGGCCCACGCGTCAATTTTTGACGCGTGGCCTCGTCTCGCCTTCCAGATTCTTCGTTTGCCTATAAATACTGCAGGGTTTGGCCAAAAACGAAGGAGATGGAGAAATAGGTTAGATTTTCTCTCTTTTAGTGTAGGTTAGTGTAGGTGTTCTTCGTTTCTTTCCTTTTATTTTGTATTTTTATTTTATTTTTAAATTATGTATTAGGGTTTAGGATTCAGAGATAGATTGATGTAATAAATTGTGACAATCTATGTAAAGAAGTCTCCTTCTCCATTGTAATCTTCTCTATCTTCTGCATGATGCTTAGCTAGTTTTCTTCTTCTCATGACAATCTAACTACTAACCACTAACCATCTAACCTCTTACTTGATAATCCACATAAATCTAATAGCTTCTACAAGGTCTTGCTCTTGCAAGAGCCATTGATGGCTTATGATGATAGATTTTAACATTCTAACATTTTTAACATCTAACCCACTAACAAACTAACTTGCAATGTCCTCTTTATTTCATGCTCACTTCTAACCAGTTTTGATGATTTAATAGTAGCTTGCAACTTGTTGTGTGATATGAATATGTTGTTTGAATGAAGAAGAATAATCTTATGAGCCATGCTTTGTATCGTCTCTTAAAGCCAAGGACTAGTGATGGCCAAGGATCCATGTGAGACAACTATCACTAAGAGGTTAGCATGGTTAGTAGAGCAATTAGTAGTTAGTAGCCATGAGTTTTCTTTTATAGTTTTTCTCATTCTTTTTATCTTGTTTTAAAAACAATTTTTAAAATCTTTTTATCATTTATCATTGTTTTCACCACCTTCTTAGTTCATCATTATTTTCATCTTCTTTTTGTTTTCAAAACCATTTCTCCATTATTTTCACATCACCGTTTCATCGCCTTCTTCACATATCACTTCCGAATTTCTTTTATTTTTCTTTTACTTTTCTCATTCTTTAAAAAAGAACTTGTTATCATAACACGTGAACGGACTGTTAATGCTTCTATTGCCTCCTATCCCTGTGGATTTGACCTGTTGAGCCAAAACTATAACGGAAGTATTGAGGGAACATTAGCACATATAATTTCACTGATTACATAAAAACACATTTCAAGTGCTGGTTCCACCCCGATCAAATTTTGGCGCCGTTGCCGGGGACGAGAATGGTTAAAACTCACGTTTTTGTTAACATTTTCTTCTCTGTTTTGGTGTGCAGGATAATAATTACAGAAACTGAACATTGTAGAAAGTTAAGCTTCCCTGTATCTTCCTGCTCAAGAAAGCAGGGAGTTGTTGCTAAAACATTTGCCGCGGAAACTCATAAAAAGCGGCAGAAACACGACATATTTTTGAGATCTCGGCCTTATTTTTGCTGGCTGCTTCTAAATTGCATCTATCTGTGATTTTTTGCTATCTATTTTTTGCTGTGATTGTCTACACACTGTAATAATTAAAGAACTAAAATATGGTATTTGGACACTTTTAAAACGGTTTAGACATTTGATTTGGGCACATACCAATTCAATTCCAATATACTGTATTTTATTCTGTTGTTGTGATTTGGACTGAGGTGTACATATGACATTGCATATAGCATAGGACAAACACGTGGGTGATTTACTTGCTTTGTGTGTTATTCTTGTCTATATTGCACACTTGCACGAATTGGACTTAAAGGCATAACCCAATACAAGATAAGGTGGGAGAGTTCATAACCTTTTCTTAGCCCAAAAACCTCCTCCCCAATCAGACAATCCAAACCCTAATAAAAATAGATAGATGTTGGTCTCTAGGAATATCTCGGACTCATTAAGAGATTGACCAAGGGTAAAACTTGTTGAATCATACTCTTGTGAAATCGGTGTCTAAGGCTGGGGATTAAGAGGTTACGTCTTGAAGATACTGTGGTTTGGCGTAATTAAGACCCGTTGCTTATTTACGATATCCCCCACCGTATTTTACCCCTACTTGGCCAATTAGCTTGTGATTGGATTCATACAACAACCTCCCCCGGGTAATCGACCAGTTAGTAGTCGTCTAGGTTTAGGTCAACCTTAGTATAGGCTTGGATTTAATTTTTCTTTTCTTTTTGTTTGTTGTTTGTTTTTTCTTTTTTGTTTGTTATTGTTTGTAATATGAAATTCAACGACAATAATTATTTTACTCCTAATATGAATCCATATTTCACATCGACCCAATTTGATTCGAATAATTTAAACCTGACTTTTTACAATATGAACCAACAAAATGGACTGGGTTGGACTTTCTGAATTAATACAACCCATACCCTCAATCTTATGATCATAATTTTCAAAATAATTTCTACTCTTCACAAAGTCAATGGGGATTCACCTCCCTCGAGTCAAATTTTCAACCGCCTTATTCCCAATTTTCATAATATTTATTTTCCAATTTTGCTTCCTATACTCCTTTTCTAGAACCACCAATTGAAAAAAAATCTGAGTTAGAAAAGAGTATAGAAGCCAACTTGCAAGAGGCAGATCAATAATTTCAGAACATGTTAGCCTCCCCAATTCTACAACATTTTCAAGAGTCATACTCAGTCCCACCTCTTCAAAATGATTAAACATCCATCTTGGAATTGACTAAGGAACTCTTGCGTGAGTCCGAGCGACAATCTCAAAACTTGTTGGACTCATAATCTTCACAGTTTTTTCAAAACCAAGATTCCTACACTCTCTTTCTAGAACAATCATTTGAAGAAAAATCTGCGCTAGAAAAGAGTATAGAAATCTTGCATGAGACCTCACAACAATTTTAAAAACCTTTTGCCCAGTCTATCGACAAGTTAGAAACACAACTGAGTCAATTGGTTAACATTCATAAGAATGAGGAAACTCACTCTTATTAATTTTTGACCAATCCAGATATCTCTAACTCTATCGATCTAGATCAGGAATCATGTTATTTTGAAAACTAAGATTCAATTTCAGCACACCCATTTGAACTTGACCAACATCAAATTTTGAGAACCATGTTGATATTTTGGCAAGTTATCCTTTTTCTGAAATTGAACTTGAGCATGAAATGATCCTGAACCTCAACTTGGTAATTCAGTTTTACTTTTTGATTTAATGTTAACTCCGGTATCTTTACCTCACTTCAATCCTTTTCCTGAGTCAACATTGGATCCTATACTAATGCATCGTGAAATTGAATCACCAATCTTTTATGATCAACAAATTGAACTTGACCAATTCATACTTTTGAATGTTCCATTGACAAATTGGCAAGTTTTTTTTAAGAAATTGAACTTAGACAAGAATGTGATTTTGATCTTCAAATTTGTGATCCAGTTCAAATTCCTGAATAAATATTGACTCCTGTTTTGCTGCCAGATTTGAGCAACATTTTAGAGTTAGTTTTGATTCTCATACCTGTCATTCTTGAACTTGAATCATCTATCTTTAAAAGTCACATTCTGTTGTGGGGAAATGAATGTAGATTTTAACTTCTTATTTTGCACCCACTTCCTGAACCAATCTCGATTCCTGAACCTTTACTTGACTTAAGTCAAATTTCTGAGTCAGTAGTAGTTCATGTACTTCCTGAGCCCAAGTCAATCATTTCATCTTTTCATACTCCATTTTGGGATAGGGTATTGATAAAATTGACTCCGAAATTATTTTAAATTTTGAAAATTAGATGGTGTAATATTCTAAATAAAAATTATAAATGCATACATCATTATAGTGGGTTGTATTATAGAGGTCTCTGATGGGTTCCTCTGAACTCCACACAACTTGGATTGGGCCGCATTTCGTGGACCAATCAGACCACCTTGAGGTGATTTTTTCTTCCCTCTCTATTTGTTTCATGCATACATACATTCACGATACATTGAGGATAATGCATAAGATAAGTATGGGGAAGGGTTTACTAACATAGAATTTTTTAGATTTTCTTTCTTTTTTACTTCTTTTAGGATACTTTTAGAAATCTTTCCTTTTGTATAGGATTTTTCTCCTTCTTTAAAAACTTTTTGAAACAAAAGACAAAGTTTTGATTTATTTTTAAGAAAATTAAGATGATCTTAGAAATTAAGAAAGCCTGAATTATGACATCTTAAACCTAATCGAAATAATGGATCTTATTTAAGATTATAGGCTAAGTAAGATAAATTAGAGAGATAATTTTATCTTGAATTTTTTGCCTTATATAGTATGCACTTCACAATTACACATTTTTGGAATCAAAACAATGACCTAAAATGTCATAAAATAAAAATAAATAAAAAGAAAAAAATATATGTTATATATGAAGAAAAAATTACTTATTAAGCTGGATAACTGTGCCTCAAGAAGCATGATTATTCACGCTTAACCTTAATCATAAGAAACAAATAATCCCCCTTAGTTTTGTGGCCTTGTTTACTCGAGTCCTTAAACCCGAGGAATGTTTTCTCATTTGATGCCCTAATGTCATCTGGTCTGGGAGTCATCGGTTAAAGGCTCACTATTCAGGTAAACTGAAAGCCAAAGAAAACTAAGAGAAGAAAAAATAAATATATATAAATAAATGACTTGATGGTTGGAGTTGAGATCCCAGAATTCTTCACGGTCACAAGTGCATATTATCTAGGTTTTATGAAAGATAAAATATTCAAACTAATCTTGAATTCTTACCTTAATTGAAAATAAGATCTTGCATACAGATTAAGTTTAAGCGAGAATAACTTTTGGTGGACTTATGATCTTAGATCGCTTATATTTTTGCAAAAATATTTCAAAAACTTGTCTCTCTATCAAAATGCATTTTCAAATACTAACATTTATCTTCTTTCTTTATGGATTTTATGGGCTTAATCCAATGAAAATCCTCAGGAGAACACTCCTCCTCTAGGGGTAACTTAGATGTTTAACGGCTTGTTGCACATGTTCAGTGGAATCGCGTCACCTGCGAAAGTGGTGTAATACCATTTGTAGTAAAGTTTTTCTTTTTCTTGTTTTACTCGGGACGAGCAAAAAGAAAAGCATGGGAGTGTGATTAGTCTATAATTCTGCATTATTATATCATATTTCCTTACCGATTTATGAACAAAGTATCATTTCTAACTGTATTTTGATCTATTTTGCAGATAATCAAGAGTCTAGGGGGAAAGGAGTAATAAGAGCTTAATTAAACCCATTTTCGAGTAATTAAATCTAGAGTTCTTGAAGGCCAAGTTAGAGAGTTTCTAGAAGATACATTGAATATGTGACGGGGGTCAAAAAAATATGGACGTCAATAACTGAATCCAAGAATATCTGGCAGGTCCTCGAAGCGAGAAGAATCTGCGCACCAAAACCAAGGACCTAAGTCCCTGGTTTTGCCGCGAAAATGCGACAAATGCCGCATTTCCGTGGCAATATAGTGGGCCCTTCAATTTTGACGCGTGGCCTCGTCTCGCCTTCCAGATTCTTGTTTGCTTATAAATACTGCAAGGTTTGGCTAGAAACGAAGGAAATGGAGAAATATGCTAGATTTTCTCTCTTTCAGTCTAGGTTAGTGTAGGTGTTCTTCTTTTTTTTCTTTTCTTTTGTATTTTTATTTCATTTTTAGATCATGTATTAGGGTTGAGAGATTCAGAGAGAGAAAGAGAGATATTGATGTAATAAATGGTGACAATCTATGTAAATGTGTCTCTCCTTCTCCATTGTAATCTCTCCATCTTCTACATGAAGGTTAGCTAGTTTTCTTCTTCTCATGGCAATCTAACTACAACCACTAACCATCTAACCTCTTACTTGATAATGCACATGAATCTAATAGCCTCTACAAGACATTACTCTTGTAAGAGCCATTGATGACTCATGATGATGGATTCTAAAATTCTAACATTTCTAACATCTAACCCACTAACAAGCTAACTTGCAATGTCCTCTTTATCTCATGCTTAGCTCTAACCGATTTTGATGATTTAATAGTAACTTGCAACTTGTTGTGTGGCATGAATGTGTTCTTTGAATGTAGAAGAATGATCTTATGAGCCATACTTTGTATCATTTCTTGAAGCCAAGGACTAGTGATGGCCAAGGATCCATGTGAGGCAACTATTACTAAGAGGTTAGCATAGTTAGTGAAGCAATTAGTAGTTAGTAGCCATGAGTTTTCTTTCATAGTTTTTCTCATTCTTTTTATCTTGTGTTAAAAAAAATTTCTAAAATCTTTTTATCATTTATCAATATTTTCACCACCTTCTTAGTTCATCATTGTTTTCATCTTCTTTTTATTTTCAAAACCATTTCTTCATTGTTTTCACATCGTCGTTTCATCGCCTTCTTCACATATCACTCCTGGATTTCTTTTATTTTCTTTTACTTTTCTCATTCTTTAACAAAGAGGAACTTGTTAACATAACACTAACACGTGAACGGCTGTTAATATTTCTATCACCTTCAGTCCCTGTGGTTTCTACCCGTTGAGCCAATGCTATAACGAAAGTATCGAGGGAACATTAGCACACATATAATTTTACTGATTTCATAAAACACACATTTTCAAGTGCTGGTTCAGTCCCAATCAACATACTCTAAAGAAACATGTTCATACTACACATGCTCATCATATCACAAATACCCACACTCCTCAATCACAACATATACATATACATCATACTAGACACACTACACACACCAAACATGTTCACACCTTATACTCCCATCATGTTTTTATTTATGGTAGAGTTTATTCATAAACTTATTGTGACCGAAAAGGTCACTTAGCCAAATTTTGCTTTGTAAATATTTCAAATAATCACATTTTGGTTCCAAATTCTAACATTAAAGGACTCAAAAAATTTGAGTACCACAATCAACCAATTTGTTATTTGATACACGTACACACCAAGACTCCAAGATGTAGGGAGCGGTAGTATCTTGATAGCGGTTGCTCAAGCCATATGACGTGCGATATCAACAATTTTACAACCCTATTAAGGTACCATGAAGGTGGCACCGTCACCTTCGGAGATGATTCCAAAGGAAAAATTATCGATATAGGTAACATTAAAATTCGCTCATCTCCTTTAATTGAAAATATTGACGGTCTCAAGCATAACCTCTTGAGCATTAGTCAATTTTGTGATAGAGGTTTCAAAGTGATTTTTAATGATTTAACTTGCAATGTTTTAGATAGACATACCAATGCATGTGTACTTTTCGATTTTCGTGAAAATAATGTGTACACGATTGATATGCCAAATTTATAATGTAATGCTATATGTTTAAATGCCTTTAATGAAGACTCTTGGTTATGGCATAGGAGATTAGGACATGTTTCATTTGACCATCTATCTAGAATCAACAATAAGGAAGTGGTGAAAGGTATTCTTTATTTAAAGTTTGAGAAGGACCGCATTTGTCATGTGTGCCAACTTGAAAAACAAATCAAGTCCTCTTTCAAAACAATCAAGGATATCATGACATCAAGACCCTTGAAGTTAATACACATGAATTTGTTTAGTCCAACTAAAATCAAAAGTCTAAGTGAAAATCATTTTGTTTTTGTTTTAGTTGATGATTTTTCTTCTTTTACTTTGATTTTCTTTTTAGAGCACAAGGATCAAGTCTTTTCACATTTCAAGTGTTTAGAAAAAGAGTTGAAAAAGAAAAAGATTTTTTGATTTTACGTATGAGAAATGATAGGGGTGGTGAATTCATTAACCACTCAATTATCACCTATTGTAAAGAACATGAAATTAAATATGAACTATTATGTCCTAGAACTTCATAACAAAATGGAGTCATTGAAAGGAAGAATCGTACTCTTCAAGAAATGGTTAGGAAAATGATAAATGAATACAGACTTCCTCTATACTTATGGGCCGAGGCCGTAAACACATCATGTTACATCTCAAATCGAATTTATTTTTGTAAAAATACTTTTAAAACTTCATTTAAAATTTACTATTTGAGAAAACCTAATGTTTCTTATTTTAAAGGTTTTAGTTGTAAATGCTTTACTTTAAACACTAAAGATAATTAAGAAAAATTTGATACCAATTCTTAAGAAACCTTATTGTAGGGTACTCAAATACTAGTAAAGCCTATAAAGTCTTCAATAGATCTACTTTGACTATTGAAGAATTTATACATGTCATGTTTGATGAATCTAATGCTTTTGTGAAGAATATTGTAGAGATTAATTCCTTAAGTGAAGACATAGAGAAGATAACCTTGAAAGACTCACCTATAGAAGAAGAAAAGCTAAAAATTGATGTACAAGATGAAGTTCAAGAGGTTGAAGTGGAGCAAACATGACCACTTCTAAAGGATTGGAGATTTGTCTCAAATCATCCCAAGGACCTCATCATAGATGATGTATCCAAGAGGGTAACTACTTGATCCAAACTCTATGATTTATGTGGGCATTTTGTTTTTATTTCACACTTTGAGCCCAAAAATATCCTCGAAGCCGAGGCTGATTCATATTGGATGCTTGCAATGCCAGAAAAGTTAAATCAATTTGAGCGCAACCAAGTTTGGCATCTTATTCCAAGACCCCATGATAGATCAACTATTAGTACTAAATGGATTTTTAGGAATAAGTTGGATGAGTCGGATAATGTTGCTAGGTTAGTGGCCCCAAATCGAAGGTATCAATTTTGAAGAAACCTTTGCACCCGTAGCACGCCTTGAAGCCATACGGATGATACTTGTCTTTACGTCTTATAAAAATTTCAAAAATTTTCAAATGGATATCAAAAATGCATTTTTAAATGGTTTTATATAAGAGAAAGTGTATGTTGAACAATCCCGAGGTTTGTTGTTCCTACACATCCGGATTTTGTGTACAAACTTGATAAACCTTTATATGGTTTAAAACAACTCCAAGAGCTTGGTATGAAAGACTTTCAATTTTTCTAATTTCAAATGATTTTGTTAAGGGTAAAATTGATACCACTTTGTTTACAAAGCATATAAATAGTGATATCCTAATTGTTCAAATTTATGTTAATGATATTATTTTTGGATCCACTAATGAAAAGCTTTGTAAAGAATTTGAATCATGCATAAAGAACGAGTTTGAGATGTCTATGATGGGAGAGCTAGACTACTTTCTTGGCCTCCAAATCAAGCAAAGGAGTGATGAAATCTTCATAAATCAAGCTAAGTACACAAGAGAACTCATCAAGAAATTTGGACTTGAAAATGTAAAATTAAGCAAGACTCCCATGGCCACTACTGCTAAGCTTGACAAGGACGAACAAGGTATAAATGTAGACATTAAACTTTATAGAAGTATGATTGGTAGTTTACTTTATTTGATGGCTAGTAGGTCGGATATTTTGTTTAGTGTGTGTTTATGTGCTAGATTTCAATCTTGTCCTAAAGAGTCTCACTTAATTGTGGTAAAACACATTATTAGATATCTTAAGGGCACTATTGAAATGGGCTTGTGGTATTCCAAAACCGGACAATTTTTCATGACGAGTTATTCGGACGCCGACTATGCCGGTTATAGAGTGGATAAGAAGAGCACTAATGGTACTTGTCAATTTCTATAAAATTATCTTGTTTCATGGTTTTTTAAGTCCTATGGATGAAACAAAATTCAATAGCCCTCTCAAGCGTCGAGGCGGCGTATATTGCGGCCAGGGCTTGTTGTGCACAAGTCCTATGGATGAAACAAACTCTCCTTGACTATGATTTGCATTATGCCCTTATTAAAATATTTTGTGATAGTACTAACACCATTCATATGACCAAAAATACAAATCAACATAGCAAGACAAACACATAGATATTCGATATCACTTTCTTAGAGATCACTATGAGAAAGGCGATATTGAAATTGATTATGTTTTCACCGATTTTCAACTTGCAGATATTTTTACTAAACCACTAGATTATAATAGATTTTCATTCATTTTTGGTGAGTTATATGTTTGTATTATGGATTCATAAGTTTTGAAAATGTTTTCAAATTTTTTTGTATTTTTTTAATATCTCTTTTATGTTGATGTCTTTACCCTTTTTGATGCATGACAACAAGGGGGAGATATTTGAGTTATTAAGTTATTTTGGTATTTATTAAGTTATTTTGGTATTCTATATCTAATCTCTTTACCATGCTTACATGTTGGTGTTGGAGGAAGGAGGATTGGAAAGATGGTAGGCTATATATGCATATTATTCCATATTGATATCTTTTTTATATGCATATATGTGTAACTTACTTATATTGTCAAGTCCATTTAAAATCATAATTTTTTCTTGTACTTGATAGATAACATAACTTGAGGGGGAGCTTTTCAAGCTTTTTCATATCTTTTATCTTAAATAACTCACATGTTTTGTCATCATCAAAAAGGGGGAGATTATTGGCCGAAGGTTACAATCACCCGGTTTTATGATGTTCATGATAACATAATATATGTGGTTATTTATGTTGGTCCCTGAGATATTGATAAATGCGGAACTATCTCTGTTGGCAACAATCGATCTAAAACACAAGTCAATACAAACTAAACAAGAAGGATTAATCGTTAAGCAAATAAATAACTTGCAATTAAAGGAAATCAAATCTCAGAAATTGACAAACGCAAACAAAGAGATTTATCCTGGTTCGGTCCTTGTGACCTACATCCAATCCCCAATGCACCCGCTTGAGATTTTCTTTTAACTTGACTTTGTGTAACGCCCCGATCCCAAGGATACGGAGACGTTATGGCGACCTACATACGCGAGGTGAAAACAACCTCACGCGTACGTTAAGCCTCAGTACAGTACAATACCTCCATATAGATCTGAGGTCCAGCATGAAAGCAGTACAAGAATACCTGCAGAAAGAGGTCAGCGATCATAACAGATATGAAAACAAGGATAAATAAGATAACAGAAATAAAGCACTAAAATACCTATGAATAGTCCTGATGCGGAAACTCCCATGTGACTCCAAGGCACTCTCTGAAGCTATGGTAACTCGGATCTCCAATCTGGGCATGCAAACCCAGGGTCGTCAGAAAGCGACCTAGTGAGTGGTAAAATGAAGGAGGCAGTAATATATACATAATAATACAAGCACGATACTATTATATAATACATGATGTGGTACAAGTGATATTATATCATAAGCATATAGGAAGCAGTGGAAATATATAAACATGTCATCTTTTGGTACCATCACTACCTAGCTTGTTATTATCAGGTCATGACTCTAATCATATCTAATTTATATAATAAATAATGTTATCTAGCGGTGACGTAAAAGCAGTGAACATGGTAGTGATGTAAATGAACATGCAGGTGGGCATATGCAATATGAACATGCTACTGTGTTGTGTCTAAATAGCAGATAAGCAATGCAAACAGAATATATGTGATGCAAGGTGTACATGTGCATGAGTAGTATGCCACCATAGGTATCAGGTAGTGTGGCAAAGTCTACAGGTAACATGATAGCGGATACAATAACATGAACAGGAACAGTAACAGGTAAGCAAAATCACAGTGAACATGATAACAGACAAAATAACAGGAACAGTAACAAGTTAGTATACTTGTATCAGGCAAGTCATGTGATTGACACAATAGTAGAAATCAGTACCACCTGATATTTTAATCAATCTCTTCCAGTGTCCCATACCACTGGCAGTTCATACTGGAGCCCGCACTCCAGTCGAACCCATCCGGACATGGCCTACGGGTACCATTATCCAGACGAGAGAGTGACCAAATAACAAGTGTTCCCAACATCACTATTGTGTATACTGTTTTATTATGTTAATTGGAAACCCATGGTCGAGGAGTTCTTATCGGGTGGATGTATCCCGTGCATACCCGGGATCACGGCCTTAAACAAGCCCCTGGCTGCCAGGACCAGGGCCCTCCGCTAAGAGGGGAGCATGAATCAAGTAACAAGAGCTCATGGAGCAATTGGTAGGCAGCCCTCCTACCGTCCCCTGCAGTGGGAAAACAATATGGATCCAGTACATCACCCGATAAGATCTAGTCAACCGTCAAGTCTCCCCCATACCCGAGTTAACTTTATGATCTGGTATGTCAAATATACAATGTAACAAGTACCATTACAATATGTGATACGGGTAACATGATAACTGGACCAGAGCTCTGTTAATAGCATAGAACAATATAACGGGAATCAGGAACAAGATAACAAGATCAATATAACGGGAACAATATAACGGGAAACGGGATCAATAGATGTGGAAGTCCACATATAGCATATCAACAGCTCTCAAGTCCAGTATCGGGAATATCCATATCAATATCAGGATACAATCATCTAACATGAATACAGTAACATGGAACAGTAATACATGTAGCATGAACGGGTATCCAACAATATCCATAACGGGCCTCAATCATATAACATGAATACAGTAACATGGCACAATAATACATGTAAGATGTACTGTGATCCATATGACAAGAGTACAGAAACCATACATGCATGTGTAACAGTGATATGTGAACCTGAGACGTGTGTCGAGCATCCATGTAACGATGAGAATAATAATGTGAAATGCAATACGCCATGCGGTGAGATATCCGTGTATCAGTGGATTATTTATGTGGAGCAAGACTCCGTGTAACATATACGTGTATCACTCGTACCTGTATGCACAGTGATCAGTGTCTCAGATTCTACCATGTCCATTGACCTACAGTACCCGCATAGTGATGATACCAGTGCATGAAATAAGGATGTCTAGCATGCATGTCTCGTAACAGTGTAGTGTCACCGAGTGTCGTGGATCAATATACATGTGACTATAGTTTTCTACTTGTGATCCTATACATGACATAATAGTGTGCATGCTGTTGGTGCCATAGCGGTCTATGTGTCAGTGGCTGTGCAGGTATGACAACTGTGTCCGGGTTGTCTATATCAGTCTTTCTTGGTGGTGTTATTATTACATCTCTTCCAATATTATAAGTTATTTCGTTTACAATTAGTTTCCAATAATTACACATTCATACTTAATAGTTACCGTCTTTTATTCAGAATCTATATCTATCAATCAAGTGCATTAAACATGATAAAATATAATTTATAAAAGAAAAACACTCACAAACTGGTCATGGGACAGTAGCTCTCGTTCCCACGATCGCAACGGATCCAGAATCGTCCAAATCGAAGTCCGGATACTCCCGATATCGCCCGAACGCGGAGAAAAGGGAGTGCATGGCCATGGCGGCCTCGTCGGAGGGGAGCCGCCGGGCCGGAGGCGCGGTGGTGGTGCGCCGGGCTTGGGCACGGCGGCGGTGCAGGGGCGCGGCCGCCGGCGGCGGCCGACGGCCGCCTGGCCGCTGGCTCGGGACCGATTCCCCCCTTTCCTTTTGTTGGTCGCACCAGGGAGTGAGAGGGGGAGAGAGAGTTTAGAGAGAGTTAGAGAGAGAAGAGAGAGAAAGATAGAGAGAGGATTTTAATTGGAGAGAGAGAGATTTAATTAGAGAGGGGAAGAGAGATTTTAAATTAGGGGGAGAGAGAAGAGGCGGTGGAGCTACAGTAGGGCGGTGGGGGTGAAGTCGCTGGAAAGAAGAAGAGAAAGAAAGAGAAGGAAGGAAAAAAAAAGATTAAGAATTAATATTTTATTATTCTTAAATTGGCCCGATATTCGACCAGCTCCAAACGGTGCCCAAAAATTACAGAAAATAGAGAATATTAACCTGAGACGTAAGATGAAGACGATTTCCAGAAATTCAAGCGGTTTACAAATTAAAAATCCCGGAAGCTGTCGCCGATACGGGCGACACCGGTTTGGCCAGATTTTCGATAAATTCAGAAAAAATCCCCAAAATGCCCTAACGTAAAGAACATGATTCTAAGGCACACGGTGAAAGCAGATTCTCAAAATACAATTCCGTTTGTGAAAGAAAAATCGTAGGGCTGATTATCGGTATTGGTCGACACCGACTACGGAGATTTTCCAAAATAATCCAGAAAAATTCCAGAAAATCCTGAAAAATCTACAATATTAGAAAATAATTTTTGAAACTGAAATCAGCTCGATCGGACTACCACAGAGATCAAATCAATTTTGAACGTCGTATCGCGTACCGATACGGTAATACGTACACCGGGGATCAGGGTGTTACATTTCTCCCCACCTTACAAAAATTGCGTCCTCGCAATTTCCATTTAGGTGTGAGAACAAGATTTTCAACACCAAAACCAAAATAGTACGGGTCCACGACCCATCCGCTGCGCACTCTGATATCTAGAAGGAACTCGGGATAGAGAAGCAGAGTAGTGAACGAATCCTAACGGACGGGAAGCAAGACGATGCAAGGAAAATGAGAAGGAAATCGGATGTTCTGGTTGACAACTGAAAGGAAGGAAGGAATAAAACAGAGTCAAGGAATGAAATGTCAAGGTCATGGTATTCTTGTACTCGTTGCTGGAATCCCTAAATTCAGATCAGATCAGTTAATCTGAACCTGATTGTACTGTTGGTACGAGCCCGAGGATTGACCCAGGTGGTTACCCACACCAGGTGTGAACCTAGGCTCTGGTACCACTGTGTAACGCCCCGATCCCAAGGATACGAGACGCTATGGCGACGTACATACGCGAGGTGAAAACAACCTCACGCGTACGTTAAGCCTCAGTACAGTACAATACCTCCATATAGATCTGAGGTCCAGCATGAAAGCAGTACAAGAATACCTGCAGAAAGAGGTCAGCGATCATAACAGATATGAAAATAAGGATAAATAAGATAACAGAAATAAAGCACTAAAATACGTATGAATAGTCCTGATGCGGAAACTCCCATGTGACTCCAAGGCACTCTCTGAAGCTATGATAACTCGGATCTCCAATCTGGGCATGCAAACCCAAGGTCGTCAGAAAGCGACCTAGTGAGTGGTAAAATGAAGGAGGCAGTAATATATACATAATAATACAAGCACGATACTATTATATAATACATGATGTGGTACAAGTGATATTATATCATAAGCATATAGGAAGCAGTGGAAATATATAAACATGTCATCTTTTGGTACCATCACTACCTAGCTTGTTATTATCAGGTCATGACTCTAATCATATCTAATTTATATAATAAATAATGTTATCTAGCGGTGACGTAAAAGCAGTGAACATGGTAGTGATGTAAATGAACATGCAGGTGGGCATATGCAATATGAACATGCTACTGTGTTGTGTCTAAATAGCAGATAAGCAATGCAAAACAGAATATATGTGATGCAAGGTGTACATGTGCATGAGTAGTATGCCACCATAGGTATCAGGTAGTGTGGCAAAGTCTACAGGTAACATGATAGCGGATACAATAACATGAACAGGAACAGTAACAGGTAAGCAAAATCACAGTGAACATGATAACAGACAAAATAACAGGAACAGTAACAAGTTAGTATACTTGTATCAGGCAAGTCATGTGATTGACACAATAGTAGAAATCAGTACCACCTGATATTTTAATCAATCTCTTCCAGTGTCCCATACCACTGGCAGTTCATACTGGAGCCCGCACTCCAGTCGAACCCATCCGGACATGGCCTACGGGTACCATTATCCAGACGAGAGAGTGACCAAATAACAAGTGTTCCCAACGTCACTATTGTGTATACTGTTTTATTATGTTAATTGGAAACCCATGGTCGAGGAGTTCTTATCGGGTGGATGTATCCCGTGCATACCCGGGATCACGGCCTTAAACAAGCCCCTGGCTGCCAGGACCAGGGCCCTCCGCTAAGAGGGGAGCATGAATCAAGTAACAAGAGCTCATGGAGCAATTGGTAGGCAGCCCTCCTACCGTCCCCTTCAGTGGGAAAACAATATGGATCCAGTACATCACCCGATAAGATCTAGTCAACCGTCAAGTCTCCCCCATACCCGAGTTAACTTTATGATCTGGTATGTCAAATATACAATGTAACAAGTACCATTACAATATGTGATACGGGTAACATGATAACTGGACCAGAGCTCTGTTAATAGCATAGAACAATATAACGGGAATCAGGAACAAGATAACAAGATCAATATAACGGGAACAATATAACGGGAAACGGGATCAATAGATGTGGAAGTCCACATATAGCATATCAACAGCTCTCAAGTCCAGTATCGGGAATATCCATATCAATATCAGGATACAATCATCTAACATGAATACAGTAACATGGAACAGTAATACATGTAGCATGAACGGGTATCCAACAATATCCATAACGGGCCTCAATCATATAACATGAATACAGTAACATGGCACAATAATACATGTAAGATGTACTGTGATCCATATGACAAGAGTAAAGAAACCATACATGCATGTGTAACAGTGATATGTGAACCTGAGACGTGTGTCGAGCATCCATGTAACGATGAGAATAATAATGCGAAATGCAGTACGCCATGCGGTGAGATATCCGTGTATCAGTGGATTATTTATGTGGAGCAAGACTCCGTGTAACATATACGTGTATCACTCGTACCTGTATGCACAGTGATCAGTGTCTCAGATTCTGCCATGTCCATTGACCTACAGTACCCGCATAGTGATGATACTAGTGCATGAAATAAGGATGTCTAGCATGCATGTCTCGTAACAGTGTAGTGTCACCGAGTGTCGTGGATCAATATACATGTGACTATAGTTTTCTACTTGTGATCCTATACATGACATAATAGTGTGCATGCTGTTGGTGCCATAGCGGTCTGTGTGTCAGTGGCTGTGCAGGTATGACAACTGTGTCCGGGTTGTCTATGTCAGTCTTTCTTGGTGGTGTTATTATTACATCTCTTCCAATATTATAAGTTATTTCGTTTACAATTAGTTTCCAATAATTACACATTCATACTTAATAGTTACCGTCTTTTATTCAGAATCTATATCTATCAATCAAGTGCATTAAACATGATAAAATATAATTTATAAAAGAAAAACACTCACAAACTGGTCATGGGACAGTAGCTCTCGTTCCCACGATCGCAACGGATCCAGAATCGTCCAAATCGAAGTCCGGATGCTCCCGATATCGCCCGAACGCGGAGAAAAGGGAGTGCATGGCCATGGCGGCCTCGTCGGAGGGGAGCCGCCGGGCCGGAGGCGCGGTGGTGGTGCGCCGGGCTTGGGCGCGGCGGCGGTGCAGGGGCGCGGCCGCCGGCGGCGGCCGACGGCCGCCTGGCCGCTGGCTCGGGACCGATTCCCCCCTTTCCTTTTGTTGGGTCGCACCAGGGAGTGAGAGGGGGAGAGAGAGTTTAGAGAGAGAGTTAGAGAGAGAAGAGAGAGAAAGATAGAGAGAGGATTTTAATTAGAGAGAGAGAGAGATTTAATTAGAGAGGGGAAGAGAGATTTTAAATTAGGGGGAGAGAGAAGAGGCGGTGGAGCTACAGTAGGGCGGTGGGGGTGAAGTCTCTGGAAAGAAGAAGAGAAAGAAAGAGAAGGAAGGAAAAAAAGATTAAGAATTAATATTTTATTATTATTAAATTGGCCCGATATTCGACCAGCTCCAAACGGTGCCCCAAAAATTACAGAAAATAGAGAATATTAACCTGAGACGTAAGATGAAGACGATTTCAAGAAATTCAAGCCGGTTTGCAAATTAAAAATCCCGGAAGCTGTCGCCGATACGGGCGACACCGGTTTGGCCAGATTTTCGATAAATTCAGAAAAATCCCTAAAAATACCCTAACGTAAAGAACATGATTCTAAGGCACACGGTGAAAGCAGATTCTCAAAATACAATTTCGTTTGTGAAAGAAAAATCGTAGAGCTGATTATCGGTATTGGTCGACACCGACTACGGAGATTTTCCAAATAATCCAGAAAAATTCCAGAAAATCCTGAAAAATCTACAATATTAGAAAATAATTTTTGAAACTGAAATCAGCTCGATCGGACTACCACAGAGATCAAATCAATTTTGAACGTCGTATCGCGTACCGATACGGTAATACGTACACCGGGGATCAGGGTGTTACACTTTGCAACCCAAAATCAATATACCATGCACACCACTTGACAAATCCCCTTCGCCAAATATGTACACCTTCTCTTCCACCAAGAGAACACCTTCTCTTCCATCAAGAGAATACCTTTCACCTTGTACAACTGCCTCTACAACCAAGAAGCCTCCTATGTACAATGATTTGCTTTGAGAATTACAATACTTTTCCTATAGCCTTTGTACTGAATGTGTATGTGGACAAGGTTCAGTATAGGAAACAAGAACTTCAGAGAATCTTCACAATGGAAATGTCTTTTGGTGAAGAACTGAAGTGGGAAAAACAGTTTTCAGGTTTGCAGATTTTTGGCTTTGGATAACTGATAAAATCTCTTGGTAATTGGCCTTTGGTATAACTTCCCTATTTATAGCTGAAGACTAGGGTTAGTTAGGGAGTTATAGGAGAAATTCAAATGATAGGGACATTTGAATTCGTTGCACAAAAGACCAGATAATGAAAACTGTCAAACAGTCAGAAACTGCTTATAGTCGACTTGCCCATGGAGTTAGTCAACTAGACTAGGCAAAAATCCTTCTATTAGTCGACTAGGTTTGGCTATAAGTCGACTAGTCAAGAGACGTTGGCCTGACAGTTTTCTGGATAACTACTTCAAGTCGACTGCAACTAACAACTAGTCGACTTGACCAGGGATTAGTCGACTAGGGGACTCTTATTAGTCGACTACAAGATTTATTAGTCAACTTGGTTTTACTGTCGGTCGACTAATAAAGAAACAGAGAGTTGAGTCAGATTCAGGACACAGGATTAGTCGACTTGGGTAACTGGGTTAGTCGACTACACATTGGTTAGGCGACTTATAATGGACTTCAAGTCGACTAATAGACCAATGAAGTGTGTGTTTGTGTCAAGGCTTTTACATGCTATTTCAACTTTACAAACCACACTCTATCAACTCTCCTTGGCACATCTTGATCATGTAGAACTCTTGATTCTTCATTTGTTTAGAGCTCCAAATGTCATGCATCGCAAACGTCTTCATCGAAACAGGTTCCAACATTCTCCCCCTTTTTGATGATGACGCTTTGTGTGCACAAGTCCTCCCCCTGCAGAAGATATGTTATATTTTCCTCCCCCTGCAGAAATTGGGTTATAACAAATAGAGAAATACTTTGTTCTCCCCCTGCAACAAATATATTAGTACATATATATATATATATATATATATATATATATATATATATATATATATATAATTGTTCTTTATCAATTTTTATATGGTACCTGCAAGATAAACGTTAGATGGTACCAAACATAAAAGAACATATTTAACCTTTAGGAGTCCAAATCCATTTAGAATTTGGTTTTCACCTGTTAATATACACATAGTTGTAAGAATCACATATATCATGAATGTATGAAGCAATATATGTATTTTTATCATGAAAACTTAAATTTTTAGGAATCCATATAAACTTACTTTTCTTAGACTTTCTTTTTACAAAAGAACTATATGGATTACTATAACATGAAGATTTTGCAATAAATCCAATACCATGATTATCATGTGACAATTTCTGAAAAGATAATAAAGCATTCAAATTTTCTTTTCCTTTATTAAACTTAGTCACATTTTGCAAAAGATCTTCATATTTATTTTTGAAAACTAACATGTCTTTATCCAATATAGAAATCCTTTCATTCAAAGATTTAGTTTCCTTTTTCAGAAAAATGTTCTCTTTTATAAATTTCTCATTTTCAATTTTCAAAGATGATATGACTTTTTCAAACTCATCTTGTTGTTGAGAATTTATAAATGAACATTGTAATGCATAACATGAATTTTCCTTTAAAAGTTTCTCATTTTCTTTTGACAAAACTTTGTTTTTCAGTTTTTCATCTTTCAGATCAAGAAATAATTCATGGAAAGCATCAGAGAGTTCAGAATATGATACCTCATCATCTTCAAGTGCCATGTAACATAGGTTGACACGTTCAGTGGATTCTTCTTCATCAGATGAAGATGAATCACTGTATTCTGATGATGCTTCGTAGTTCTTCTTCTTTTTGAACTTCTTACTCTTGTACTTATCTTTTTTCTTAAACAAAGGACAATCCATCTTCATATGACCTGGTTTATCACAATTAAAGCATTTGAATTTATCTTGCTTTAGAAATTTCCTGAATTTCTTTGAGAGCATTGCCATCTCCTCTTCGTCATCATTGTCCGTGTCGGAAGATGCATGGAAGGCGAGTTCTTTCTTCTTTGAACGGTGTTGTCGTTCGTCCTTCTTCCTTTCTTCTAACTGCACTTCATATGCCATTAGATTACCGATTAGGTTTTCTAATGTCATAGTTGAGAGATCATTCGCCTCTTCAATGGCGGTTGTCTTTTTCTCCCATTCTGGTGTGAGTGCACGAAGGATCTTTCGAACTCTTTCAACTTGGGTGTAGTCCTTTCCAAGGGATGCTAATGTATTGGTGATGTCGGTGAATCTTGTAACCATCTCGGATATGGTTTCATTCTCCTCCATTTTGAATAACTCAAACCTGTGGATAAGAACAGATATTTTAGATTCCTTAACTTTATTAGTGCCTTCGTGTGTTACCTGAAGAGTATGCCATATTTGATGTGCAGAAGTTGCTGTTGAAACACGGTTGAACTCTTCTTTGGTTAGGGCACAGAATAGAGCATTCATCGCTTTGGCGTCAAGGTTCGCGTTCTTCTTTTGATCTTCACTCCAAGCGTTGTAGTTGATTATGGGCTTGGTGTACGTTGCTTCTACGATGTTCCAAAGGTCGTAGTTGAGTGACTGCAAGTATATCTTCATTCTACACTTCCAATAGTTGTAGTTGGTTCCGTCAAATAGCGGTGGACGTTGTGTAGAATGTCCTGCTTTGAATTGGGATGATGAGAACTCCGTTGCCATCCTTGTTGTTGACTTGTACCCGCTCTGATACCAAATGTTGGTCCCCGAGATATTGATAAATGCGGAACTATCTCTATTGGCAACAATCGATCTAAAACACAAGTCAATACAAACTAAACAAGAAGGATTAATCGTTAAGCAAATAAATAACTTGCAATTAAAGGAAATCAAATCTCAGAAATTGACAAACGCAAATAAAGAGATTTATCCTGGTTCGGTCCTTATGACCTACATCCAGTCCCCAAGCCACCCGTTTGAGATTTTCCTTTAACTTGACTTTGCAACCCAAAATCAATACACCATGCACACCACTTGACAAATCCCCTTCGCCAAATGTGTACACCTTCTCTTCCACCAAGAGAACACCTTCTCTTCCACCAAGAGAATACCTTTCACCTTGTACAACTGCCTCTACAACCAAGAAGCCTCATGTGTACAATGATTTGCTTTGAAAATTACAATACTTTTCCTATAGCCTTGGTACTGAATGTGTATGTGGACAAGGTTCAGTATAGGAAACAAGAACTTCAGAGAATCTTCACAATGGAAATGTCTTTTGGTGAAGAACTGAAGTAGGAAAAACAGTTTTCAGGTTTGCAGATTTTTGGCTTTGGAAAACTGATAAAATCTCTTGGTAATTGGCCTTTGGTATAACTTCCCTATTTATAGCTGAAGACTAGGGTTAGTTAGGGAGTTATAGGAGCAATTCAAATGATAGGGACGTTTGAATTCGTTGTACAAAAGACCAGATAATGAAAACTGTCCAACAGTCAGAAACTGCTTATAGTCGACTTGCCCATGGAGTTAGTCGACTAGACTAGGCAAAAATCCTTCTATTAGTCGACTAGGTTTGGCTATAAGTCGACTAGTCAAGAGACGTTGGCCTGACAGTTTTCTGGATAACTACTTCAAGTCGACTGCAACTAACAACTAGTCGACTTGACCAGGGATTAGTCGACTAGGGGACTCTTATTAGTCGACTACAAGATTTATTAGTCGACTTGGTTTTACTGTCGGTCGACTAATAAAGAAACATAGAGTTGAGTCAGATTCAGGACACAGGATTAGTCGACTTGGGTAACTGGGTTAGTCGACTACACGTTGGTTAGGCGACTTATAATGGACTTCAAGTCGACTAATAGACCAATGAAGTGTGTGTTTGTGTCAAGGCTTTTACATGCTATTTCAACTTTACAAACCACACTCTATCAACTCTCCTTGGCACATCTTGATCATGTAGAACTCTTGATTCTTCATTTGTTTAGAGCTCCAAATGTCATGCATCGCAAACGTCTTCATCGAAACAGGTTCCAACAATTTATACTAATCAAGTTCAAGTATTTAAGTTTATCTCAGAGTTCTAAGGATTCAAGGAGTTTTCTTCCACTAAAGGAAGGTGTTAGAGACTCAAGAAGACTCAGATAGAGGATCAAAGCTCAAAACACTTAAGCGTCGCAAATAGAAAAGCCGGTTGAAAATATTTTAGTCACCTAGAGCCTTGTAAAATATTAGTTTGTTAAAGTGTAGAATATAATAGTAATGCTCAAGAAGTTATATACACAAAATACACGATTTCAAAAAATACAAGTTTTGATACTATCGGTATTTTACATGGTTGGTTTTGATACATGTCTCATAATTTTTTTCAAAATTTTATAACAAGTTTAGAACATGTATTTCATCACCTATACATTGCTACATTACCCTTAAATCAATATAAAATATTTTCAAAATTGTTTGAAATTCAAAATTCATTCATAAAACTGTTTCAGGACAGAACGGTCGACCGCCCGGTCGACTGGTGGCCATTTTCAGGACAGAACAGTCGACCGCCCGGTCGACTGGTGGCCATTGCAGGCTAGATCAGCCGACCGAGCGGTCGACCCTACTTTTTGGCCAAGGGTGCACATGTTTGTGCACATTATCGGTCGACGAACCGGTCGACCGCCAACCCTTGCAGTCAACCGACTGAGAGACCCTTACTCTCAGTTGGGGTCGGTCGAAGACAGTTTAAATTTCTCTGTTTAAAATAACGAGCGGTACCCCCGGTCGACCGAAGCCAGTGACTCTTTTCTGGATGACCTGTCGGTCGACCGGCTGGTCAACCGATACGCTACCAGATGGCCATAACAGCTATGTTTTGAATCTGTTTTGTTTTTAGTAGATTCCAATGGGAATTTTTCGTTTCCAAGTTACTAAACACACCCCAAATGACATTGTATGATTTATAAATGATATTTATTCATTGCCTATATATATGGGTCATGAGTTTTTATTTAGACAAGAAAAATACTTAAGTTTACAAGTTTTCAAGTTTGTTTCAAAAGAGAAAAGTTTTTTTAGCTTTCAATCTCCAAGTTCTTTCTTTCCAAAGATATTTTCAGTTGATTTTAAAACTACTATATTCTTTCTAACTGATTTTCATCTCTCACTTAACTTCTTGAGCAACTGATTGAGGTTTTACCTACACACAAGAATACAGAATTTTAGAACTTAAGAATAGAATGTGCAAGTACTCAATACTACCGCTATAGCAAGTGGCTATACGGGCCGTGATCCACAAGGAGGGACTTGCGATGGAAGCTTTTTTAGCAAGTTCTCTTTAAGTTACATTCAATGGTTAAATATCTTCTATTACTTCTTTAAATGAAAAAGAAAAATAAGTTACAGTTAAGTTAAAAAGAAAGTGATAGATTGAGAAGGTGGAGAAATAGAAAATGGATATTTACAAAGAAATTGAAAAGAGTGATAAAAGAGTTGGGTGTTGATGGTGTTGGTGATATAAACTAAAGAATTAAAAGAAAAGAAAGAGAAGCTAAAAGAAATACTTACCTCCTCTGGTTGATGACTTACCTGGAACCCTTGCATGTTTTACCTCATTTCGGAGGCAATCAACACATAACCCATAAGATCGAGCTCAGTCCCCATTCGCATTACATCATCAAGACGAACAAGAATGAAATGATACGAAATCTTGAGGAGGAGAACATCATAATGAAATATCGGTGGTACTCATACAAACATGGCTATATTGATGCTTCTAGGTTCACTTGGACATTGATCGGGGGAAAAACCGCGCACAAAAAGTGTATGTTTTGAAGTGAAGATTTAATGTGTGTGTGCTTTGGCTTCCTCGATACTTCCGTTATAGCATAGAGGCTAAAACGAGTCGAATCCACAAGGATGAGAGGCGATAGAAGCTTTACCGGTTGATTCACGTGTTTGTTAAAGATTCTTCAAAGTTTTAAAGAATGAAAAGAAAAGAAAGTAAAGAATGAAAAGAGAGATACGGTGAAATACGAAGAAGTGGGAAACATTGAAAAGAATGTATTTGTGATTTTTTGTTGTTTCTAAAATAAAGTGAAAAACAAAGAAAACTCACGGCTACTAACTACTAATGACTCCACCAACACGCTAACCTCTTAGTGATAGTTGCCTCACATGTATCATTGGTCATCACTAGTCCTTGGTTCAAGAGCTATTCAAAGTGTGACCCTTATGTAACTCATCACAACCCAACTCAACAAACAAGTGCAAGCTACACTTAAACCATCAATACTATAGAAGAGTAAGCATGGAGTAAAGTAATGTTAGCTTGTTAGTGGTTAGGAAGTTAGAGTGTTAGATCCATCATCATGAGCCATCAATGGCTCTTGCAAGAGCAAGGCCAAAACGAGGCTATTAGATTCATGTGGATTATCATAAAAGAAGTTAAACTAGTTGGTGGTTAGTAGTTAGTGCCATGAGAGAAAAGATTAGCTACACATGTAAAAGAGATTAGAGAGAAGAAAACATAGAGAGGTAAAGAGAGCACCTTTCATAGATTGTCACCTTCTATTACAAGTACTCTTGCATTCCAAGCATGAACCACTCTCTTTCCCTAATACAAGATCTAAAACAAAATGGAAAATACAATGGGGAAGAAGAAAAACTAATCTAACCTAAACTAAACTACAACATGAAAATCAAAACTACCCTAAAATTTGTATATCTCCAATTCAGGAACCCCAGGGGGGTATTTATAGGCGCCAAGGGAACAGGGGGTCAGGGAACAAACCCTGGCCCGAAGCGGCGCGCGCGCCGCGGCCATTCAATGGCCGCGCGCGTGACGCTTCGAGCCGCGCGCTGTCCTTTCTGTCCCCTGTTTGTTCTGATACCCGTTTTGTCTTTTCAGCCCCTGGTTTGTACAGAATCACCTCTCTAGGTCAATGGCTATCTTTAATAGACTTTTAATCACCATTAAATGGTGATTTAGGGTCTTCTTCTCCATTGCACACCATGGATCTAGAATGAAGCAAGTAAGGGATTATTAGCAGAATTTAATATGAAATAAATGTGAAGATGTGGTATAAATTATGCAAAGTTAGATACTAATCACACCCCCACACTTAGCTTTTTGCTCGTCCCGAGCAAAACAAAAATAAGAAATTATTACACCACTTTCGCAAGTGACGCGATTGCACTGAGAATGTGCAACAAGCCGTTAAACCTCTAAGTTTCCCCTAGAGGAGGAGTTTTGTCTCCTGAGGGTTTTCAACGGATTACACCCACAAAATCCATAAAGAAAGAAATCAAATGTTAGTATTTTGAAAACACATTTTGAAATAGAGAAAAGTATTGAAATATTTTTGTGAAAATATAAGTGATCTAAGGTCATAGGTTAACCAGAAATTGTTCTTTCTTAAACTAAGTCAAAATGTAAAAAATCTTGTTACAAATTAAATGTAAGAATTTAAAATTGAATTGACTCTTTGATCTTTCATAAAATTCTTAGAAAATATGTACTTTGTGGACTGTGAAGATTTTTGGGATATCGACTCTAGCTTTCATGCCATTTATTTAATATATATATATATATATATTTTATTTATTTATTTATTTTTTCTCTCTTTTTTTCCTTCCCTTAGTTTTCTTAGGCTTTCTTATTTACCCGGGTAGTGAGCCTTTAGCCGGTGACTCCCAAACCAGATGGTCTTAGGGCACCAGATGAGAAAACATCCCTCGGACTTAAGGACTCGAGTAAACAAGGCCACAAAACTAAAGGGGTTATTTTATTTTTTGTTCACCATTTTAGGTATGAATAATCATGCTTCCTGAGGCATAATTACCCAACTTCGATAAGTGATTTTTATTATCATAATTTAATTTTTTTTGTATATATATATTTTTTATGGCATTTCAGTCTTTGTTTCAATCCCAAAAATTGTGTAAGTGTGGAGTGCATAAATCTAAGGCAAAAAATTCAAAATCAAATTATCTTTTCAATTTTACTTTCTTTTCCTAAAATTTAAGCAAGATCTATTATTTTGACTCGGTTTAAAATTTCATAATTTTAGGTCTTCCTAATTCCTAAGATAATCTTAATTTTCTTAAAAATAAATCAAAACTATTTATCTTATTTCAAAAAGTTTTGTAAAAAGAGAAAAAGATTTTTTTAAATTAAAAAGAAGTGTAAAAGAAAGAAATATAAAACTAACTACGTTAGTAAACCCTCCCCCACACTTATCTCATGCATGGTCCTTAATGCATCGTGAATGTGTATAGACATGAAACAAATGGAGAGGGAAGCAAGATTACCTCAAGGGGGTGGCTCCGGTGGTGGTTTGATTGGGCCAAGCGTTGCGACCCAATCAAGATATCGTGGATCATTCAGGAACCCACCAATGACCTCTCTAATATGACCCAATAAAATGTGGATTGAATGAATGATCTTATTTAAAAAGTTATCCCCATCTAATTTTCAATTTTCAAAAATAATTATTAAGTCATTTTTGTCAACCTTCTTGTCCAACAATGGAGTGTGATTTTGAGAGATGATTGATTTGGACTCAATTGGAACAGGAACAAAAACCGATACCGACTCGGGAAGTTGACTCAGATCAAGTCGAGAGTCAACAATGAGAGTCGAAATTGGTTCAAAAATAAGGTCCGAACCAAAGAATTGATGTTCACACACTTTCCCCATGAATGAAATGTGATCATGAGAGATTGGTGATTTCATTTCACGGTGAATGGGTACAGGATTCAATGTTGACTTCAGAATAGAGAAAAAAATCTGGTAAAGATACCGGAGTCATTATTGAATCAAAAAGTGAAATAGAACTACTAACATGAGGTTCAGGATCACATTCAGGTTCGATTTCAATTTCAGGAAAGGGATAACTTGCCAAAATGTCCAGGCGACTTTCAAAACTTGGAGATTGGTCAAGTTCAAATGTGTGTTCTGAGATTGAATTGGGATTTCCAAAATGACATGATTCATGGGTCCAATCAGTAGAGTTAGGGATATAAGAATCAGTCAACGGTTGACAAGAAAGATTATCCTCGCTCTCATTGATCAAATCGCTCATAATTGAGTCTAACCTACTGATAGGTTGGGTAACAGAATTCGGCTTTGGAATCATGTCTTCCATACTCTCGGCAATTGATTGATAATATGAGTATGGATGTTGATTTTGGAAATTATGGTAAAATTGTGAGTCCATCGGATTTTGCAATTGCTGCTCGGACTCACGCAAGGGTTCCATACCCAAGTCCAGTATTGATGGTTGTTCATTTTGAATAGGTGATACTGGAGAAGATGAGTAGGATTCTTGAAAATGTGGTTGAGATGATGAATCCAACATGTTTTGCATTTTATCACAAAGGACTTCCAAACGCTTTTCTAGCTCAGATTCTTCTTCAATTGGATGCTCTAGAAAAGGAGTATGTGGAGTTTGATGCGGGAAGGATTGTGAATTGAGCAAAATTTGCATTTGTTGTAGGGACTCTTCTATACTCCTTTCCAAATCAGATTTTTCTTCGGGAGGTGGAACAGGAAAAGGAGTATATGAACCAAAATTGGGGAATGAACTTTGTGAAAATTGTGAACAAGGCGGTTGAAAGTTTGACTCAGGGGAGGTGAATCCCCATTGACTCTGTGAAGAGTTGAAATTATTTTGAAAATTATAGTCATAAGATTGAGGATATGGGTCATATTGAGTCGAATAATCCCAACTTGGCATATATGGTTGGTTCATATTGTACATAGCTGGGTTGGAGTTATCCGAGTCAAATGAGGTCAGAGTGAAATATGGATTCATATTATGATTGAAAGAATTATTGTTGTTAAAATCCATATCACAGTATACAAAAAAGAAAACAAACAAACAAGCAAACAAACAAACAAAAAAAAGAAAAAGAAAAAGAAAAAGAAAAAGAAAAAGAAAAAGAAAACAAGCCTATGCTAGGGTTGCTTAGACCTAAACGACTCCTAACTGGTTAGACTGTCCACGGGGGGTCTATTGTCGGAAGCTGACCACGAGTTAATCGGCCAGGTAGGGGCAGGATCAGTGGGAGGTATCCGTGCCGTAGCAACGGGCCTAATTATGCCAAACCACTATTCTTCGAGGTTTCGCCTCTCAATCCCCAACCTTAGACACCGATTTAGCAAGAGTCAAATTCTAACAACTTCCCCCTTAGGTCAATCTCCTAAATGAGTCCGAGATGTCCCTAGGGGCCAACGTCTTGCAATTTTTATTAAGGCTTGGGTTGTGTGAGTGGGGAGGTGATTTTTGGGCTAAGGGAGAGTAATAACTTCCCCACCTTATGTTGTATTGGGTGTTGCCCTTAAGTTTAATTTGTGCAAGTGTGCAATATAGATAAGATGAACACAAAAAAAAGCGAGTAAATCACTGAAGTGTTTGTCCTATACTATATGCAATGCCATATGTACACCTCCTATCAATATCGCAACAACACAAGAATAAAATACAGTATATTGGAATGAAAATTGACACGTGCCTAGATGCAAATGTCTAAACCGTTTTAAAGCATCCAATTACCGTATTTTAATTCTTAATATTATTTACAGTGTACAGGTAATAAAAAAAAATTAGCAGCAGAAAATAACAATATACAAGAATTACCCGACCACACTTGAGTAAGTGTGAACTTCTGCAATGCTAAAACTTTAACCTGCACACCAAAAAACAAAAAAGAAAAGTTAACAAAAATGTGAAATCAAACCGTTCCCATCCCCGGCAACGGCGCCAAAATTTGATCGGGGGAAAACCGCGCACAAAAAGTGTATGTTTTGAAGTGAAGATTTAATGTGTGTGTGCTTTGGCTTCCTCGATACTTCCATTATAGCATAGAGGCTAAAACGAGTCGAATCCACAAGGATGGGAGGCGATAGAAGCTTTACCGGTTGATTCACGTGTTTATTAAAGATTCTTCAAAGTTTTAAAGAATGAAAAGAAAAGAAAGTAAAGAATGAAAAGAGAGATACGGTGAAATACGAAGAAGTGGGAAACATTGAAAAGAATGTATTTGTGATTTTTGTTGTTTCTAAAATAAAGTGAAAAACAAAGAAAACTCACGGCTACTAACTACTAATGACTCCACCAACAAGCTAACCTCTTAGTGATAGTTGCCTCACATGTATCATTGGCCATCACTAGTCCTTGGTTCAAGAGCTATTCAAAGTATGACCCATATGTAACTCATCACAACCCAACTCAACAAACAAGTGCAAGCTACACTTAAACCATCAATACTACAGAAGAGTAAGCATGGAGTAAAGTAATGTTAGCTTGTTAGTAGTTAGGAAGTTAGAGTGTTAGATCCATCATCATGAGCCATCAATGGCTCTTGCAAGAGCAAGGCCAAAACGAGGCTATTAGATTCATGTGGATTATCATAAAAGAAGTTAAACTAGTTGGTGGTTAGTAGTTAGTGCCATGAGAGAAAAGATTAGCTACACATGTAAAAGAGATTAGAGACAAGAAAACATAGAGAGGTAAAGAGAGCACCTTTCATAGATTGTCACCTTTTATTACAAGCACTCTTGCATTCCAAGCATGAACCACTCTCTTTCCCTAATATAAGATCTAAAAAAAAATGGAAAATACAATGGGGAAGAAGAAGAACTAACCTAACCTAAACTAAACTACAACATGGAAATCAAAACTACCCTAAAATCTGTATATCTCCAATTCAGGAACCCCAGGGGGTATTTATAGGCGCCAAGGGAACAGGGGGCCAGGGGACAAACCCTGGCCCGAAGCGGCGCGCGCGGCGCTTCGAGCCGCGCGCAGTCCTTTCTGTCCCCTGTTTGTTCTGATGCCCGGTTTTGTCTTTTCAGCCCCTGGTTTGTACAGAATCACCTCGCTAGGTCAATGGCTATCTTTAATAGGCTTTTAATCACCATTAAATGGTGATTTAGGGTCTTTTTCTCCATTGCACACCATGGACCTAGAATGAAGCAAGTAAGGGATTATTAGGAGAATTTAATATGAAATAAATGTGAAGATGTGGTATAAATTATGCAAAGTTAGATACTAATCAGACATTCATCAAAACCAAAAAAGTAAAAGTAGAAATAGAAGAAGAACATATAAAGAAGAAAAACATGAAGATGTTACCTTTGATTACTTATAGAAACAATGAAAGAAAGGAGGAGGTTACATTGGTGTCACTCTCAACATAAGTCTCTCTCTCTCTTACTTACATGAATCATAGTTTAATATATGCTTACAAAGAAATAAAAAATTACATAAAAAGAAAATAAAAACCTACACTAAAAAGAATGAAAAACTGGCCTAAAATCTATCTCTGCTTGGTCATCCTTCTGCCTCTGATGTGTGGGGTATTTATAGGATAGAAATGGATATGGAAATGAGTCTAAAGATAAGGGGAGCTGACTATTTCTGAATTTGAATCCTCCCCTTATCTTCAAACTTTATTTGATGTGGATATTCAGTTCTAATCTGCAGCTTGTTGGCGTATTGATTGCTAAATATAACTTATCTACGGATAGAATTAGAAATAGTGATCAACTTAAGAGTTGTATCCCTGTAAGTCTTCTTCCGGATCATCTTGAATCATCAGATTTGCATTTTGGTAGCGAAAGTTATGATTCAAATACTAAAATATATCCAGTCAGAATTTGAGTCAAAATTGCTTCATCTCTTCCGTTGATCTTCTCTCATCCATTTATCCCTTTGAATTTGGATTCTGTATTTGACGTTATCCTCGATTGATCCTTAGTTTTAACCACTTGATTCACCAAAAACTAAATTTAACCAACTGAATTTGGGATCATCCTCCTCTAACCAAATAGATCTAGTTAAATCTGAATTTAACTGATATATATTTTATTTTATCCGCTTTCTCCCCATGATTATCTTCTATAAAATAGACATTTAAGATAAGAAATCTAGCAGATATTACATGATAAATGTGAAAATGTAATAAAGAATAATGCAATAAATGTATGCAATCACACCCCTACACCTATCTTTTGCTCGTCCTTGAGCAAAACAACAAAACTAAACCAAGGATTATTAGACCACTTTCGCGGGTCACGCGATTGCATTGAGCATGTGCAACAAGCCGTTAAACCTCTAGGTTCCCCCTAAAGGACGAGTTTTATCTCGTGAGGGTTTTCAATGGATTACACCCACAAAATCCATAAAGAAAGGGAAACAAAGTGTTAGTATTTTGAAAATACATTTTGAAAGAGAAGAATATTTGAAGTATTATTGTAAGAAGTAAGTAATCTATAAGTTATAGGAAAATCGAATTTTTCATTCTTAAGCTTAGTCATAATTCAAAAACTTGTTATCAACCAAGGCACGGAGTCAAACTGTATTTCTCATCTAATTTATTATTTTACCCTAAGTCATATGCACCTTTATGACCGTGAAATTTTGACTAAGGGTTCTTTAACTCTAAGTCTTATGCCTTATTTATTTATTTATTTTTATTTATTTATTTTTTATTGTTGGTGATATTATTCCTTAGTTCTATTAGGCTTTCTAATATGCCCATGTAACGAGCCATTAATCGGTGACTCCCAAACTAAACGGTCTTAGGGCACTGGGTGAGAAAACACCCGAAGGGCTTAAGGACTCGAGCAAATAAGGCCACAAAACTAAGGATTTTATTGTATGAACCACTTTTAGGCATGAATACTTATGCTTTATAAGGCACAAATACCCAGCTTAATCAGAAGATTTATACATATACATACATACATATATATATATATATATATATATATATATATATATATATATATATACTTTTTCTTTTTATTCTTTAAAGAAGGCATAAGAATCTTAGTTTTTGAACCCTAAGTGTGTAAGTGTATAGAGCATGCATATATCATCAAGGTAAAAATCAAGACTAAATTACTTTTTCAAATTTTCTTCCTAACCTTGAAAATCAAACAAATAATATTATTTTGACCAAGTATAAGAAATCTTAATTATGATTCTCCTATTCCTTAAAATTAACTTAATTTCTTACAAAAATATGTCAAAATATTGTTGCTATTTTCAAAAAATTTTTAAAAGTAAAGAAAATGTTTTAAATTTTTTTTTTAAAAAAACCCAAGTTATGTTAGAACCCTCCCCCACACCTATCTCATGCATTGTCCTCAATGTATGAATTAATGTATAGATGCATGAAAAAGAAGAAAGGGAAGAAAAATATTACCTTATGGTAGTGGTTCCGGTAGTGGTCTGATTGGGTCAAGCGTTGTTACCCACTCTAGATAATGTGGTGGTTCACAGAACCTACCTTTATTGACCTCTTTTCTATTTACATATTTACAATCCCCAATATGAATAGGATCATGAAATATCAATCTTGAAACTTATTCCCTTTACATGACAAGTCTTGAAAAATCATTACGGAGTCATCATCGTCTATACCTATGTCTAACAAAAGAATGTGACTTGGTGGAATGGTTGACTTGGTCTCAAGAATGATAGGTTCAGGAACCAATACTAATTCGGAAAAATCAACTTTGGGTTCGAGAGTTTTGGTTTAAGAGTTGAGTCCAAATCCAAAAGTTGAAATTCACATTCTTTTCCCATTAATGGAATATGACTATCTAAAATTGGTGATTCCATTTCTAGATCTATGGGTACAAGAATAAATGGTGGCTCAGAAAGTTGGTCTAAATTAGGTAAGAATACCGGAGTCAACATAGATTCGAAGATGGGAACTGAATCACAAAGTTGGGGATCGGGTTCACATTCATAATCAAGTTCAATATCAAAATGAAAACTTGCAATTCGTCAATGGGTTGATATTGGTCAACTTCAAGATTTTGTTGTGAAATTGAATTTTAGTCAAAGTCTTCAAGATACCATAATTCTTGGTTTTCAACAATATGGCTAGAAATATCGGGAATAGTCAAAGATTGGGTAAGGAGAGTTTCTTATTCCTATGCATATTTTTCAATCTACTAAGTCTTACTTCTATCATATCGAGTGGATCATGTTGGCATTGAATCATGATTTCCATACTCATTTCTAAGTTGGCATGTTCTCCTTGAAAAATAGAGTAAGGATCTGTGATTTGAAAATTTTGATGGGATTTTGAGTCTTCTAAAATTTGAATTTGTCACTCAAGCACATCTAAGGCTTCCATCCTCTTTTCCCAGTCAATTGATTCTTCTAATGGTTGTTCGGGAGAAGGAGTATATGAAACTGGATGTTGGTAAGGTGGTTGAAAATATGACTCGGGAGAGTTGTATCCCCATTAACTCTGTGAGGAGCAGTGATGATTATTCCAGTCTTGTTCATAGTATTGGGACTAGGACATGTATTGATTCGGATAAGACCAATCCGGCATAGTTGGTTGGTTAAAGTTATGATATGTCGGGTTGGTAATATTCGAAAAAGTGGTCGGGGTGTAACATAGATTACCATTAAAATTGAAAAAATTATTGTCATAAGCCATATCACACAAGAAATTGTCAAACACAAACAAAGAAAAATAAACAAATAAGCAAACAAATAAAAAGAAAAAAAATCTAAGCTAAATTAGGTTAAACCTTAGACCTAGACGACTCCTAACTGGTTAGACCGTCCACGGGGGGTATATTGCAGAATCTGACCACAAGTTAATCAACCAGGTAGGGGCAAGATCAGTGGGAGGTATCCGTTCCTAAGCAACGAGCCTAATTATGCCAAACTGTTGGCCCAGAGGCCCTTCACTCTAGTTTTGATGATGATTAACTCGTGTAGTTATAGTTTACTAATAATCTTGTGATATTTAGTTTCATATATTTGATCAAGATATTAGTAAGTGATTAGCTTCAACAAAGGTGTTTTAGAGCTTTCACATGTTGATTCAAGAGCTCGAGCGTCAAGATCGCATCTAGTACTCGGTTGGAGTCAAGCTCGGTGGATCTTGTTTGGATCGAGTCTACTTGGAGAAGGAGTTCTACAAGAAGACCTCGGTTTGTTTTAGTTTAGATTGTTTAGATCTTATTGTAAATATTAGATAGTGTTGATTTGCTCAAGTACACAATACACACACATGTTTTTGAAGGTTCACCTAGGGGGGGTGAATAGGTGAAGGCTAATCTAATGGTCACTTGATGCCAAATAATGCGGAAGCTAAAAGCAATTATGACCTAATAAAACTATTTACACTAAACACCACGTATAACACAAGAGTGTTGCCGAATTCCCCGTGAAGGGCTCTGGACAAACTCTTCTAGATTCCCCTTGAATAGGTGAGGTGCCGCGTTGGCTCTCTTGGTTAAATACAAGTGTTAGCAAACAACCCAAGCAAGTATAACAATTTAAGCACACAAGTATATCAAGCATATAAATATAAACACTATAATTGAATGCAAGATATAGACAAGGAGATAGAGAGAGAGAGAGTGAGCAATCGAAAACATAAGGGATTTGTTTCGAGGTTCGAGCACCCTTGCTCTACATCCCCGCCTTCGACACACGAAGGATTTCCACTATAATCGATCCCAATGGATCACCCGGTGCCGCAACACCTACAACTCTCGGACTCCCTAGTCCGTACACACCGCAAGCCCACCGGCTCGCCGAGGCCGCACCTCAAACAATGGAGTTCGCACCCGAACCCGAAACACCGAGTCCACACTAGGACCCGAAACAATGCGAACACACAAGTCCGCCTTCTCAAAGAACAAAGATGAAATCTTGGTGATCTAAACACTTTGATCACCAAATCAAAACTCTCACAACAAAACCCTATAGGTAGATAAAGCAATGGAAAGCTCAAGTGGGTGTGTGAGAAAACTAGGAAAGAGATGGTGGAGGAAAACTCAAAGAATCTCTTTAAACACTCTTGATAAAATCTTCCCTTTTGATTGAAAATATTTGCCCTCAATTTTGTGGAGAAAAACCTCTGAAAAGAGTAGGAAAAAATGGCTCTAAAACTTCTCCAAAATCTTATTGAAAAACAATGACCAAACCCCCAAATTTATAGGCTGTCAAAAACTAGCCGTTGGGGTCTGTTAGACCTGTCGGTCGACCGCCCGGTCGACCGCCAACGGTCAAGAATCCGACCGTTGGAGCCTCCGGTCGACCGCCCGGTCGACCTAAAAGAACAGAGAGCACTAATCTCAGTTCCGGTCGACAGGGTCGGCAGACCGGCCATCTGCCAGGTCAAGGCGTGCACGTCGTGCACGTCAGTCGGCCGATCCGGTCGACCGACTTCAGAGTTAGTCGACTAGCAAGGTAGTAAGTCGACTAGCTGAAGCCTGAAAACAGAAATCTGGGATTAAAAAGTTTGTCTTTTTGATTGAAATAAAATCCCATAAATACTTAAAAAATCTACAAAAATAGTTTTACCATTATACTTTGATAAACAAACATGCTTGCACAAAATCAAGGCATGTTATAAAAGATTGGACTATTTTTGTAATATGGAAATATTGGCTCAAATGAAAAACAGTATTTTTCTAAAACTTATTTTTTCAAAACTCCTTTAAATAAAACTAGATATTTTGAACTCATTAAAGCATAGTGTGTATGGATATGATCCACTACACAAATAAGATGAAATATCTATGTTTTTGGCATTAAGCTCTAAATATGGTTTTGGATTAAAACATGTACATAAGAAATTCTAAAAACCAAAGAAGTATTTTTCCAAAATGAAAGTCTTTTCTAAACTGAAAATTCTTTTATGAAAAGACAACTAAATCAAGAGTGTGTGTGTGATATATACTTGAACATTCCACCAACTACTCTATCCTTTACATTTTATCTAAAAACAAAAATCTTATACCTAGACACAAGTCTTCATCTTGAAGTCTTCACTTGAAGCCTTCTCATCTTCTTGACTTGGTCCAAACACGATCCAAACGAGCTCAACTCTTGATGTGATCTTGATGCATAGGCTCGTGAATCAACCAGTGCTAGCTCCAAAACTTGACTTTAAGTCCTTTGTTGAAGCTCCACACCTACTAAGATCTTGATAACAAATCTGTCACTAATTAAACACAAGATCATTAGTAAACATAACTACATGAGTTGATCATCATCAAAACTAGAGTGATGGGCCTTTGGGCCAACAATCTCCCCCTTTTTGATGATGACAAAACTCATGAAATTATATATGCATGGATTAAAGTAAAGCTTCAAAGAAGCTCCCCCTTAACTCATGCATAACAAATAAATAATAGATATGGCAATGAGGCACATGAATATGTATGCAAGTATGGAGATAAAACATGCAACAAGCATAAATCAAAATCTTTTTCTCCTATTTGCAATACAAAAATATATATACATAAACATAAATCTTTATTCAAACATGCATATAAACTCAAATACTTCTCCCCCTTTTTGTCAATCATCAACAAAGGGGTTAAAGTAAAAACAAAATCATCAAATTTTTCTCCCCCTTTTTGTCATAAACAAAGAGATCAATAAGGGGTCAAACATATCAATAAAAGGTTATATGCGATATACATTCATGAAGAGGAAGACGTTAAGTTAGCTTCCCTACACATATGCATTACATGAAGAAGGGATGACAAGCCCCAATTCACATAACACATATTATGTAATGCATAAGAGGAGATGTGAAGCTCCCCGTACACACGTGTACCACATAAAGAAGAGATTGTCAAGCTCTTCAATACACAATACACTCAACATGAATCTATATGTAGAAGAGATGTTAAGCTCTCTTGCATATAAGAAATACAAATCAAAAAATATTTTTTTTAATTTTTCTTAAACAAAATTTTTAAAGGTATCAGAGCTTTTGTAAAACAAACAAATTTTAAGATACCAAATTGAAAATAATCATTTTTGTAAATCATATTGATACCAATTGAAATTTAACAAATATGAAGTTGAAACATATTGATACCAATAGTAAACATAATGATCAAAATTTTTTATTTTTCATCATAAACTTTGTGCTTTTAAAAATGTGAACCAATTGTAAGTTAAGCACATGAAAATCATATATATGTATGAAAAAAATATACCAATTGAAATTGATACATACATATATAAGAAAACAAAATATGAGTATATACAAAAATTATCAATTTAGATACCAATTGAAAAGATCCAATGATACCAATTGAAAATGATAATGTAAATCAAGTATATAACTCATAACTACCACCCAACCAAGTTCAAGATTAAAATGTTTTTCACATAAAGCATACATGAATATGATCTCCCATCCATCCTCCCATTAAGGGTAGAGTTTTCAAAAATAGATTTGAAAATATTTTAGCATGAAAATCACTACCAAATGAAGAACAATAACTAGTTAAAATAATTTTTGAAAAACTAGTTAAAGATCCTTCAAAAAACATGAAATCAAAGCATATGTTTTTCATGAAACATACCAAATACAAGAATTGACACTCGATCTATGAAGCTCAAAAAATATGTTCATGAAACAAAGTCATGACAAAATGAATAAAATGTGAGTGTACAAGAGTTATGTAAATAGTATTTTCATGAAAATAGATATTGAAGCTCAAAAAGATCATAAGTCACAAAAAAAATCATTTTTCATTAAAACACTAATCTTCATGGTATATGTATGATTTATTCAAAACTAACAATACACATACATATCCTAAACATAAAAGAGTCTATCAAATGTATTTGCATGAAGGCAAGAGACTCACGGGTATACATGTATATTTATTAGATTTGAATTAAAAATACATATACATGAAGTAAGACATAAAATTTGGCAAAGCATGTATAAATGAGAGAATCATCAAAACTAGTCTATACATGTGCATATAGTGGGTACAAATGAGCATGAAGTGCAAACATATATAAAACAAATGTAGCTCACTATTTGTACATGTATAATACAAGTTTTGATAAAAACTACATCTAAGCATGTTTTTACCACATGAAGCACATTAAATCATAAAACATGAACATGCTATGAATATTATGAATGAACAAGCATGAACATAAAAAATAGGAGCTTAGAGATTGTTACCAACTCCAAAGCTCCAAATATGGTGGTCATCCCACTGATTGAGGCCAAACCTACACACAAAATACGAGATTATAAACTTAAGAAAGAATATGTGAAAGTGCTCAATTCTTTCGCTATAGCAAGTGGCTATGCGGGTCGTGATCCACAAGGAGGGTTTGCGATGGAAGCGTTTATAGTTTTATTGAAATCATTATAAAAACCAAACGAGAGTTCTTCTCTATTTTTAAAGTTAAGAAAAAGAAAAAGAAAGTTAATGGTTAAAGTTAAGAAGAAACCGAAGGATGAAGAAGGTGAAAAATCAGAAAACGATGAAAAGCGACTATGTACAATGAAGTGGAGAAGAATGAAAACGATTTGGAAGAAGTGGTTGGTGATCTAAACTAAGAAAGAAAAGAAAAGAAGTAAAGAGATACTTACCTAGGTTGATTGATGATTTACTTGGAACCCTTTTTGCAAGTTCTACTTTTTGCTTCGGAGGCGTTCAACGCATAGATCATAAACTCGAGCTCAGTCCCCATGCACACTATATCGTCAAGCATAAGAAGAACGAAGTGATGCGGAGCTTGGAAGAGGAGAACGTCTTCATGAACTATCGCTGGCTCTCACGTAGCTTAGTTAGACTTGCATTGGAATTCACTTGTACACTTCAACAACAACCAAGGTAAAGTAGAAGAGGAAGAGAGAAGTAAAAACAAATGTAAAGTAAAGCAGAATAGAAAACAAACAAAGCATTTACCTTTATTACTTGCTGAGACAATGAAAGAAAGGAGTAGGGTACATCGTCGGTGTCACTCTCAACATCAGCCCCTCTCTCTTACTTACATGAATCTTCTTCTACCCTAAGCTACATACAAGTTACATAAAAGTAAAACTAAACTACAAAATGGAAAAACTAGTCTAAGATCCTAACTCTGCATTGGCCCCCATTTTCAGTGCACCATATGGCCTTTTATAGGCAGAACACCCAACAACCAGGATCCCGGGGAGCTCGGGGAGTTCACGCTCCCCCTAACTCCCCAGGATTGCCGCGGAAACGCGGCCCAAGCCGCGTTTTCGCGATGGCCACACCCTGTTGGTGGGTCTCTCCGGGGGTTTCTTCTGGCTTTATCCTTTGTTGGTTTTGTCGTTTGAGCTCCGGATTCTGACGAAATGACCTTGGATTCTTGGCTTTAACCGATCGATTCTGAGAGGATTCTTCTCAACCGGTTTCAACCTCTTGATTTTGCCCTAATTTTATGTGTGCGAATTAACTCTGATTTAATTCAGAATTCTGGTGGGCTTTGGGCTCATTTCTCTTCATCTCCTTAAGGATTGGGCCTGCAAATAAATTAAACAAATAATTAGGACAATGCAGGCTTTTATTCTAAAATAAGTATGAAAATGTGACATTAAATATACAACATTAGCAACCAATCACACCCCCATACCTATCTTTTGCTCGTCCTCGAGCAAAACAACTAAATTATACTAAGGATTATTAGACCACTTTCGCAGGTCACGCGATTGCACTGAGCATGTGCAACAAGCCGTTAAACCTCTAGGTTTTCCCTAGAGGACGAGTGTTGTCTCGTGAGGGTTTTCAGCGGATTACACCCACAAAATCCATAAAGAAAGGGAAATAAAGAGTTAGTATTTTCAAAAAGCATTTTGAAAGAGAAAAATATTTGAAATATGATTGTAAGATCTAAGCAATCTATAAGTTATAGGAAAACTGAATTTTCATTCCTAAACTTAGTCTCTATTCAAAAATTTGTTATCAATCAAAGTAAGGAGTCAAATTGTACTTCTCATCTAGTCTATTACTTTACCCTAAGTCATATGCACCTTGTGACTGTGAAAATTTTGACTTAGGGTTCATTAACTCTAACTCTTATGCCTTATTATTTATATATACTTTTTTTTTATTTCTCAATTTCATTAGGCTTTCTAATCTGCCCATGTAACAAGCATTCAGTCGGTGACACCCAAACCGGACAGTTTTAGGGCACCAGGTGAGAAAACACCCCTAAGGACTTAAATACTCGAGCAAATAAGGCCATGAAACTAAGGTTTTTATTTATACGATGTACCCCTTTTAGGTGTGAATACTTATGCTTCATGAGGCATAAATACCCAGCTTAATCAGAGGATACACATTTTTTTTTAAACTCATCTAATTATCTTTTGCATAAATACTAAGGCTTGCTTAGGCCAAAGCACCTAGCTAATCAATAATTAGACTTGTTATTTTTTTTTTCTTTTCAAACTCATCTAATTATCTTTTGCATAAATACTAAGGCTTTCTCAGGCCAAAGCACCTAGCTAATCAATAATTAGATTTGTTTATATATATATATATATATATATATATATATATATATATATATATATATATATATATATATATTATAAGGCATAAGAATCTTTGTTTTTGAACCCTAAGTGTGTAAGTGTATGTGCATATTTCATCAAGGTAAAGATCAAGACCAAATTACTTTGACAAATTATCTTCCTAACTCTAAAAATCAAACAAATAATCTTATTTTGACCAAGTATAAGAAATCCTAATTTGGATTTTCCTATTCCTTAAAATTAACTTAATTTCTTACAAAAATAAGTCAAAATATTGTTTCTATTTTTCAAAAAGTTTTTAAAAGTAAAGAAAAATGTTAAATTTTTTTTTAAAGAAAAGAAAAGTTATGTTAGACCCTCCCCCACACCTATCTCATGCATTGTCCTCAATGTATGAATTAATGCATAGATGCATGAAAAAGAAGAAAGGGAAGGAAAATGGTTACCTTAAGGTGGTGGTTCTGGTGGTGGTCTGATTGGTCCACGAAACATTGCCCAATCAACTTTTCTTGGGTCTCGGAGGAACCCACCAGAAATATCTTTAATATAACCCATTAAAAAGATAAATCCATAAAGGATCTTTATTAAATATTTAACCCATCTAATTTCCATATTTCATAATTGATTTCGGAGTCAAATTTATCAACCACCTCGTCCCAGAATGGAGTATGAAATGATAGAACAGTTGACTTGGACTCAGGAAGGACAGGAACTAATACCGACTCAGGAAGGTGACTTAAGTCAAGTAAAGGTTCAGGAGTCGAAATAGGTTCAGAAATTGGGTCCAAGTCAAGAAGTTGAAACTCCAAGTCCATATGTATTTTCCAACAAAGGAATGTGACCTAATATGGGTGATTCCAGTTCAGGAATGATAGGTGGAGGAATCAAAACTGACTCAAAAATATTACTCAAGTTTGGTAACAAAACGGGAGTCAAGATTGATTCAGAAAGTTGAACTGGATCACAAATTTGAGAATCTAGGTCACATATCTCATTGAGTTCAATATCAAAAAATGAAGAACTTGCCAATTTGTCAATAGGATCTTCAAAAGTGTAAAGTTGGTCAAGTTCAACATGATCCTCAAAGATAGGTGATTCAATTTCTTTATGAATTGGTACAGGATCCAATGTTGACTCCGGAAAAGATTGAAGTCAGGTGAAGATACCGGAGTCATAATCGAATCAGAAAATAGAATCGAATCACTAAGTTGGGGTTCAGGATCATAATCATTTTCAAGTTCTATTTCAGGAAAAGGAAAACTAGCCAAACTATCAGTATCATTTGGAGTTTGGGTAAGTTCACATGGTTGTTCTGAAATAGAATCTTGATTTCCAAAACTACATGACTCTTCGGCTCTAACAGAATAGTTAGTGACATCAGGATGGTGGGAACGTAGAGATTCGGCCATCATATCTATGTCACGATTACGAGTGTTTTGAGCCTGAGTCATGGCTTCAAGCATCTTTTCATAGTTGATAGGTTCATTGTTTTGATGAAAAGATGAAGAATTGTCTTGGAAGTGGTAGTGAAATTGTGAGTCCATCAGATTTTGGGATTTGTGTTTGGACTCACGCATACTCATTTCCATAATTGATGGTTTCCTATTTTGGACGGGTGGAACTGAGTATGAATCTTGAACATAATGTGGACTGGGTGGAGAAGGAGGGCAAGGTGGTTGGAAATTATGCTCGGGGGAGGTGAATCCCCACTGACTCGGTGAAGAGTTGAAATCATTATGGAAATTATAGTTATTAGATGGGGGGTATGGGCCATATTGATTCGGATAAGACCAATCTGGCACACTAGGTTGGTTAAAGTCATGATATGCCGGGTTGGTAATATCCGAAAATGAACTTGGTGTGTAATATGGATTATTATTAAAGTTGAAAGAATTATTATTATAGGCCATATCACACAATAGAATACACACAAAAAAAAAAAAATAAGCAAACAAATAAACAAACAAATAAAAAGAGAAAATTCTAACTAAGTTAGGGTAGACTTATGACCTAGACGACTCCTAACTGATTAGACTGTCCACGGGAGGTTTGATGTAGACTTTGACCACAAGCTAATCAGCCAGGTCAGGGCAAGATTGGTGGGAGGTTTTCCGTCAAAGACGTTCCTTAATTAAATAACCACCAATCTTCGGGCTTTCGGCCCTTAATCCCTTTCCTAGACACTGATTTGGCAAGAGTCAAGTTCCAACACCTTTCCCCTTAGGATAATCTCCTAATTGAGTCCGAGTGTCCCTAGGGCCAACGTCTACTCATTTTAAGTTAGGCTTGGGTTAGTGAGTGCTTGGATTCTGATTTTTGGGCTAAGGAAGGGTGATTAAATCCCCACCTTATTTTATTATTGGGTGGTGCCCTTAAGATCAGTTTTTGTGCAAGTGTACAAGATGAATAAAATGCACTCAAAGCGATATAAATCAACCAAGAGATAGTCCTATTCTAGATGCAATGCAAACATACCTTGCTCCAGCACTCTTCAACAGTAAAAATAAATGAATTGAAAAGACACGTGCTTAAAATGCAAACGTCTAATCAATTTTTAACTTTTGCAACAAACTTTTACTGTTGATTATTAGCAGGCTTTTGTGATGGCATATAAGAAATAAATAATTGCAGCAAACAAGAATTTGCAAAGCTAGCAGCCCTGCAAAAACCTGTTAGTAGTCAGCTCTTTATTGTCGCGGATCCGCGGCTTTTGCCGTGGAAACGCGGCAATTCAGAGGGCAATGGGTCTCTGCTTTCTAGAGTAGAGGCCCAAGGCCACTTGTATGTCACTGCAATATTAATTTCCTACTTTACTTGCCCTGTAACCTGCAACAGAGAAGAAAATTCGTTTAGTTCTAAAAAATTTTCAAAAAAAATTCAGATTTCAATAAAAAACATGTTACCCTCCCCGGCAACGGCGCCAAATTTGATTGAGGCCAAACCTGCACACAAAATACGAGATTATAGAACTTAAGAAAGAATATGTGCAAGTGCTCAATTCTTCCGCTATAGCAAGTGGTTATGCGGGTCGTGATCCATAAGGAGGGTTTGCGATGGAAGCGTTTACAGTTTTATTGAAATCGTTATAAAAACCAAACGAGAGTTCTTCTCTATTTTTAAAGTTAAGAAAAAGAAAAAGAAAGTTAATGGTTAAAGTTAAGAAGAAAGCGAAGGATGAAGAAGGTGGAAAATCAGAAAACGATGAAAAGCGACTATGTACAATGAAGTGGAGAAGAATGAAAACGATTTGGAAAAAGTGGTTGGTGATCTAAACTAAGAAAGAAAAGAAAAGAAGTAAAGAGATACTTACCTAGGTTGATTGATGACTTACTTGGAACCCTTTTTGCAAGTTCTACCTTTTTTGCTTCGGAGGCGTTCAACGCATAGATCATAAACTCGAGCTCGGTCCCCGTGCACATTATATCATCAAGCATAAGAAGAACGAAGTGATGGGGAGCTTGGAAGAGAAGAACGTCTTCATGAACTATCGCTGGCTCTCACGTAGCTTAGTTAGACTTGCTTTGGAATTCACTTGTACACTTCAACAACAACCAAGGTAAAGTAGAAGAGGAAGAGAGAAGCAAAAATAAATGTAAAGTAAAGCAGAATAGAAAACAAACAAAGCATTTACCTTTATTACTTGCTGAGACAATGAAAGAAAGGAGTAGGGTACATCGTCGGTGTCACTCTCAACATCAGCCCCTCTCTCTTACTTACATGAATCTTCTTCTACCCTAAGCTACATACAAGTTACATAAAAGTAAAACTAAACTACAAAATGGAAAAACTAGTCTAAGATCCTAACTCTGCATTGGCCCCCATTTTCAGTGCACCATATGGCCTTTTATAGGCAGAATACCCAACAACTAGGATCCCGGGGAGCTCGGAGGAGTTCACGCTCCCCCTAACTCCCCAGGATTGCCGCGGAAACGCGGCCCAAGCCGCGTTTCCGCGGCCAGGGTGTGGCCAGATGGCCACACCCTGTTGGTGGGTCTCTCCGGGGTTTCTTCTGACTTTATCCTTTGTTGGTTTTGTCGTTTGAGCTCCGAATTCTGACGAAATGACCTTGGATTCTTGGCTTTAACCGATCGATTCTGAGAGCATTCTTCTCAACCCAGGGTGTGGCCAGATGGCCACACCCTTTTGGTGGGTCTCTCCGGGGGTTTCTTCTGGCTTTATCCTTTATTGGTTTTGTCGTTTGAGCTCCGGATTCTGACGAAATGACCTTGGATTCTTGGCTTTAACCGATCGATTCTGAGAGGATTCTTCTCAACCGGTTTCAACCTCTTAATTTTGCCCTGATTTTATCTGTGCGAATTAACTCTGATTTAATTCAGAATTCTGGTGGGCTTTGGGCTCATTTCTCTTCATCTCCTTAAGGATTGGGCCTGCAAATAAATTAAACAAATAATTAGGACAATGCAGGCTTTTATTCTAAATAAGTATAGAAATGTGACATTAAATATGCAACATTAGCAACAATCACCCACCAAAATCTCCTTGATAGCGGTGCATCAAAGGTATGTCCATCAAGTCCATGCAACCACCACCAAGGCACCAAATCTCTCACGTCGTGTGAGAGCCCTCACCTACATTAAAAACACACGGTGGGGGTTTTGGTACCCATATTTTCTTCTTGGGTCCTTGGGGGTTAGCTTTTTAAGGCACCCAAACATTTTTATGATTAGCAAAATTTAAAACATGCAACTTATCAAAATAAAATTTTGCTAAATGGTCTTTGCGGTCACAATGTGTACATGTGTACACCTTAGAATGCTTATGTGTAGGAGTGTGATCATGACGTGCAACATAAGCATATGCATGATGATGTTGTTCATGAATGTGTGGAGTTTGTTTCTTTGAAAATATTGACTCCAACCTAGAATGATTAAATGCACAAGAGTTCAAAGTTGAACTCAAATTATTAATTTTATCTTTTAAAATATTAATCTCACTAGTGGTGGCATGTAAAGCATGGTAAGATAAAGAATCATTTTTCTTTTTCTTTTTCGAAACAAAATCTTTTTCCTTTTCAAGAACTTTTCTTTTCAAAGATTTATTTTCTTAAAAAATAACTTCTCTTTGTTTTTCCACAAATCAATTTTATCCTTCAAAATAGTGTTCCCTTCACACAAATTATTTAATTTAGACATAAGGGAAACATTTTCATTTTTCAAAATAATATTTTCTTTTTCTAAGCATGCAATCTTAGTTCTAAATGAATCATTTTTTATATGCATGCAATCAAACTTCTTTTCAAATTTTTATTTTCTTTCTTAATCATGTCATATTTCTTAAGCAATTGTTGACAAAAGAAGTGAGCTCATCATATGACATGTCCTCATCCTCAGATTCGGTAGTTACCTCAAGGGGGTTATCCCCTTGGACCATGTAGCACTTGTTGGAGGTGTCGCTTCCAACATCCGAATCGCTCCCCGCATAGTATTGATCTTTTTCGCCAAGGGAGATGAGGGTATTCCATACTACAAAAGCCGAATCAAAGTTAGAAACTCTAGATAAATAAACATCATCTAGAGTAGACTTTAAAGCATTAAGGGCTTTTGCATTAGCCTCAATGTACTTGCTATTATTAACATATGAATCATTAGTGGTAGCAAGATAAACATGAATGCCTAGGGCCTTGAGGTACATGGACATCTTAACCTTCCAAATTTGGATGTTAAGAATGTCAAACATGGGTGGTGACATGAAATCCATGGTGTGTGTACAAAATATGTGATTAGCCTAAAAATGAGGATCTTTAACTCTAGGTTGTTAGACCCAAATCAGAGTACCAAGCTCTGATACCAATTGAAGGTTCACCTAGAGGGGGGGTGAATAGGTGAAGGCTAATCTAATGGTCACTTGATGCCAAATAATGCGGAAGCTAAAAGCAATTATGACCTAATAAAACTATTTACACAAAACACCACGTATAACACAAGAGTGTTGCCGAATTCCCCGTGAAGGGCTCTGGACAAACTCCTCTAGACTCCCCTTGAATGGGTTGAGGTGCCGCGTTGGCTCTCTTGGTTAAATACAAGTGTTAGAAAATAACCCAAGCAAGTATAACAATTTAAGCACACAAGTATATCAAGCATATAAATATAAACACTATAATTGAATGCAAGATATAGACAAGGAGATAGAGAGAGAGTGAGCAATCGCAAACACAAGGGATTTGTTTCGAGGTTCGAGCACCCTTGCTCTACATCCCCGCCTTCGACACACGAAGGATTTCCACTATAATCGATCCCAATGGATCACCCGGTGCCGCAACACCTACAACTCTCGGACTCCCTAGTCCGTACACACCGCAAGCCCACCGGCTCGCCGAGGCCGCACCTCAAACAATGGAGTTCGCGCTCGAACCCGAAACACCGAGTCCACATTAGGACCCAAAACAATGCGAACACACACGTCCGCCTCCTCAAAGAACAAAGATGAAATCTTGGTGATCTAAACACTTTGATCACCAAATCAAAACTCTCACAACAAAACCCTATAGGTAGATATAGCAATGGAAAGCTCAAGTGGGTGTGTAAGAAAACTAGGAAAGAGATGGTGGAGGAAAACTCAAAGAATCTCTTTAAACACTCTTGATAAAATCTTCCCTTTTGATTGGAAATATTTGCCCTCAATTTTGTGGAGAAAAACCTCTGAAAAGAGTAGGAAAAACTGGCTCTAAAACTTCTCCAAAATCTTATTGAAAAACAATGACCAAACCCCCAATTTATAGGCTGTCAAAAACTAGCCGTTGGGGTCTGTCAGACCTGTCGGTCGACCGCCCGGTCGACCGCCAACGGTCAAGAATCCGACCGTTGGAGCCTCCGATCGACCGCCCGGTCGACCCAAAAGAACAGAGAGCACTGCTCTCAGTTCCAGTCGACAGGGTCGGAAGACAGGCCATCTGCCAGGTCAAGGCATGCACGTCGTGCACGTCGGTCGGCTGATCCGGTCGACCGACTTCAAAGTTAGTCAACTAGCAAGGTAGTAAGTCGACTAGCTGAAGCCTGAAAACAGAAATCTGGGATTAAAAAGTTTGTCTTTTTGATTGAAATAAAATCCCATAAATATTTAGAAAATCTACAAAAATAGTTTTACCATTATACTTTGATAAACAAACATGCTTGCACAAAATCAAGGCATGTTATAAAAGATTGGACTATTTTTGTAATATGGAAATATTGGCTCAAATGAAAAACAGTATTTTTCTAAAACTTGTTTTTCCAAAACTCCTTTAAATAAAAACTAGATATTTTGAACTCATTAAAGCATAGTGTGTATGGATATGATCCACTACACAAATAAGATGAAATATCTATGTTTTTGGCATTAAGCTCTAAATATGGTTTTGGATTAAAACATGTATATAAGAAATTCCAAAAACCAAAGAAGTATTTTTCCAAAATGAAAGTCTTTTCTAAACTAAAAATTCTTTTAATGAAAAGACAACTAAATCAAGAGTGTGTGTGATATATACTTGACCAATCCACCAACTACTCTATCCTTTACATTTTATCTAAAAACAAAAATCTTATACCTAGACACAAGTCTTCATCTTGAAGTCTTCACTTGAAGCCTTCTCATCTTCTTGACTTGGTCCAAACACGATCCAAACGAGCTCAACTCTTGATGTGATCTTGATGCATTGGCTCGTGAATCAACCGTGCTAGCTCCAAACTTGACTTTAAGTCCTTTGTTGAAGCTCCACACCTACTAAGATCTTGATAACAAATCTGTCACTAATTAAACACAGATCATTAGTAAACATAACTACATGAGTTGATCATCATCAAAACTAGAGTGATGGGCCTTTGGGCCAACAGTTTTAAGTTGTTAGTTTTCGATTTTCGATTTAACTGATATTGGATTTCTAGTCAAAACATAGATATAAATATTTATATGTATATTGGATTTTATCCATATACAATATGCTTCAAAGTTGTTTCAATATTATATTTTTTATTTACATGTGTTTTGGAAAAAAAACGGATTTCCTTTTCAAAGTTTAGTTTTTGGAAAAATACCGATTTTGTATTTAAGCCAAAATTCAATATCACGAAAATAGTTCAAATAGTTTATAAATGTGTTTGAATTTTTATCACACATGTTTGTATTTCAAAGATATAACAAGAACATATTTTTGTGAAATTTATGTGATTTTATAGGATTTATTTGATAATAAAAGCCAAGTTTTAATCCCTATATGAGCTGGCCTAGCTTTCTACCAGTCGACCGGACGGTCGACCGCTGCAGATGCGGTCGACCGGTCCCGGTCGACTGACATGCACAAGCGTGCACGCCAGCTTGGGCTGGTGGCCCGGTCGACCAGGCGGTCGACCGTCCAGAGAGCTCTGCTCTCTGGAAATGGCCCCGGTCGACCGGCCGGTTGACCAGCAGAGAGATTTGCTCTCTGTATCCAATCCTGATCGACCGGGCGATCGACCGACAGAGAGACATTGCTCTCTGTTTCCAGGCCCGATCGACGGGCAGTCGATCGGTGGCACAACGGTCATAAAAATGACCGTTCGCTGGTCGACCAGGCGGTCGACCAGAAGGGCAATTCTGCCCTTTGCCAGACTGCCATGGGCAGATTTTAAGAGGGTATAAATATCCACTCTCTTGAGCTGTTTTAGCTAAGTTTTTAGAGGATAAAAATTCCCATCTTTACAACTGTCTAACATCAATTTTTTAAAAGAGTTTTTAGGTTTAAAGATCAATCTATATTTGTTTTTAAGTGTTGGAATTTCAAAGAAAATAGAGTCTTTTGGGAATTGGTTTTTGATCTAAATTTCAATAACTATTTGGAGATTTTCTCAAGTATTTTTCTTTGTTCCAAACACTTTATTTTCTCACACTTGAGCTATCTATCTATCCCATCTATTAAGATTTATTTTGTGGGAAAATTGATTTGATACCACTAAGAGTTGTAAACCCTCCTTACTTTGTGATATCCCTCTAATTAGAGGTGATTGTGTTGTTATCCCTCTAGTGAGAGGTCATTGTGGAGGTTGAGTTGGTATCCCTCTTAGTGAAGAGGTGATTGTTGGTGTTGTGGCTTTGAACCTCATCCCTCTTGTGTGAGGTTGATCGTTGTTTGGCTAAGTGCACATCCCTCTAAGTATAGAGTGATTTGTATTGTGTCTTGCCTCTTGTGTAGAGGTGTATTGTTGGAGAGAGGAGTTGTGTACTCCTAATTGTATTACCCAAATCCTCAGTGGAGGTTCCCTGTGTGGGAAGTCCTATGTGGACGATATGGTAGAAATCCTTCTGTGTGAAGGCAGGGACGTAGAGCTGGGTGCTCGAACCTCAAAACATAACTTTGTTCTGCGTTTGATCCATTATCTCTCTCTCTCTTATATTGTGCATTGCATCATATTGGTCCATATCATATATGCTTGGATTTATTTGTTTGCTATACTTGTGTTAAACTAAGAGAGCTTCATATAGCATCTCAACTCTTATTCAGAGGAATCAAGAGGAGTTAGTCCAGAGCCCTTCACTGGGAATTCAGCTACATTCTTTGGTTACACTAAGTGTGTTGTAATTAGTTTTTAATTCTGCATTATTTGTCATTAGATTAGCCTTCACCTATTCACCCCTCTCTATGTGTACTTTCATAAGCCACCACCTTCAGGGTTTCGTCCCTTAATGCCCACCTTAGACAACGATTTGGCAAAGAGTCAAATTCTAATCAACTTTCCCCTTAGGTCAGTCTCGTATATGAGTCTGAGATATCCCTAGGGCCAACGTTTACTCAGTTTTAATTAAGCTTGGGTAAATGAGTGAGGAGATTGTTTGTCGGCTAAGGGAGGGTAATGACTTCCCCACCTTATCTTGTTTTATAAGACAAGCCCTTAAATCAATTTAATGCAATGTGTATATGAAAAGCAATACTTAAGCAATGTAACAATCCAAAAGTGTTCCTATACTAATGCTATGCACACGTACCTTTGCTCCATCACTCTTCAAAAGTAAACTAAAATGTAAACAAATCAGACACATACTAAATGCAAGTCTGAACCTTTTTTAGCATTTAACAAACATCATTTTACTATTGAGGTTAGAAAATATATACAGTGAGACAAACAAGAATAAATAGCTACAGAAATTTGGCTTTATAATTTAGCCAATCTGTAAAAATACATGTTAGTAGTTCACTCAGATTGCCACTGGAAATGTAGGAAATCTGAGGGCTTCTGGGCTCTGCTTTCTTGAGCAGAGTCCAGGGCCACTTATATGTCCACTGCAGCAAAAATTTCCTTGATATTCATCACTGTACACTAAGAACAAGAAGAAAGTTAACCAAAAATGTAAATTTAAAAGAGAATAACTTACCGTCCCTCCCGACAACGGCGCCAAAATTTAATTGAGGTTTATAGAATTTTAGAACTTAAGAATAGAATATGCAAATACTCAATACTATCGCTATAACAAGTGACTATACAGGTCATGATTCACAAGGAGGGCTAACGATGGAAGCTTTTTTAACAGTTCTCTTTTAAGTTACATTCAATGGTTAAAGATCTTCTTTTACTTCTTTAAAAGAAAAAGAAAAATAAGTTACAGTTAAGTTAAAAAGAAGTGGTAGATGAGAAGGTAGAGAAAATAAAAAATGGATATTTACAAAGAAATTGAAAAGAGTGATAAAATAGTTAGGTGTTGATGGTGTTGGTGATCTAAACTAAAGAATTAAAAGAAAAGAAAGAGAAGCTAAAAGAAATACTTACCTCCTCTGGTTGATGACTTAGGGGCTGTTTGTTTTCCCTAAAAGGTTGTAATTCGTAAATGACTTACAACCCATTACAACTACGGCGTTTGTTTGGATCGTAATTTGTAAAAGATTTACGCAACTCAACTGCCACTCACTTGCAACTAATTACCACTCACTTACAGCCCAGTTACAGTTAATTTTGTGGTCATGCAAATTTGTATTATTTTTTATATTAATATTAATTTTTTTAATATTTAATATTTTTAATATTTATTTGCAATATTAAAACTTTTTAAATCACCAAATAGTTAATTTTGTGGTCAACTTTTCACTTACGACTTACACATTACGACAACCAAACACCAATACACTTTCCCACTTATAACTTTATATTACTAACCAAACACCGTAAAACTTACATGCATGTAATTCATTTACAACTGTAAAAGACTTTACCAATTACGACTTACGAATTACGACCATTACGACAACCAAACAGGCCCTTACCTGAAACCCTTTCATGTTTTAACCTTATTTTGGGGGCAATCACACGCATAACCCATAAGATCGAGCTCAGTCCCCATTCACATTACATCATCAAGACGAACAAGAATGAAATGAAACAGATCTTGAGGAGGAGAACATCATCATGAAATATCGTTGACACTCACACAAACTGGCTATATTGATGCTTCTAGGTTCACTTGGACCATTCATCAAAACCAAAAAAGGAAAGTAGAAATAGAAGAAGAACATATAAACAAGAAAAGCATGAAGATGTTACTTTTGATTACTTGTAGAAAATGAAAAAAAGGAGGAGGCTACATCAGTATCACTCTCAACATGAGTCTCTCTCTCTTACTTACATGAATCTCAGTCTAACATATGCTTACAAAGAATAAAAAATTACATAAAAAGAAAATAGAAACCTACACTAAAAAGAATGAAAAACTGGCCTAAAATCTATCTCTGCTTGTCGTTCTTCTGCCTCTGATGTGTGGGATATTTATAGGATAGAAATGGATAAGGAAATGAGTTTAAAGATAGGGGAGCTGACTATTTCTGAATTTGAATCATCCCTTATCTTCAAGCTTGACTTGATGTGGATATTGAGTTCTGATCTGCAGCTTGTTGGCGTATTGATTGCTGAATTAACTTATCTAATGACAGAATTAGAAATAGTGATCAACTTAAAAGTTTTAGCCCTTTACATCTTCTATCTGTATCATCTTGAATCATCAGATTTGTGTTTTCCGTAGTAAAATTTATGATTCAAATACTAAAATGTATCCAATGAGAATCCGAGTCAAAATTTCTTCATCTCATCCGTTGATCTTCTTTCTATCCATTTATACTTTTGGATTTGGATTCTGTATTTGATGTTATCCTTAGTTGATCTTTAGCTTCAACCACTTGATTCACCAAAAACTGAATTTAACCAACTGAATTTGGGTCATCCTCCTTTAACCAAATAGATCTATTTAAATCTGATTTAACTGATATTTATTTGATTTTATCCTCTTTCTTTCCATGATTATCTTCTACAAAATAGATATTTAAGACAATAAATTTTAGCAGATTTATTACATGATAAATGTGAAAATGTAATAAAAAATAATGCAATAAATGTGTGCAATCAACAACACTTTATATTCTACTCTACGGGAGTTGTAAGAGAGTGTTTGTGATCTTGTTAGATCACTTAGTGCTTTGTAACCTCAATTGGCTTTGTGCTACCTCTTGTGTAAAGGGTTGAGTTAGTGGAGTTGTGTACTCTATTCTTGCGTAGACCCAGTTGTAATTCTTTTGTGTAAGGTCCCTTTGTGGACGATCCCTTAGAGGATAGTGAAATCCTTCATAGTGGTGGGAGGGGACGTAGCGCGGTGGCTCGAACCTTAAAACAAATTTTTTTGTTTGCGATTGCTTATGTCTTGCTCTCTATTGTTTTTTCATTTTCTTTATACTTGTATAATTATTCATCTTGCATTTTATAATTTCTTTCATTCCATCACTTTCATTACCGGTCTATACTCATCTCAACAAGAGGCAATTGGGCACCTCAACTCATTATCTAAAGGAATCCAAGAGGAGAAGTTCTAGAGCCCTTCACGGGAATTCAGCTTCAATTCTTATTTTGAGTGGTCGTTTGCATAATTCATCATAATTAGTTTTAAAAATTGCATTTGATTAGAAAAACACCTTTCACCCCCTTTTAGGTGTATTTCAGAGCTTTTATAAAGTTTTTCTCTCATGCATATATAACTCTATGAGTTTTGTCCATCATCAAAAAGGAAGAGATTGTTGGCTCAGAAGCCCATCACTCTAGTTTTGATGATGACTAACTCATGTAGTTATACTACAAATGATCTTGTTTGTATTTAAATTTCAGATATTTATCAAGATCTTAATTGGTGTTTTAGCTTATTTGAAGCTAACATGGTGATTTAAGAGCTCAAACTTATAAAACATATCTATTACTCAGATGGAGTTTAACTCAGAGAATCAAGTTGGATCAAGTCTACTTTGAGAAGAAGATCTATAAGACACTGGTGTCTAGTGTTTGTTAGTTTAGATCGTATGCAAGGTATAGATTAGTTTTAGATTGCTCAAGTTTACACACATACAAAGTTTAATATGGTCTTTCAAGATCAATAGTTTTAGTTTTCAGTCAAACCGTTTTGGTTTCACAAGTTTATATATACAGTTTTCATCTCAATAGAATAGTTTTATAGTTTGAAATTGTGTTGGATTCCATTCACACATATTAGAGATTCAATTTTTAATAGATACTTATTTCTATGTATTTTAAGTTTCGGTTTATCAAGTATACATTTTTTGATTTAATGAATAGATTTCATCAAAACAAATTTTACATTGGTTTATACATGTATTGATTTCATCCATATACATTGTTGCTTTATAAATGTTTAAGTAACTTAATTTGGTTAATTTAGTTCATGTGTTTTTAAGTTTTGTATTTATCAAAACTTATTTTGATGCTTATTGTCAAAAATAAGTCAATATCATCTTATTATGTGTATTGAATTCTATTCATACACATTGTGCTTCAAATGGATTTCAATAACTTAATTTTTGTATTTATAAAAGTTTGGAAAAATCAGATTTTTCATTAGAAGTTTGATTTTTTTGAAAAAAAAGTTTTTGTTTTAATTTAAATTTTCATGTCTCAAATAATTCACATGTTTGTAGTATGTGTTGATTTTTGATAACACATATTTGTGCTACATTATATTTACATTAACTTATTTTTGTGAATTTATTAGGATTTATTAAAATTTAAATGAGTTTCAAATGTCATTTAAAAATTCCTTCAATATTGGTTTGGCCTGCTGCCGGTCAACCGCACGTCGACAGATGGCTAGAACGGGTCAACTGATCGGTTGATCAACAACGTGCACCAACAAGCATAATCCATGGGAGTTAGGAGATCGGCCGACCGACCGGTCGACCGACTATCCCTGAAGAACTCTCGGGTTTCTCAACGGTCAATAGGACGGTCGATCGGCAATCCCCACACGCTGAAGAATGTGACCATTGGCGATCGCCCGCCCGTCAAATCGAAAGGTCT